>OV656866.1:12159064-12612338 GCA_927399465.1 Sarcophaga caerulescens | reverse complement strand
AGAAAAGAAAACACCATTAGAGTTTTTGCCAGAAATCTGCTGAGAGGAAGTCGGCGAAGAAATATTTTTCATATTTTCGTTATTTTCGTTTTGATGTCTGACCTGGGATTCGAAGTCGGGTCTTCAGTCTAATAAGCCAACACACTACCTACTAGACTATGGCGACTTTGGCGACACGTCCTGTATGCTTGCAATAATTCTACAAAAATTTAAAGTGTTACGAATTTTTCTCTTTGAATCTTGGCTAGTTAATAATGCTATACGACGACGCTTTCTTTTGTTTAAAATATTTTTGATCAAATTGCTGATTGAATTTTTATTATCAGCCAAATCGAAAGCGGTTTTCAAAAAAAAAACACATTTTTTCTGAATATTCATTTTAAAAAATTAAATTATACAAAAATTTTAAGTCATACAAGGATCAAAAGTTTTCGCGTTCATAAATGTATTAAAATGTCATCTCATTATTTGACAAAGCAGTGTTACAATAAAACATTGCTTTGCCTTGTAAATAAATTTCTTTGCAGTGTTGCATTGCAAACAGCGTTTATGAAGTCAGCCAGAGTGTTGGTTGCTTAAGTTGATCCGTTGAGGTATGTAGTTTTCAACAAGTTTTGTCCATATTTTGATCGTTTTGCGCCGTGTACATGAATTTGAATTTTCGTTTTTAAAAGCTCCACGTTGTAACATATTGTTACGTTTTTACCCTTTTAAAAACGTTAAAAATATGAGTTCATAGATTGCAAATAAAATAAAAATAAATATGTGTTTAGTTTCAAATCAATTCTTTATTATTCGCACAATTCCGTGTGCCACCTTTCACGATTTGACTTAAACAAGAACAATTTACTTTAATTGTTATTCTTCTTTCACACTCTTCCGTGTACGCAATAACAATTGTTCGTTGGATCTTTAATATGGAGATCTTCAAACTATAATTATTCTCTTCACACGCAAAGTATCTTCACACAAGCCTGACTGAATTCTTACTGAATCACGTATCTTACTCTGTCTTGCCTTTTATATCCCAGGGTAAGCAGTCTGATGAATGCCCTTGACGGATAATGTCTTTACCTTTGCGAAATCTCCATAAATGTAAACAAGTTGCTTGCAGTGTTGTTGTTCCCTATTTACTGTTTATCCGCTTTTTTATACTGCACTTTGTTGTTGCTTGTATTTTTTTTTATACTGATGTTGTTGCTATATTTTTGTTTATGCGTTGATCATGTAAACAAGCCCATTGCTTTGTTTTTAGAGCTTTTGTTTATCATTTTAAGAACACCATTTCCATTTTCGTAACAATATTTTTTATACCGTTACTATATTAAAGGGCTATCCATTTCGTGGTTTCAAAAGTATGGGACTGGAATTCAACATCTGTCAAACTAAGTTGTGAAACCAAACTTTTTCTTTTCAGTTGAAAGTCTGACATTGATGAAAATGAATCGCTTAAGTATCACACAACGCATAAAAATTATCAAAACCTACTACAAAAATGGTGATTCTGCCACAGCCACGTATCAAACAAAATTTTCTTCAGCGATGAAGCACATTTCACATTCGGTGGGTATGTTAATAAATAAAATTGTCGTATTTGGGGTTCTAAGAATCCTCAAGTAATTGAAGAGAGGCCATTACATCCAGAAAAAGTCACTGTTTGGTGCGCTCTTTGGTCCGAAGGTGTGATTGGACCTTACTTCTTCGAAAACGACGATGGAACGACTGTCACCGTCAATTCGGAGCGTTATGGTCATATGATAACCGACTTTTTTTTGCCTGCTATTGAAGAATACAACTTGGAGAATATGTGGTTTCAACAAGACGATGCTACATGCCACACAACTCGAGCGAATATGGCTTTATTGCAAGAGACATTTCCTGGCCGCTTAATTTCTCGTCGTGGCCATATCAACTGGCCACCAAGATCATGCGATTTGACACCATTAGACTTTTTTTTTGTGGGGCTACGCGAAAGACCGTGTTTATGCAGATAAACCTTCAACTCTTGAGCCCTTAAAAACCAACATTCGTCAAGTTATGGCTGAGATACCGCCCAATATGTGTCAAAAAGTGGTCGAAAATTACTTCAAAAGAATCAAGGCTTGCAACATTTCGCGTGGAGGTCATTTAAATGATGTAGTGTTTCACACATAATGTCTACGTTCAAACTTTACAATAAAAAAGAAATATCATGAAAAAAATATTTTATATGTGTTTTATTTACGTTTACTTTTGAAACCACGAAATGGTAATCCTGGCATGAAAGTCGCCGTAGTCTGATAGGTAGTATGTTGGCTTATTAGACGTGAGGCCTCGCGTCAAACCCCAGGTCAGACATTAAAACGAAAATATGAAAAAATATTTCTTCGGCGTCTGTATCTCAGTAGATTTCTGGCAAAAACTCTGAGAGTAAATAAAATTGCCATGAGAAAGTTTCTCACAAATCTGTTGTTCGGAATCGACTTTAACCTGTAGGTTCCGCCACTTATGTAGAAAATTAACACACACAATCATAATCAGACGTCGGCACAAAGAGAACATGATAAAAATGTGAGTGTTTTTGTGAGAAGCATGTGTATAACCCAGAGGAAAATTGTTAGTAATTATTGTTGCAAGCAGTGTACGAACAAATATTGTGCTTTTTGATGTCATTGGTATTTTTCGCACAAGTTTTTATGGATTTGTAGTAAGAGTCATCATTACATATTGCAGGTACCTGAAATTCAATATATTAAAAGCAAAAAAAATTCTTTCCCAATTTTTCTTCACATTTCAATTAAATTTTTCTTTGGGTGTATAATTGATACACAAAAAAATTTCAAAAAGAAGCGAAGAGAACCTGCTTCACTGAAAGCTGACAAGCAACTGAATGCATTTTTACGCTTTTTTTTAACGAACATTGTTGATGTTCGTGTCCTATGTGTGTAAAAAGCCGAAGATGTTCGGCCCCCGGGGGACATTGGTGCCGACGTCTGGTCATAATTCTGACTAAAGGGTTGTAGTGTCCAATTATGTATGGTTGGCATGGATATGAATTCCATTTAAATCACCTTTGGCTTGACACTTTCTGGCAATAATCTCTGAGTGCCTAAGGTTTCTAAGTTCCGGATAATAACAGATAACATTATGTAGTCTTCTCTTATTCCTCGTCAATACAGCTTCTGCAGATGTCATTGTGAGTTTTAAAGTGCGTTCGAACTGCTAAGAGGTTGCTTAGATGGAATCTAGTCAGGTTTAACTTAAATTTTGTTCTGCATATATGGTATTAATATCGGGCCAGTCTTGCCAGCTTGACGGTTTTGAAACCACTGAACGTATAACTCTATAATCATCATACAGCAATATTTTCCAGAAAAGTTTTTGTTTTTGATTTGCTTATGATTTACGGCTTATTTTCCATTTTCATAAATTTTACCATAAATTTTCTAAAAAAAATGCACCCTTGACTATGACCAAAATGGAAATTTAGGAGATACCTTAATATGTAATAAGGGGTAACATTTTTTTCTCTTTTGAGTTAGAAAAGTCTCGTATAATATAAAAAAACGTACGACATACAATTTGAAGAAATAAAAAAAGTTGTTTTATTAAAAGTATTGTTTTGCTCTAATTTTATTGTTTGGCGGTATTTATGCTTTTTGCTGATAAATGTGGCAGTTTTATTGATATTTTATGCATTTTTTTTCTAATGCCTGCCATAGCATACTAAACCTCAAAAATACGCCCCTTTTTTTTTACTGGCATTTACTTTATAAAACAGGGTTAAAGCTGTTGTTGTTCTTGCTCTTTTTATTAAAAATTTTTTTTTAATAATTTTATGATAAATTTTCTGTTTAAATTTGTTTTTATTGAAAAAAAAAAAAAAAAAAGAAAAAAAATATTTTTTTTTTATGACTCCTATAACATGGCACGCGTTTTGTGTAAATTTTTTTATTGTAGACACACGAGTACTGAGAAAAAATATTCTAAAAGAGCAGCTGTGCCGTCTAACAATTGTTGTCAGTTAATAAATTAATTGTTAAACATCGTTTTTGTTCGTTTGTTTATTTGTTTGTTTGCTCATAAAATCCAATAAAAGTCATAAAAATGAAAATAAAAAATTTATTATTATTTTTGCTTTTGGATTTTGAAATAAAAATTGGCAAACATTAGGCAAGTGTTTGCATAATTGTTAATAAAGTTTTTATACAGGGTGGACCAAAAGTCACGAAGGAGTTTAATCGTTTAATCGTTCTTGGGAATCTCGAGGCTTTAGTTCTTGCACTAACTGCAGCTTGTATGGGAAAAGATGTAAATTTCCCTTTAATATTCTGCGTAAAGACCGCCGAGACATTTGCAGCTCAGCAGAGCGCCTTCGAGTTGATGTTTCAGGATTCTCCTCAACACACTCCAGAACGCGTTGAATATTTGCTTCATTAATTACAGAATGTGGTCTTCCGCTTCGTGGAAGATCCCTTAGTGAGCCTTGTTCCTGAAAACGTGTCACTAATTGATTCGGATGGTGAATTCCGCACATTAAAATGACGACGATAGGCTCGTTGAGTTTGAATTATTGATCGATGATGTTCAAAATAAAGTTCTATGATTTTGGTTCGCTGGATAACGTTGTAACCTTCCAAAATTAATCTCCCAGATTTATTTTACAAGTCCTAAAAAGAAAAATAAAAAAAAAAAAATTAAACTAGAAAAGTTATTAATTTTTCAAATCCCTTCGCGACTTTTGCTCCACCCTGTATTATAATTAAAAGGTTTTTAAAAAAATTCTGTGTAATGTTCGCTGGAACCAACACATTTTTTAGTGCCTTGGCTTCTTAAGACGGTGCAAGAAATATTTCACTTCATTTGATCTTCTTCCTATTTACACCACATATATCCGACCAAGAATAGAATAGAACTCTCATGTATGGGCCGGTTCCTCAATGTCTGTTTTGAGGCTTCTCGAACGCGTCCTCGAGAGGGTAGGGTGTCCAACTTCATTGATTTATTAGAGCATCGTTGTAATATGGCTTGTGTTTCACTGTTCTATTGGCACTACAACGGATTTTGCTCGAGCGAAATGAAGGACTTGTTCCCGAGAATCATATAACACTCGTGTTTCTCGGCGAGCATCTCCGTTTGTGGTCGATAGGCTAGTAGATTGCACAATGCGTTAAAGACAAAATTCGTTCTTTTTTCGTTCTCCCTTCTTGCAGAGGTCTTTCCTAAAACTTGTGTCATAAAAGGTTTCAAATCTAGTGTCCACAAACACTCCTCCCCCTCTTTCCTTCTTCCCATAACATATTTTCCTAGTTCCAACAAAGTGCACTGCATGTCTAGGGGCTATTCGCTGTTGGTCGAAAAAAAGATAAGGGCACGTTTTCATAGAGTGATATTAGAATCCATATTCGAATCTTTCCAAATGGTCTGCAACGGCAAATGGTAAATTATGCTCAACTACGAGTGCCAATCTTAATACAAAATTCTTGGGGTTGCCTATTATATGCTGGGTAATGTTAGGGTATTTGAAGATATTTGCAGAACTTATAATTTTTCCTTAAATATCTGATCATTTCTTTTCAAATTTCTTTACTTATTGGCGCTTTTATTTATGTTATTTAGCATTTTTTTGTTCGTAAATAATTTAAAAATATAATACTTTACTTGTTATTACTAAACCAAATTTGCAAAAGCAAAAATTTCAAAGCAAATACAAAGCTTAAATTGGCTTTTAATGTACTAATTACGTAAATTTTTAATTTCTAAAAATCGTCAAAATAAGGACATAAATCGTCAAATCGTCAATATGATATTTTTGGAGCACAAAATCGTCAAAATGACGATAAATCGTCAAATCTGGCAGCTATGATCACAACCCTTCTCAAACCACTTATGTTGTGTGTGTTAATTTTATTCATGAGTGGAGGGACCTTCAGTTTATAGTCGACTGCGAACAACAAATTTTTGAGAAGCTTTTCATGTCAGTTGCAGAGTTTTTGACAGAAGTCTGCTGAGAAGATCTCGCTGAAGAAACAATTTTTTATATTTCGTTTTGTTGGAAATGTGTGACCTGGGGTTTGAATCGTGTCCTCACATCTAATAAACCAACACAACTGCAATATAACCTCCTTTTCGCATCGTGTATTAACCATGAACGAGCTAATAAAACGTATATAAGGAAACACACCAGATTTCTAACAAAAGCAACGCGATATCTCGAGTACTTAGATTGCTCAACGTCCCTATTCTCCGGATTTAGCTATGAGTGGCTATTTCTTGTTTCAGGGTCGTCAGAGAAAAGTTTTATTCCCATGAAGAAAATCTTGCAAAGAAAAGACCTTTTCAGGTCTTATCTTTTAAAAGAAAAAGAAAAAAGTTGACATCGTTTACAGGTCTCAGGGGCAGTGGTGTTGTCGAGGCGGAACTCTCCGGAACGTCGTGCCGGTACTTCCTTTTTGGACAGGAACGCGTTCCGGAACTAAAGATGATTTCTGATAACGAGAATTGGCTGACGTTTTGAAAAAAAAAATTGGTTTCGTAATGATTTTCGTTTCCTTTCCTTTTTATGCTATATACAGGGCCGATCCTGGCGACGGTCGAAAATTGGGAAAAATCTCCTCCCCCCCACGCCGTCAAATTTGGGACATAAGACCTAAAAAAAAAAACGCCGCCGCCAAGATTATCATGGAAAATCACCCCCGTCGTTAATTTTGGGACATGAAACCGCACAGAGCGGCCGCCTACCCAGGATCGGCCCTGTCTATATAATTATATATACGCGTTCCGGTAAAAAAAAATTAGCACAACACCACTGCTCAGGGGAGACTATATTGCGCAATGAAAATAATTTTTTTTATCCAAAAGCCAATGTTTTATTGAAGATCCCCAAAACTATAATTTCAAACGTTTCAAATTCCGATGTTTTATTCTTTTGCAAATACAAATAATATTAGAATTTGACACGATTATGTGAAATAAAATTTTACCATCAGAATTCTAAGAAGGGTTTACATAATACAGGGTGGGGCAAAAGTCGCGAAGGGATTTGAAAAATTAATAACTTTTCTAGTTTAATTTTTTTTTTTATTTTTCTTTTTAGGACTTGTAAAATAAATCTGGGAGATTAATTTTGGAAGGTTACAACGTTATCCAGCGAATCAAAATCATAGAACTTTATTTTGAACATCATCGATCAATAATTCAAACTCAACGAGCCTATCGTCGTCATTTTAATGTGCGGAATTCACCATCCGAATCAATTAGTGACACGTTTTCAGGAACAAGGCTCACTAAGGGATCTTCCACGAAGCGGAAGACCACATTCTGTAATTAATGAAGCAAATATTCAACGCTTTCTGGAGAGTGTTGAGGAGAATCCTGAAACATCAACTCGAAGGCGCTCTGCAGAGCTGCAAATGTCTCGGCGGTCTTTACGCAGAATATTAAAGGGAAATTTACATCTTTTCCCATACAAGCTGCAGTTAGTGCAAGAACTAAAGCCACGAGATTCCCAAGAACGATTAAACGATTAAACCCCTTCGTGACTTTTGGCCCACCCTGTATTTACTTATTTTTTCTGACGTTTTTTTTTTGACGATTTCAATGAACATCTTTGACGATTTTGACGAATTTTTTTCTAATATACGAGGATTTGGTGCTTTATCTATCGGGCAGCTATGGTTGTAATGACCAAATTATGTATTTTTGTATTGCAGTTGAGTATGCCAAATCCTTGTTACAAAATTGTAACATAATTCCGTCAAATGTTAACTGCTTCTCTGAACTTCTTCAAACGAGGTTTTCTTGCCTCGTTCGCTTTAATTGAATAAAAATTCGATATTTGCCAACACTACTCCCTCTTTAATCCTACTCCAAGCAATGTTGTAAGCTTCAGTAGAATATATTGAGGTTATCCTTTCAGTTATGGTTTGATCAAGCACTCACTCAATGTCTGCGCAGCTCTTTTCTAAATTTGGGCTGCATTGCTTGACTTTTATTATTTCATAATATTTTTTATTTTTTTATTTTACTGTCCTGTCCTTATGGTTTTTTAACCAACAAAAATTAACGAGGCGTGCAGAAAAACAATTGAAAATATTTTGCGTATTTTGCCAAAATGTCAGTCACAACCAGCGTTGCCAGATTTTTTTTAAAAAAACTTTATTTCTGGGAAAAAAAAACTCTTTTTTACAAAAAAAAAATTGTTTTCTACAAAAGTACCAGAGATCAGCAACGAGTATTCAAAACGATGAATAGATTCGGGTCATACTTATAATTTCAGCTACTTATACGCATTCATACTTATTTTAATATCATACTCATACTACTCATATTCAAAGTTTGAAGTACTCATCGTACTCATACTTAACAATACGCCCGATGTTTTTGATTTCGACTCTCCACGACTCAAATTATACAAGGAGCACAAAATAAGTATGATTCGAGTGCGAACACCACAATACTCGCTAGAAGGTTGTGAGTGTGTGCTTTGCTTGCTGTCTTTGTCTTTTCTTTTTTCTTCTTTTGTAAATGCAACAATAACTACTACTACTGTAAATTTTGATGAATGATCCGAATGACTCGAATCATTCGTAAGTATTATAAGTATTTTTCTAAATTTATGAATCTGAATGAGTAGGCGTATGAATCAAACAATGAATCGAATGTTGTGAGTTTGATGACAACGTTGTACTCATACTTATTGCAACCTATACTTATAAATCAATGTTATAGCGAGTAAGAATGAATCAGAGTAGTTGAATTTCAATACTCTTGACTAACTCATACTCAAAATTTCATGAGTACTTATGAGTAGCGAAAATACGATTCATTGCTGATCTCTGAAAAGTACCAACATTTTTAAAAGAAATTCCGGAGCCCGGTGCCCTCTGTTGGTGTTTTTTTATGCGTTTTTTGCCCGGGACTAATAAAATACACAATATTTTATTTAAAAACGTAAATATTTCCTGTTTTAATACTGAATTTATTGAAAAAAATTTTAAATTTAATTTTGTCGAAAAAACTTGTTTTGTTAGAAAACAAATTTAATGAAAACTTTTTCGCATCTCAAAAAAACTTGAAAAAAAAGGGAAAACTTGGCAAATAGCAACGCTGGTCACAACGAGTGCAATTAACAACTCAAAAAAATTGCATTCGAATATAACGACAGTCATTCATTTTCGGTAGAAAGGAAATGGAAATGAAAAATGGTATCCAACAAATGCATTTTTCTAACAGTGACAAACACTCATGTTTTTTGTGAATTTCTGCTGATGTTTGAGGAAGAAAAATTGTGGAAAAACATGACATTTCAAAGTCAAGGAACGCATAAAAGATTGCAAAAAAATTTTAAACATTAACGGCGCCAAGGAAAAACATGAATTAAAGTCATCATTTTGAAAAATGAAATCCTTTTTTTCAAAACTATTTTAAAACAATCCTTTTCATATTTAAACGCTCGCCTATTGAAAGATTATTTTCCATGGCAAATGTTATTGGGTGTGCACTCAACCCATATGCCACAACAACCGGAAATAAAGCATTTAAAGAGAATAATTTCTTAAAGGATGTTAAGCACAAAGGAGAAAAAGTAGTCTTTCCTGCCCATTTTGAATTTAAATTTTGGCAAAACAATAGAGCACAAGCATGGCGAGAAACCTTCAGACAAATTGTTACTTCTTTAGAAAATTTTCCCTTTTCAGCCGTTTAAGGGTGTCTGCTGGGGTCAACCCTTACAAAAGAAGGTGAAATATTTAATGAAGCCTGTAATTGCAAGGTAAGACATTGAAAAGTTTTCTTTAAATGTGTCTTTTGTCTACTTTTATTACTTACTTATCCAATGGCATTTATATGGCATTTAACACTGTTGGAAGTGTTTGTTGTTTGGGTGGAACGAGTTCAATATCATGATGACAATTAAATTGATAGGAATCTGTTGCACATTTAACATAAAAGGGTAACCAACCATACAGCTTTTAGATTGTACCTTATTGAATGCATTTCAGGTGCTGTGTTGCAAAGATTCTTGGTTCATTTGTTCATAAAAATTATTTCTGAAGGAGATTGTAAAATGTGATATTTAAGTGAGATTAAGATCTTTCTTAATACCATTATTAAAATGGAATATTTGCAAAAGATTTCTTTAAGAACACGCCCACTAGATGGGCGGATATGAAAATATGATTGAAAAGTTTTGATGGAATTGGTGAATCATTAACTCCATGGGGGTTTTATTGCTTGACAGGAAAAATAATGAGAATTTTACTTTTAAGTTGCATATCGATGGCTTAATATAAAAAAGGCCTAACTCGATTTTTTTGTTACTTTACAGGAGAAGGCTAAAACTTAATAAAATCCGTAAAATTTTAGATACAACAAAAATTTTAATACAATTTTTAATAAAAAACAGTAACACATTTTATTTCTCATTTAAAAAATTATTAATTTTAATTTTAATGAAGTTATCTAAGATAGGCCCTTTTTTATTCACATTCTTGAAAAGAAAAATTAAGTTAGAACTTTTTAAAGTGAGTTGAAAATGAAATATATTATAATAGTTTAGGTTTAAATAATAAATGGAAGTAATTCATGAAATTAAGAGGATTAAATCAAAAGTTGACTGTAAAAAATTAGTTCTTATAAAACAAATTATCATAAAAAAGATGACAATCTGAATTGATCGGAATACTCAAAATATTTGTATGCATAATTATATTGGGAAGTACCGTTTTGTTAGTACACTAGAGCCCCGACATGTGTCGTTAAAGGGGACTGGAGAATTGTGACGCAAATCGAAACGACGCAAATCGAAACAACTTTTTCTATACAAATTAATCGAAATTTAATTCATTGGGACCAAGAATTCAAACGAAAGCAAAATGAATGAATAATGAAAACATTTTTCATTATTTTATTTAGTTCAACAAATGTTTTTTAATTACACTATGCGACAAAATAGAAAAAATTTTATACACCCGGCTAATAACATAGTCTATGTTGTTCAGTTAGTTGAGTAGAACTCAAAAATGCCTTTTTTATATTTCTCGAACCCTCCAAACTTTTTTTATTTGACAAAAACGTTTTTTTTTGGATTTTCGCACAAATTTATGGATTGCTCAAACACTTCTGGCCCGATTTCCATAATTTAAATCTTGTTAGAAAGGGAAGAGATGCGAATGCAGAAAGTGAATTTTGATTGACATTCTACACTGCATGTTTTCGTACGCTCGCAAAAATTGATTAACAATTTCAACGTAGTTCTCACTTCTATTGTTACCTAAAAAGTTATCGCACAGAGAAATGAAGCTTAACCATGCCGTTGCTTCCACTTTATTTAATTTATCAGTGAATTTTTTATCACGCATGATTTTTTTAATTTGTGGTCCAACAAATATCCCTGCGAATCAACGAAATACATTAATACTTAACCAAACTTCTTTGATCTTTGAGGTGGATACCTTCTTTGATTTTGGCTTCACTCAGTTTGGGGAAAGTCATTTGTAAATGTGCGAAAGCTTCGCCGTCTTTGTCCAGTCTTTTCACAAATTGCTTCATATAACCTAATTTTAGGTGCAGTGGGGGTAAGATGATTTTTTTAGCATTAACTAGTGGAGTATTTATTACGTTGCATTTCCCCATTTGGAATGATTTCCGTGACGGCCACTCACTTCGATCGTAACTGTTACTGCTACGACTGTCCCATTCACACAGATAACAAGGATATTTGGTGTAACCTCCTTGCATCCCAAAAAGAATAGTTAGGACTTTTAGAATGTAGAATGTCAATCAAAATTCACTTTCTGCATTCGCATTTGGACTTTTTTATACAAAACCTGGGTAAATTAAGTGATGAACAGGGTGAAAGATTCCATCAGGAGATGGCTTCAATTGAAAAACGTTTTCAAGGGAAAAAGAAAACACAAATGTTAGCCGATTACTGCTGGTCACTTAAACGCGAAACTGACGATTATTACCTTAAACGACGACGACCTAGCAAACATTTCTAATACTTTAAAAATAATATATCATTTAATAAATAAACACATAGAAAAATATGGCACGTCTGTAAAGTTCCTACAAGCCATAACTACGGTAATTTTTATCCAATTTTATCAAATGATGGCTCAATCTCTTCACAAGAGAACATACTTTATCTATTATTATACTATTATCACTTATCTTATACTTTTTTACTAAAGTTCGCTACTATGAATGGACAAACTTGGAAAAATGTGAAAAAAATTCGCAATTTCCAAGTTTACCTCATCAAATCTCATAGCATATTAAGTCGAATAATAGATATATGTATACCGTTTTAAAGGTCCATCTCTCCCCTTTCTAACAAGATTTAAATTATGGAAATCGGGCCAGAAATGTTTGAGCAATCCATAAATTTGTGCGAAAAGTAAAAAAAAAACGTTTTTGTCAAATAAAAAAAGTTTGGAGGGTTCGAGAAATATAAAAAAGGCATTTTTGAGTTCTACTCAACTAACTGAACAACATAGACTATGTTATTAGCCGGGTGTATTTTCACTGTCGCAACGTGTTATTATAAAGGAATAACAAAACAATAAACAGAAGTTGCAAGAATTTTAAAATACAAAAAAAAAAATTCTAAATATGTACCACAATACAAATACTAAAATGGAAGTACTCAATGCTGCAAGAAAAAAATTAAACGTATGTAGCGTCACAAGTCGAAATTTAAACGACGCAAATCGAATCGACGCCAATCGGGGACGAAACGACGGAAATTTAATCGACGCGAATTGAAATTGCAACAACGCAAGCTGAGTTTTGTCAATTTTTAAAAAGCGACGCAAATCGAAACGACGCAAATCGGGTCGACGCAAGTCGGGGCTCTAGTGTATAACATTTTTCCTGCTCGTCAAAAACAGAGAAACATGAAGATCAATTTATAGCCGTCATTTTGAAGAACTCGACCCACCGCCGAAATTTTTTAATCAACTTTTTCCGCTAAAGCGAATTTGTTACTTGGGAAATATAAACGTCGCCGTGGTCTAGTAGGTAGTGTGTTGGGTTATTAGACTGAAGGCCCGAGTTCGAATCCCAGGTCAGACATCAAAACGAAAATATTTCTTCGGCGACTTCCTCTCAGCAGATTTCTGGCAAAAACTCTGAGAGTAAATAAAATTGCCATGTAAAGCTTCTCAATAAAATTTCTCGTTCGGAGTCGACTTTAAACTATAGGTCCCGCCACTCATGTATAAAATTAACACACACAACATGAGTAGTGTGAGAAGCTAGGACTGAAGGCTGCGGGCTTCTTGGGGACGATTGCTGCAGACTGCCTAATGGTGAAGGTATAGCACTGGCCATTTTATAGTCACCTAGCAGCAACTCGTTTCCTTGCCGTTCGCATCTTGAGATGTCCACAAACACTACTCCCTCTCTTCCACCTTCCTATAACCCATTTTCCTAAAAAACCTGCACAATGCACTGCATGAGTAGGGGCCATCCCCTGAGTGCTGGTTTCAACAAAAAAAAAAAAAAAAAAACGCACAACTTCAGCTTCGATTATAATTTGGCACACTTGTATTATTGTATCACGGATAAAACCAATCAAACGAAATAAAAAATGAGTTAGGGCTTTTTCTTTCAAAAATTCATTGACATGACTTAGGCCTTTTTTTCTAAATCGTTATAAATCTGATACATATTTGCAATTGTATCCAGCAGAAATTTTGAGGCAAGGTGCATTTGACATTTGTCTTTCAGAATAAAGAAAAAACGCTATTTTGAAAAAAATTCAGTTAGGCCTTTTTCATATTAAGCCAGCGATATGAATAAAGGTCTGCCTGAAATGCCTTGATACGAGGCCTGCGATTTGTATTTAATGAGCTTTTAAACATGTTCGAAAATCTTACTAATAACGGCTATAGCATCCAAGTTAAAAGGGATTCAATGGAAAAGTCTAAAGGCTATTATTACAACTTGCCGTTAGACTTGGGTTTAGTTAAAGGTACCTTTAGCTAAAGGGAACTGTAAAGTTACCTTTAACTGATTTTCGTTATTACAACTTATAGATAAAATAAAATTAAAATATGGCAGTGCCGGAGCAAAGTCGATAAAACTGCTCAATTAAAGCATTTTCAAAAAAAAAGTTATTTGGCGGACCCTTTAGTAGGGGAGTTTAATTAATCGAATTTTGATAAAAAAAAAAACGAAATAAATTACTCCACTCTAAACAAATTACACTTCAAACTTTAACGTTTAAATTACTAAAGAATTGTTATTATTATCGCACCCATTAGGCAAAACAAAATAAGAATGAAAGAACCTTTCAAATACCTTCTAAATTCGGAAGTGTTCTAGAAAATTAAAGAAATCCATGGTATTTTTATTTGAATTTTTTCAATCATCAATAGCACTCAGTTCTCTTTTAAATCAACAACTTGTAATACAATTAAAATAATCATTATCACCTCATATGCCACGATTATTGTAGCCTTTTAAACTGAACAAAATAAATTCTGTGACACGCAACACATTTCACGTGACACACTTCATCAATGTCAAACGGGGCACTTTCACCAGAACACAAAACAAAGGCAAGAGAAGCATTAAAAATCGTTGATGAATTAGAAATTTTTTTTTATCAAAATGTAAAGCAGATGGTGTCTGTTTTTTTTTTTTTGGAAAGCAGAACAGACAGGAAGGAAGGAAGGATAAGCATTTAATTGAAAGTGTAACAAAATGATGCAACACGGGCCATTTGCTCTACTTAACACGCCTCTTTTTTTTTTTTTTTTGGTCGTAAACAGTAAGACAGTAGTAAAGGCAACAAAAACATTATCCTGCCACATGCTTAGCAGCCTCATTCAAGGAAATCAAAACAAAATGTATGAAATACTGGGAACTTAAGTGAAATGGAAGAACAATGAGTAACAGATAATTCACCCTTTTTTTTTAAAGGAAATGATTTAAAGCGTTACAATTTAATGATGCCTTTATGACAACAATCATCAACGATATCCTTAGCTTGTCTCGTGTCATCATTCATCTCCTTTTGATGAATAGGAAGACAGTGTTACTCAAGCATAGTTGTCTCGGACAAGTAAATAATCATGACATCAAACGGTTTTTGGGAGCTGTTACTCAAACAAAACTCAGCGTTGACAAATTACAAAATGCTCTTGAAATTCAATTTCAAATTCTACGAAATTGCAGATGTTGCATATGGAACTCCGAAAAGGCCGTATCACCTGCTTAGCTGAAAAAAAATTTGACTCTTTTTGATTCCATGTTTCTTAAAGAGAAACGAATTGTTTCTCCAAAAGGATTTAAAAAGAATCTGAAAGTTCAAAGTGAACAACAACGGCGATCGTGAACTTAAAACAACTTTGTTAGGGCCATTATTACAACTTGCCGTTAACTAAAGGGAGGATTTTAACGGGTAGATAAATTGTTTTTCATTATTATGAGTACCCAATAAGATAGAAATGATCGTTAGGCTAAAGGGAAGATCATCCTACCTTTAACATTTAAACGTAACTTTATGTTTGAACTTGCCATATCATATACTATTTTCGATATGGCAACTTCAAATTTAAACAAAATGAGCATATACAACAATGATGCCCATTTCATAGTGCTTTTGCGCAAACTAAAAACACACATATTCTTATTCTCTTTGGTTAGTCGTCACTCAGACAGCGACGAATGCACATGCGTAGCGGGTGTACGATTTTTTTGTAATATTTTTTGCTTAAAGCACTGACTTACGAAACATATTTTATGATAAAAAAAAATGCGTTTGGTGATGCTCAATGCATTTTATGTTATAAAATATTGAAGGAATGTAGATAATATGCTTTTAAAAGGCACTATTGTTCTTATCATAGTGATACGGATGATTTTAATGATGGGAAAAAAAAAGATTTATTTTGTAAAAAAAAAAAAAATTATTTGGAAAAATTGAAAGAATGGTTACTTGAAGAAGAAAACAATGAAAAAACCTCAGAAAATAAAATGTTAAAAATGGAGTTAATAAGATTGGATATTGTTAGGCATAGTAGACCATTTTCTGATGGGGAGTTCATTAAAAAAAATTTATTTTTGTGAGCAGATTTTTTCGGATTTAAAATTCTTTGGTTCCAAACAACGCAATAAACTAAGTTCAGCACACCTAAAAAATTCTGCTTTCCGAAATTGCCACAATAGTATTAATATTGAAGATTTTATTAAAATATAAATAAAAGAAATAACCCTGTATCTATTTTTTTGTTTTTTTTTTTTTGTTTTTCTAGTCTTTTTCCATAGTCCATGATTGAACAAAATTTTGTAAACACGTAAATGAAGTTCCACGAGAGAGAGATCTCTCCATATAGCTTTAAAAGTGCTTTGGATTTTTTCCGTACATTTTATTTCAGTTTACACAACTTTTCTTTCAGTGCAGTTCTCTCTCGCTCACCAATACTACTACAGTTTTAGCTTTGGGCATCTCTGATATACAACAAAAAAAAGCGAAGTCCGCTGTTGCCACTGCGTTAAAAAAAAACTTGTTTAAAAAAAACTACTGAATATTTTCTCAAAATTTTTTTTTTATTTGAAAGTACAATCCTTCCGGTTATTAATGGAAAATAAATGATTATGCGTTTTCGCTGCGCTAAGTGGGCCTGCGATCGACTTACAGAAGATGCCGATTTTGGCAAAAAAAAATCATCTTTTCAGATGATCACCATTTTGATCTTGGCGGGTATGTAAACAAGCAGAATTGTCGCATTTGGGGCACAGAAAACCTGCACGCATACATTGAAAAGCCGACGCACCCAAAACGAGTCACTGTTTGGTGCGGATTTTGGTCCAGAGGCATAATTGGGCCATTTTTCTTCGAAAATGTGCAAGGAGTGGCCGTTACAGTCAATGGCGATCGTTATCGGGCCATATTGAACGAATTTTTGTTCACAAAAATTGAAGAGGAGGATATTGGCAACATTTGGTTTCAACAGGACGGCGCTACGTGCCACACAGCCGAAGCTACACTCGCTGTTTTGCGCCCTGTTTTTGAAGATAGCATTATCAGCCGCAGAGATGATGTCGTTTGGCCACCTCAGAACTGCGATTTGACACCGTTGGACTATTATTTGTGGGGTGCCGTCAAAGATAAGTGTTACGCCGACAAGCCAGAGACAATTGACGCTTTAAAGGACAATATTCGTGAAGCCATTGGGTGAAATACAGCTGCACACAATCGATAATGTGGTTAAAAATGGGACCGATGGTGTAGGCTACTGCATGGCCAGCCGAGGCAGCCATTTGAATGAAATTATTTTCCATTATTAACCGGAAGGATTGTACTTTTAAATAAAAAAAAAGAAATTTGAGAAAATATTCAGTAGTTTTTTTATTTTAAACATACATACATAATTGGTCATTACAACCCTTCAGTCAGGATTATTGACCTAGTTTCTTACACCACTTATGTTGTGTGTGTTAATTTTATACATAAGTGGCGGGACCTACAGTTTAAAGCCGACTCCGAACGACAGATTTTTTGAGAAACTTTTCATGGCAATTTTATTTACTCTCAGAGTTTTTGCCAGAAATCTGCTGAGAGGAAATCGCCGAAGAAATAATTTTTGTATTTTGTTTTGATGTCTGGCCTGGGGCTCGAACCCTGGCGTTACGTCTAATAAGCCAACACACTACCTACTAGACTACGGCGACTTCATTTTAAAGCATTTTCAAAAAAAAAAGTTATTTGGTGGACCCTTTAATTTCCCCAAAATCCCAATTGTTTGTGCCATGAGCATTGATTAAAACCTCTGTTTAAAATTGGCTGTAATTGAAATTTATTTCAAAATAAATTTTCATATTGTTGCCACAAACGCTAACAACAACAACAAGGAATATTATTGTATTATTAACAATAAAGTGCTTAACGAGGCACAAGGAAATTGTTTGCCATTTAACGATACGCTACCCGAATACAAATAAAATGAAATGAAATATTTTAGCAGTTGTTAGTATGTTGCATGTTGCAACTAGACTATACTTTTTATAAATAATACAATAATAATAATGTTGCTGTTGTTGCTGTTATTATTGCCTATTTGTACTCCTGTTCTATGCAACAAAATGGCAAAATATAGGCTTGCAATGTGAATGCCTGATTAAATTTATTTCTTTTGTTGCACACAAAGCTTTAGTTTTCAACCAGAATCCAATGCAATTGTCTGCATCCTACTCTAATTCAGAGAGAGAGAGAGATGCATGTGACTCCACAAGTATTGGAATCTATTGTTCACATGAAAACTGCTGTCATCGGCAGATTTTTGTTAAAAGGCATCCTCAAATGTGAAATCAATTGAAATTAAAATGAAAATTCATTTCGTTTGCCTGGTTGTTGTTGTTGTTGTTGTCGTTATTGCTTATTAGGGTAATATTGGCAGCATTAACTTGAAATTCAATTGCTTTGAATTCGTATTGAATTAAAAATCGATTATTTTTGTGGTTTCCAATGCATTTATCATAACGAACCTGGTGGCTTTGTAATGTTTGGAATGTTTAAAATGCATAACAAACTGTAGAAATGCTCAGTTTTTGTTGTTTAATTTTGCTTATGGGAAATACAAAATTAAATGGTTAATTTATGTTATAACTAGCAGATTGTACCCGGCGTTGCACGGGTTATGTAGTTTGGATTAGTTTAAAAAATTAAAAAAAATTATTATTGGGTCATTTTTGCATTAAAAATAACAATAAATAAAAAACCGGTTTATCGGTTTCGAATCCGGTTTTGATACCGGTTCCTAAAAATTTTTTCAAATTATTCGGAAACCGGTTTAACAAATAACCCAGTTTTTTGAATACTCTAAGTCCTAAATATAAATGCACTCAATTTGCCCGTTTTTCGCCCCTTTCCCCTTTTTGGACCCCTTTTGGTCCAACTTTTTAAACGGGACACCTCCAATAGCTATTTGGGAAACTTAACCAAGCTAAATCGTAAAAAAATACCTTTAAAACAGATAAAATACAGCATTTATGCATAAAGTACTAATTTTTGCCCATTTTTTCTCCCCTTTGACCCAATTTTTCCCCCTTTGGGTCAAAATTTTGAAAAGATTTATTGCCTATAACCTGCACCAACAAAAGTTCGATCAATATCCCAAATTTCAAGAAAATCGGTCCAGGCGTTCAGGCGTGATTGGCTATATACTCAATTTGCCCGTTTTTGGCCCCTTTCCCCATTTTTGGACCCCTTTTGGTTCAACTTTTGAAACGGAACATTTCCAATAGCTATTTGGGAAACTTAACCAAGCTAAATCGTAAAAAAATACCTTTAAAACAGATAAAATACAGCATTTATGCATAAAGTACTAATTTTTGCCCATTTTTGCTCCCCTTTGACCCAATTTTTCCCCCTTTGGGTCAAAATTTTGAAAAGATTTATTGCCTATAACCTGCACCGACAAAAGCTCGATCAATATCCCAAATTTCAAGAAAATCGGTCCAGGCGTTCAGGCGTGATTGGCTATGCACTCAATTTGCCCGTATTTGGCCCCTTTCCCCATTTTTGGACCCCTTTTGGTTCAACTTTAGAAACGGAACACCTCCAATAGCTATTTGGGAAACTTAACCAAGCTAAATCATAAAAAATACCTTTAAAACAGATAAAATACAGCATTTATGCATAAAGTACTAATTTTTGGCTATTTTTTCTCCCTTTGTCCCATTTTGGTCAAAATTTTGAAAAGATTTATAGCCTATAACCTGCACCGACAAAAGCTCGATCTATATCCCAAATTTCAAGAAAATCGGACCAGTCGTTCAGGCGTGATTATCTAACAAACAAACCAACAAACAAACAAAAAAACAGACTTACAGAAAGATTTATAATATATATTAGGATATTAGGATAGTGACAGGGATTGTAATACACAATCAAAGATATATTGAACGAGAGTTTCTAGGGAAGTACCAAAGTACTGGTAAAAAACTCTAATGGGATACGTTCACATAAATAATTGTTCATCACAATCGTTCAGGCAGGATTACAATCTAGTTTCTCACACCACTTATGTTGTTTAATTTTTATACATGAGTGGCGCACCCTGCAGTTTAAAGTCGACTCAGAGTGACAGATTTTTTGAGAAAGTTTTCATGGCAATTTTATTTACTCTCAGAGTTTTTGCCAGGAATCTGCCGAAAGAAATTCGCCGACGAAATATTTTTTCATATTTTCCTTGACCTCGGGTTTGAACCTTGGCCTCACGTATAATAAGCCAACACACAACCTACTAGACTACGGCGACTTCAAGGGGGTATGCTCACTGAACCCAATTATTATTATTGGCGTGTTGGAGTTGCTAGAGTATCCTAACTATATGAGCCGATTAATTTGAAAGTGGTTTAAGTCCATTCTTAAAAAAGTTTAGTTAATGATAGCAAAAATCACAATCCTATACGTAATCTGTTTTATAAACAATTTAAGTCTAGTATCATTAAAATCGCTAAGATTTGGGGCATTTGAAAATTAGCTAGTTAACGAAATGAAAAAAAAATTTATTTTGAAACTGGTTTAATCCATTGAAAGAAATAATTTCGATATGGAATGTGTTATGTTAAAAAATTCCGAAAAAATGCGTTATTGCACAGTACAGCCAGCAATAAAATTCATTACGAAGCAGTAAAATTTATAACGGGAAAAATTATAAAATGGCGTTTCTTCGGTAATATGAAAGTGGTTTTAGTAAGTAAATTTCTAGTATTCTTTAACAGTGCAATAAGTATAGTTGTGTTTATTAATTATAATTTAAATAGATTCTTAATTTCTAATTGTAAACTTTCAAGAATTTTGGATTCAGAAAGTGAAGATGATTTAAAAAACAATAATTCTAATAGTACTATAAAGAGAAGAAGAATCGTAGAAAATTATTTGTCATCAGATGACGATAATAGAGTGCCATGTTATTTCAGCACAAATTCTCTAAAAGCGAATGAGTTACCAGAAATAAATGTAATAATAATATGAAATTATATAAATGTAGTAGAATAACTTTATGTGAAAAAATTTACTTATAATAATATTAAACAAAGAACACAAAGTGGACTTATTCCTTTTCACAAACAGAAAAGTCATTTTATTAATTTTGAAAGTGGTTTAAGTCCATTTTAGGTTCTGAAACACAGCTTATTTTTCTAGTAAAGTTTAAAAAAAGTATTACATTATATATTCTAACATGTTTAAGGTCACAAGGCCATTTTTTTTTTTTTTTTTTTTTTTGGCGTGTGAGGTAGGGTTCAAAATGCCTTCGCACTTACAGTGACCGTCGTCAACTGCGTCGAGTGGTGCTTCCACTAAAACAATCCCTCCTCCTCTTCTGGGGATACTCCCTTCCCGGGACGGCTATCTGCATTACTTCGGGAAGGGCCCAGAACGACGACCCGTTAGGGACCGTTGTTTACTCTCCCACGTCTGGGTACGCCATATTTGAAGCCAGCTTCATGCTATTGGCTCGTCTTCTCATGTATCATTTCGTTGTATTGTGTCAAGGTCGACCTTCTTTCTGCGGAGTACACATTCAACGTATCTTCTTACAGCGCTCCATTTCGTCTCGCTTTCGAGCATTGCGTCCACAATGTTGTCGGGTGTAAATTCGCCAATTTGCTCTATCAACATGTTCTTCTCGTCTTGCCATTTGATGCAATGAAAGAATGTGTGTTCAGCGTCGTCATTCATTTCCTGGCAATAAATGCAGCCAGGATCAATCACCTTGCCCATGCGGTATAGATATTTTCGGAAATAACCATGACCCGAAAGAAACTGGGTCAAAAAATAGTTAATTTCCCCAAAATTTCGCCGTATCCATGTCTCTATAGACGGAATAAGTCTATAAGTCCATCTTCCGCTTGTTTCCTCGCTCCATCTACTTTGCCATCGCCGTAGTGTTTGAGATCTGAGATCTGCGCTACTAATGGCGTGATTTTCTTTCCTTGTTTTCCACGATCTTCTTCGCTCAAATGCCAGTAGGTCAATAGGTATCTCACCGACGATGACGAGGACCGCGGCGCCCGATACGGTGCGGTAGGCCGATGCAACTCTTAGTGCTGCTGATCGTTGCACTTTCCGCTTAGATTTAATCTCCAGCGCTTCTCCCCATATCTCGCTTCCATACAGCATTATCGAGTTTGTCGCCGCCATAATCACTTTTCGTTTGGCCTGTGTTGGTCCGCCAATATTTGCCATCAGTCTGCTTAACATGCCCGTTAGTTTCGCTGCCTTGGTAGCTGCATGCTGTATTTGGGCCCAATAATTAAGTCTACAGTCGAGTCTCAGGCCCAAATATCTGACTGCTCTTTTTGTAACTAGTGACACATCACCTATCTGCATACTTATCTCGAGTGGAATGCGAGCCATTGTCATCAGTATGAAGGTCACACAGCCATAAAAACAACTTAAAACCAGTTGACAATATTTTTGAAACAATTCAAACGCAAACCCTTAAATATTTCAATATAAGAAAAAATGGGTTTAAGTCCATTTCAAAATAAACGGCTCATATTGTATTGCCCCTTATGTCCTGATGTTTCCTTTTAAGACTCTCCACAAGTATTTGCCCTGATGATTTTTTGAGAGGATCCGTATTCTGACGAAGTATTCTTTGAGACTACAATGTTGGGTCAGATTACTCCTGAAAGTCTAATACATTACTGGAATATCTTCTTATAATAATTGCACAAGAAATGTGTAAATTTGCTCAAACCTATTTGACTCATCTTCCCTTTCACCGGCTATAAACTTTCAAACTTCTCTTCCCACTTCACTGAAACGTTTTGACCCTATCAGTAGTTTAAAGAACTATCTTTCCCATTAAACTATGTACCGTGAGATCAAAGGACAATCTCCTGCAGGGTTTAAATAGTATTTGTTAACTTTTGTTACGCACTGTAATATGTTGTGGGCAACTAAATTTAGGCAATAATAATCAGTTTTTTTTCTTCTTTTGATTTGATTTGCTTTTTATGAAATTTGTTGTTGTTGTAATTTAGTTGGCATTTTATATTAAAATTCGTTACCTTTTTATTAACATGCATCCGAGTTTTAATTTGAAACCAGTTTATGCCGCATGTGGCATATAAATTTAGTTCATTACGTGTGAACACATGCCTATGAGAGTGTAATTTTACGAATTTAATGAATTTTTTATTTACAAAATTTAATGATTTTTTCGGTTTAATTTTTCAATATGGAGAGACAGACAGACGGACAGACGAACAACATTAAACATTAAATATTTACATGAGATGCACTAACATTACTTATTACACACAGAACGTGTGGTGATAATAGCGTTTACATGGAATGTTGCAGCAGCATACCAATAATGTTAGGCGAATAGAGTAACTCTACTCCCATATGTGCAGATATGCATACACTGAACCAAAAATGTCCGTAAATACTGTAGAAAGAGGTGTAGAATTGAAGAAATTTCGTTATATATCAGCTAAAAAAAATGTGTATTCATATCTACATCTTTTTTTTAGTAAAAATTAGTAAATTATTCATATTAAAAAAATTTCTTCATATTGAAGAAATTTCTCCAATTATTCATATTAAAGAAATTTCTTCAATATGAATAAAATGCTTTCGTTATTTTGCGGGATGTAAATATGAAGAAATTTAATTGAATTTAATAAAAAAAATTATTTATATTAAGGAATTTTTATTTAATTTTATTAATATTTTTCGTTAATATTTATTCATATTGACGAACTGTTTTTAAAATTAATAGATAAATTTTGTTAATTTTAACATTTTAATTAATCGTTATGCAGTTAAAAAAGTTTTATAATTATTATATACATATATACAGACAATGTACTTTTCGTAAAAAAGTCTTGTGAACAGTTAGCTTAAAAATACTTCTAAAAAAGGAACATGTAATTAAATAGCATTAAAAACTATAATAAAAAAACGTAAGTTTACAAACAGATAAATTTATTTCAAACTTAAAACTGAGTGTAACTAAAGTGTATTTCGCACTTGCTACTTCCGATTGCCGGTAGTTTTTAGTAGCTGCACAATGGTTTTCAATTTCCCCCAAGTGCAGATGTCGAGACAGATTGATTCGATGCTTTCCTCAGCATTTTATTCAGGAGGATCTAGTTAGACATTATATTACTTAATTCTTTAAATAAGTTTGTACAGTTCTTACCTAAATTTACAGCTCCAAATTGCTGCCCAACTGCAATTTGATGAGTAATTCTCTTTTGGATAACGCCAGTTATTTATTTATATAATGAACTAATATTGAAAAAATTTTTTACACTTAAAACGCATCATATTTTTAAATGTTAAATTATTAGAAAAAAAACTCACTTTAAATTACTAATTATTGTAATTGAAAAACACAATTTTTTAATAAACAACATTCGTAGCAGATATGAAAATTCTGACAATAATTTTTCCAACGCCTATTTCGTTTTTTTAAAGTTTCAAAAACAAATTAAACTTACATTCTGAGAATAAATTATCCAACGCTTATTTGGTTTTTCTTTTTAAATTTCAAAAATAAATACGTTGAATTAACGAACTTTCTTCAATTCTTTCAATTTTACTATAATAAAGGACTTAAATTGACGAAATTTCTTTAATTTTAATTTCCATAGTAAATTTAACGAATTTTCTTCAAATCCACTGAATTATATTTAAATTAACAAAAAAATAATTATTCAATATGACTAAAAAATAACTAAATATTTTTGTTATATTTATTATAGTAGATTTATTTAATTTTAGGTGGATTTTAGTTAATTTAACAAAATCTTAGTTAAATTACCAAAATATTTATTATTTTTAACAAAATTTTATTCAAATCAACAGGTTCTACTTAAATAAATTTTAAATATAAAACCAATCTTTGTTTTTAATAAAATTTATGTAGATTTGAAGAAAACTTGTGTAGTCTTGAATAAAAATCTGTAGAATTGAATATTTTTTTCGTTAAATGTTTACTAAATTTTTTAGTTAATATTACCTACGATATTTTTTTCAGTGTAGTAGGATAGAGTAAAGTAGAGTACAGTAGAGTAGTGTAGTGTAGTGTAGAGTGATTGGAAAGTAATTTATCATAATCTTATCATTAATTCACATTCAATTATAAATCAATCAAAATTACACTGAATATGCCGAAAAATACCACAAAATATGTTGCCACAGAATGTATTGGCGATTCAGTGAGAGAGAAACATTGTGTTGCTGCTTGCACACATAAATTATGGAGATTGTGTTGTGCTGCATGGTCATGCCAGGCAACCGGGCATTGAATACGATTTTGTTTTAAAAACCAAAAAGTTTTTATTTTTTTTTTTTTTTCATTAAAAATTAAAGCCCCAGTGATAAAATGTTTTGCAAAAATCAAAGCAAATTGTTTTGCTGCAAACAAGAATTGGCAATTAGTAGCGTGATCATGTTTCATTTCGTATGGCAAACATATTTTTTTTCCGATTTTTTTTCTTTTTTTCTTTTTCTCTTTCATGAAACTGATGACAACTTTTATCCATAATTATCGGGCTATAAATTGTGTATATTGCACATAAAAGGATCAAGTAAAGAGCGCATATAGTTTTTTTTACTTCTTGTGCACCATGTGACGCACATAAAATTTACGTGATTTGGATATAAAAATCGGTTCCAGCTTTAAAATTTTAATTCCACAAGAGAAAAAAAGAAGAAAAGAAAAAAAGACTGAACATTATTTGACGAAAAAATTAGTTTAAATAAGTGTAAACAAGTAAAAGTGCAGTTAACAATTTATAATAGAGGCAGTGATGTAAGAGAATTAATTCTATGAAAGAAAGTATCCATCTCGATTAAAGAATATAAGTGTCTGGTAACATATACCACCTAGAGAATTGTGTGAATAAAGTGTTCAGAATTCTCAGTCAGAAATAGGAAAATGAATTCAGAGGATTCTTCATATTCTGCAGGAGATGTTGTTAGGCCCCTAGAGCTCTAAAAAAGATCTCAACGTCTATCCAGCTACCAAATACGACAGTTAAACTAAACGATGATATATGTTCTCTTCGCGAGAGGAATGATCGCTTATAGCGATGTAGTCTAGTAGATAGTGTGTTCGCTTATTAGACTGAAGGCCCGAGTTCGAATCCCAGGTCAGACATCAAAACGAAAATATGAAAATATTTCTTCGGCGACTTTCTCTCAGCAGATTTCTGGCAAAAAACTCTGAGAGTAAATAAAATTGCCATGAAAAGCTTCTCAAAATACTGTCGTTCGGAGTCGACTTTAAATTGTAGGTCCCGCCCACTCATGTATAAAATTAACGCACACAACATAAGTGGTGTGAGAAGCTAGGTCGTAATCCTGACTGAAGGGTTGTAATGACCAATTATGTATGTATCCTGCGGTGGTAGACCCAGCATTGTCTGGAAGTAGATGAATTTCAAATCAAATATGAGATGGCATGGTGTAATGGTCAAAGTGTTTGGTTAAAATCCATAGCCTAGTCATGACGGATAGCAAGCCTATTATCCTGGAACTTACTATAGTAGACCAATCACCGGATAATTTGGAAAATCTTGTTCAATGAAACTGAAAGAAATCAAATAAATAATAATAGATGGGGAAGAGTACATAAAGTAGTATTGAATTGAATTCAAAATTTCGAAAATTTTATTAAAAGATTTCATTCTTTTAAGCAGCTGTCCAGAGCCATAGCGATATGATCTCCACAATTAATCTTTAATCTTAAATACAAAGGAAATGTGCAGTCGTTTTTTATTTAAAATAGACAAAAAAAAAAAAACAAACAAACAAACTCCCCGATTAAAATGCAATCGATGGAGTTGTAAATGGGGAATTGGAAATAAAAAAAAAGTTGGAAAAAATTCATCCCGAAATCTTGATAAGAGCTAGAGTATGATTTGAGTGCGTGTTTGATTGCCATAAATATTTTATTGCTTAAAAACTGCTTATATTTGTACTGATTAAATAATTTTCTGAATATTTTTTTTTTTAATACCTAAAATCTATGCAAGACTTTCATAATTATTGTTGCTCAAGATAAAATAAAGATTGATTTGGGACTAAATGCAGTTGAACGTAATGGTTTTCCAAAATGATTTTTATCTTCTGGATGCCAGGTTTTGTTTTTATGGGATTTTATAAAAATTTTTATGGCATTTTTAATACAAAAAAAAATTTTATAAAATCAATATCAATACATAACCTATTGAATAAATTAAAATATAAATAATTTGAAAAGAGAAAGAGAGAGAAAAAAAATGAAAACTAAAATGAAAACTAAAATGTTATAAAACTTTAGATTATCTGTTGCATCGAAATTAAGTTAAACGGCTGAAAAGTGGTTTAACAGTTAAATGCTTTTTTAGATGATTTTTCGATAGAAAGTTATGAAATACGTAATCGACATTACCATATGCGGGGCAATGTACTGCGGATGACAAAAAAACAGTCTGTTATAGAATCAATTTTCTTTATATAGATTGACTCAATAACATGATATGGGTCTTATGGTACATGCGATCGTCATTTTTAGTAAATTTTATTATTAAAAAATAGCTTATGGAGGTCTCAAGGTTGTTTGCTTGCGTTGCTTAATTGGCCATAACAACCCGATTAACGGATTTCGGCCTGCCGCAACACATCCTTCCAGGCGCCTCTGCTTCTTGCGCGCCTACGCAAGTTGGTCACACCAATCGATGACAGGGCTTCCTCGATTTGGTCCTTCCAAGGACATCAAATACCCGTCTCGCCGGAGCATCCTCTTCCATTCGAACGACATGGCCGAGCCAGCGCAGCCGCTGGATATTAATACGCTGTACAACGTCTATGTCGTTGAGGAGCTCATACAGCTCACTGTTGAATCGGATGCGGAAATCATCGCCAACTCGCACTGGACCGAAGATCTTACGTAGGATCTTTTATCTCGAACACTCTCAAGGCAGCTGCATCAGTTCTTAATAGGGTCCATGCTTCTGCGCCATAAAGAAGCACGGGTAGGATGAGCGTCTTGTAGAGTATTAGTTTCGTCTTACGAGAGAGGTCTCTGCTACTCAATTGCCTATTGAGACCATAGTAGCACCTGTTGGCAAGAGTAATCCTGCGCTTGATCTCCAGACTGACATCATTTTCGGTGGTAACAGCGGAGCCAAGATAAATGAATTCCTTGACTGTATCAAAAGTATAGTTATCGGCCGTAATTTGAGAATCAATACGCCGCACGTCTCTACATGTCGATAACATATACTTTGTTTTGCCCTCATTTACTGTCAGACCCATCTTCTTAGACTCGCGTTCAATAGCACTAAAGGCAGCAGTGACATCTCGCTTGGTACGCCCTATGATGTCGATGTCGTCAGCGTACGCAAGCAACTGGACACTTTTTTGAAAAATAGTGCCATTGCGATGCACTCCCACCTTTCGCAGAACACTCTCCATGACGAAGTTAAAGAGGTCGCATGATAAGGGATCGCCTTGTCTGAAACCTCGCACGGTATCAAAAGGTTCGGAGAGGTCCATTCCTACCTTGACCGAGCTGCAGGAATTGCTCAACGTCATTCTGCATAGCCTTATCAGCTTCGCAGGTATACCGAGCTCTGACATTGCGGCAAAAACACGATCCCTTATGGGGCTATTGAAAGCAGCCTTATAGTCGACAAAAAGATGGTGTGTGTCGACTTGATTTTCGTGGGTCTTTTCCAGAATTTGGCATAGTGTGAAGATCTGGTCGATGGTGGACTTGCCAGGACTGAAGCCGCACTGATAAGGTCCAATCAGTGTTTTGACGAGTGGCTTCAGTCGTTCACACAATACGCCTGTAAGAACCTTATATGCGATAGGGAGAAGGCTTATACCCCTATAGTTGGCGCATATCGTAAGGTCTCCATTTTTCAGGACAGGACAGAGGACACTAAGGTTCCAATCGTTGGGCATACTTTCCTCTAGCCATATTTTGTAGATGAGCTGGTGCATGCGCCCTACCAACTCATTACATCCGGTCTTAAACAATTCAGTGGGGAGGCCATCAGGACCTGCCGCTTTATTGTTTTTAAGACGCATAATTGCGACTTTAACCTCATCATGGCTAGGTGGCGGGATCTCCACGCCGTCATCATCGATCGGGTTCGGAACATCATCTCCAGAGGAGGTCTCAAGGTACTTTAAATTAAATTTCCTATGTTCTTGAGTTATTTTCTATTGTGACCTTTGGGTGAAGCTAGATATTTTTGATCAAACCAGAAACAAATTCGGATTTCATAATTGTTTTCAATTTCTAAACTCTATATACAAGTTGAGGCAAAACTGTCAGTTTTATTTTGACATTTGTAAAGCCAACACAACTATACACTTCAGTAAGCCAATATGAAACGCTATATTCCTTAAGAACGTGTAGTTGTTGAAGAGCGTTCGACACTAACGTCGCAAACAGTATCGTATTTAGCTATTCGTTTATGGAACAAGGAAATATGCTGGTAGACCTGTGCGGCTAAGTCATAGACATTCGTCTGAGGCTAAAGGTATCATAAGATTATCCGGGAGTAACGACCAGGTGGTATAAATCTGAGATCAATCGACAGTGTTCACATTGAATTTTGTTGAAGAATTTGAGAATGTTCTCTTACAAAGTAAAGGGTGATTTTTTAGCTATTATCTTTTTGGCAACACTGGTTTAAACAGCTCACGCACGTTTCGTGTTTTGTTTCACTGTCAAACATCTTCAGTTTGGTCTATAACAGAGATCAGCAACGAGTATTCAAAACGATGAGTAGATTCGAGTCATACTTATAATTTCAGCTACTTATAAGCATTCATACTTATTTTAATATCATACTCATTACTACTCATATTCAAAGTTAGAAATACTCATCGTACTCATACTTAACAATACGCACGATGTTGTTGATTTCGACTCTCCATGATTCAACATATACACGAAGTACAAAATAAGTATGATTCGAGTACGAATACACGCTAGAAGGTTGTGTGTGTGCTTTGCTTGCTGTCTTTGTCTTTTCTTTTCTCTTCTTTTGTAAATGCAACTATAACTACTACTGTAAATTTTGATGAATGATTCGAGTGACTCGAATCATTCGTAGGTATTATAAGTATTTTTCTAAATTTATGAATCTGAACAATGAATCGAATGTTGTGAGTTTGATGTCAACGTTGTACTCATACTCATTGCAACCTATACTTATAAATCAATGTTGTAGCGAGTACGAATGAATCAGAGTAGTTGAATTTTAATACTCTTGACTCACTCATACTCAAAATTTCATAAGTACCTATGAGTAGCGAAAATACGATTCATTGCTGATCTCTGGTCTATAATTTAACCATGAATCGTCTTACAAACGAACAACGCTTGCAAATCATTGAATTTGGCATCATTGGATCGTACTTCTTCAAAGATGCTGCGAATCGTAACGTAACTGTGAATGGTGAGCGCTACCGTGAGATGATATCCAAGATTTTTTTTTTGCCTAAAATGCAAGAGTTTGACTTGCATGACATGTGGTTTCAACAAGACGGTGCCACATGCCACACAGCACGCGTAACAATGGACTTATTGAGAGGTGAGTTCGGTGAACATTTTATTTCACGTTCGGAACCGGTCAATTGGCCGCCTAGATCGTGCGATTTAACGCCTTTAGACCATTTTTTGTGGGGCTATGTTAAAGCTCATGTCTATACACTGTATATCCGTACTATCGATTCAAATAAAGATTTTATGCATTTTGCTGAATTTTATGTGTTTTTTTTTTGAAAAATTTTCCTATAGCTCTTAAAAAATCACCCCTTACAAACAGCGCCTCACCGCTTTGTCACAATGCGCTTTGACCACAAGTTTACTTACATACATACATACATACATAATTGTTCATTACAACCCTTCAGTCAGGATTTCGACCTAGCTTCTCACACCACTTATGTTGTGTGTGTTAATTTTATACATGAGTAGCGGGACCTACAGTTTAAAGTCGACTCCGAATGACAGATTTTTTGAGAAGCTCTTCATGGAAATTTTTATTTACTTTCAGGGTTTTTGCCAGAAATCTGCCGAGAGGAAGTCCTGACCTGGGATACGAACCCGGGCTTTACGTCTCATAAGCCAACACACTACTTACTAGACTACGGCGACTACTACTTACATATTTAATTTGTTTAATTAACAGGCCTTCCAATCAAATTTTCATTTTATGAAAATTAATTTTTTTTTGTCTTTTATGATTTCGTTTTCTTACTTTCTTTTTACACATAAAATTCATTTTAATTTGTTAAAAATATTTTCTTTTTCTAATCCCAAATGGCTAGAGTTCTAACATTTTACTTTGTATACATACCGTACGGTATACATCTTTCGTGGCTCATTTTTTTTTATTTCTTATTTGTTGTAATTTCTTTAATAAACAACTCTTCTGTAAACGTCGGGTTGGTCAAATTTCCAACACAATTTTAATCTGTCTTAAGTTGTAAATCATTTTAGAGTGACTGCACGACAACTCTCTCTCTCTCTCTCGCTCTCTCATTCATTAGAAAGAGGAAACATATAAAATGTTATTAATTTCATCTTCAAAAGGGTGGACAACTAATCCTATCTTCCTTTCTTGCTTTCTCTCTTTATGCCTTTCAAGTTTTCTCTGCAACAGAGAAACAAAAAATTTTAATTCCTGCTGGGCTTAAGTCTAGTCTTGTATGGTTTAGTAGAAGCATGTATGCATGCATACATGTGCGTGTAAGTGTACTCTGCTGTATGTTGTCACACATGATTTAATGACCTTTTATGCAAATGTTTTTCCTTTTTTTATTGTTATTCTGTTATTGCTCTCTCCTCCTTTAACAGAGCACTCTATATAAACAAATAACAACAAACCATAAATGAACAACCATGGCCGACTGTTAAAATGTTTTGTTTTTTCTCTCTTGTAGAGAATTAAAAACAAATGCATTTCCCTTCGTGATGATGCTTACAAATGCCAACACAACTATGTACCTTGTATTCATACAGAGTACATATGCATATGTGTGTGTGTGTTGTTTTTTAATTTTAATCTAAACTGTATAGAGTATAAAATGTTGCAGTTGTTGTAGTTGTTGTTTTTTTTTTATAGATTTTTATTGCATGTAACAACAGCAGATAACAACACATGTTATCCTTGCATTGTAATTAAACTTTAAAACGGATCTGTGTTCTCTTTGCTCTCTCTTTCTTTGCCTCTGTCAGTCTTCCCTTTACCGCTTTGTTGTTTTAAATATTTTTTTTCCTTTTTGAATTTCAACAACAACATTTGACCGGTTGGGTGCTTTAAAAAAAAAATTGAAAAAATGTTTCAAATATTTTTGCTTTCAACAATAAATCAAAAAAAGTCCTTTTTTTCGACTCTCCTGTCCATGGAAATTGTGTCACTTTATGTACATACGTATATATGTATGTGAGTAATGGCGTGGTGTCAGTGAGTTAAATTTATAGGCCAGGTTTATTAAGAATATATTGTTATTTTGTTTTTGTTGTTGTTGTTGTTGTATTTGCTTAATTAATTTGTTGATGTTTTTGACATGTGCCATAAGCGAGTTTTTAATTTTCATTTTAAAAAGCCGTTAAAAATTTAAAGAGGATTTTTTAAAAGGGGATATTAAACACTCCACTCTTAACTCGGAGAGTTTCATCTTGATTTATTTTTATTTTTAAATTTTGCAATCCCACTTCTGACACCAATTGTTACGTTTTTACCTTTTAAAAAATGTTAAAAATATGAGCTCGTAGATTGCAAATAAAATAAAAATAAATATGTGTTTAATTTAAAGTCAATTCTTTATTATCGGCACAACTCTTGTGCCACTGTTCGAACTTATTCTACGCATACAATGATAACTTTCACAATATGTGCTTGTTCGTGATATTTCTCTGCTTATAACCTTTTTTATAAGCAACAACACTTGTTAGTTATTCTTCTTTGCTCACAACCTTTTTTGTAAGCACCACACTAACAACTGTTTTCCCAAACGCAACTTGTCTGCACACAAGTCTGACCGAATTAAAGCTCGATAGATTTAACTCACACCGACGTGACGTCGTCTTACACGATTAAATTCAAACTCGAACTCCGAGAATAACGTGTCTTCATACACGACTGACTGAATTCTAACTGAATCATCGTTGCTCGCTTTATCTTGCCTTTTATATCACTCGATCAACAGTGCGATGAATGCCCTTGAAGGATGATGACGACTTTCGGGAACAATCCAAAAATGTAAACAACTTGTTTCCATTTTTGTTGTTCGTGTATCTTATTTACTTTCGTCCAGGCAGAGTTGTTGTTGTTTTGTTTGTTTGTCTTTCTGCTATATTTCTTTTATACTCAGACGTTGTTGCTATATTTTTTGTTTATCATCGATCTTGTAAACAAGCACTGTGGTTTTTGTTGCTATATGCTTACTCATTCGTTGATCACGTGAACATCTGCATTGTTTTGTTTTTGGAGCTTTTATTTTTATGCGTGATCAAGTCCATTGTGTTGTTTTTGGAGCTTTTGCTTATTATTTTAACAACACCATTTCCATTTTCGTAACAATATGAATTGTTTTAAAATATGTGATACACAGTGTGTATTTGCTTCAATTGCTGTGATTTAAGCACTAAAAGACTGAAATTGGTCCTTTGGTTTCTGATGCCGCAACTTCATTGCAGCCTAAGTTCTTTGGTGTGGATATCTATCTGAGGAGACTATTAATACAGAGACCCTATGAACCTATTTAATCTGTTGCATGCAGTGGATTTTCGCAAATGCTGCATAGAGTGCAATGGAGGCCTTGTCGATGTTAATGTTAGCGGGGTCACGTTCGCTGAAAACGGTGATCTTTTGACCGTTAACAACATTTGTGTTCGGGAGAGGTAGAACTATATTTGAGTTGTGGCGGAGAAGAGAAGTATAGGGTACTTTTTAATGTAATATTTGGACGATGTCTTGTTCTCTCCCAGTGCAAAAGGTTGGCTTTTTGATACCTCTGAAATTGTTTGCGAACTTTTCGGTATTTCTGTTACACACAAACCCTACAAATATTACATTAAAAAGTACCCTATACTTCTCTTCTCCGACACAACTTAAATATAGTTCTCCCTCTACCGAACACAAATGTTTCTCAATGTAATTAATTGTCAGACAAATCGCAATTAATTCAACATAATAAGAGAAATGAAATTAAACTGTGAGAAATACTTCTCTGTGATAGTTCTTGGGAGGCCGGTTTACCGAGTCGAACAGTCAAATCGACAACAGATACATTGGGTACACGGAAAGCCATACCGGTGCCATAACTTTGCCGATAGCTTTGGCAGCACCAGTGGAGGCAGGAATGCTGTTTTGGGCAGCATCACGGCCATCACGCCACAATTTGCCACAGGGACCGTCAACAGTCTTTTGGGTGGCAGTGGTGGCATGGACAGTGGTCATGAGATCTTCTACGATTTCCCAGTTATCGTGGATAACCTTGGCCAAGGGAGCCAAGCAGTTGGTGGTTCAGGAAGCGTTGGAGACAACTTTCATGTCAGGAGAGTAGGCATCCAAGTTGACACCGCATACGAACATGGGGGCATCAGCAGAGGGGGCAGAGATGACGACCGTATTGGCACCACCCTTGAAGTGAGCGGAGGCCTTGTCGATGGTGGTGAAGATACCAGTGGATTCTATGACGTATTCGGCACCAGCGCTGGCCCAGTTAATGTTAGCGGGGTCACGTTCGCTGAAAACGGTGATCTTTTGACCGTTAACAAGCAATTTGCCATCTTCAGTAGCAACGGTGCCCTTAAAAAGACGGTGGGTCGAATCAAATTTCAACAAACAGACCATGTAGTTAACATCGATGAAGTGATCGTTGACAGCAACTACGGAGGTACCCTTATCGATGGCAGCACGCAAAACCAAGCGGCCAATGCGACCGAAACCGTTAATAACGATCTTAGCCGTATTTGTTGTTCTAACTTTTAAACTCTTTTAACTGGAGAAAACTTGACTTCTGCTCTTCCTAACATGTCCATTGTTGCTGTTACAATTTCTTTAGCCGGTTGGTGAAAGTTTTTCGTCTTCTCCCGGCTTCAAATCTGGATTTCTTGTGTTTGTAGTCAAGATAGACAGTGTAAAATGGAGTGGACATAGATCGAATTTATGTTTGAAGCTGATACAAAAGCCATACTTAGGCAAAAAGAACTATACTTCCGACCATTTTGATTCTACACTAAAATTACTTACAAATTAATACAGAAATACAGTGTTATATTGGCTAATTTCTGTGAAAGAACCAAAAACATCTTGTGGGTTACAAAATGACTTTTCCATTGCAGTATGCCATACCATACCGCCTGTAGACTAAGGCAAGCAATTTGTAACGAAACTGTTGTAATCATACAGAACATTATCGTTTGATTGATTGATTGATTAAGGAAAGCAGTCATGCTTTGTGTCTTTTTCTTTTCATTCAATAAAGAATATCCTTTCAAATTATTGTAATATTTTGAATATTTTAATTTCACGCTTAATATAGTTGCCGTTCCAATGATAATGGAAATTGCAGCTGCCCGAGCACTGTTGGGTTTTGGAAAAAAAAAAAATTTACAATCATTATTGAAAAATCGATTTCCTTTTGCCGAAACATCCTTTACGCTGCTCCTTTATTTTCCAAGACAACATATGTTTGTTTTCTTAATAAAATGACTTGAGAAAATTGGCAATATTCCACAGCTAGAAGACCCTATTCAGGACAAAAAGGAAATTTCATGTGATGATGATGATGTTGAAGATAATAATAATGATCCTTGCAATAAACAAAGGCTTGTTGCCATTAAGTATTTAACACTAGAAAGACGGAATAATTAATATACCTTAAAAGACGGGTAGGGGTCATTTGACTCCCTTTAAGTTTTTATATCGAGATCGTGAAACAGGTCAATAATGTTACGATTTTTTTTTTGAAATCTGTCTTTTAAACGCATCTAGCGTATACAAAATGTTTTGATTTATTATGGTTCCGCATAGGGGTTTATTTTCACTGCTTGCGGTTGCTCGTCAATGTGACTGAGTTCAGATGCTACTTGTAAAATAAATTCCCTTCTCCGAATTTTTTTGTCTGTTACTTCTTGGAATAACACCCATGCATTTATTGCTGCCAAGTCCAATATGTTGAAAAAAACTTGTACTGGTCATCTTCTTGAGCTTGACTTTATTGACTGTCCGGGGAAACCGTTGAGCAGATATTTTGATTTGACATCTACGCAAAGCCAAAATTTTATACCAAATTTGTCGGGTTTATTCGCCATGTATTGTGCAACTTGCTTTTGTAGGAAAGAATTGTTCGTCGACAGCGATTTTTTCACCTGGTATATAACAAGATTTGCAATTTTTAATAAAACGGCTCCAAACATCCGAAATTGGGGCGAACTTATATGTTTTTAGTCTAATAGATCTTTCTTGTCGCTCGTCAAAACGAATATATTTCATTATTTCTTTGAATCGGTCTCTAGACATAGTTTGTGAAAAAAAGCAACTCCCTATTTTTTGTTCCATACATTTTTTACAGATATATTCTTTCACAAGTACTCCTAGCGTACAATACTGAGATGAATTTGTCCAGTTCTTGTAAGGGTATAATCCAGTTTGTATCGCCAAGTTGTTTATGTGCCTCAGTCTGCGTACACTTTTGAATGTGACGCAAAATTGTGTCATCAGTCAGCAGTCGCCAGGCTGTTGTAAATTCAGCACCAATTCGTTGTTTTGCATAATGGGTAGCTCCTGGATGTTCAACCAAAATGTTACGGGCTGCAAGACGATCTAGTGTGGAACTCTTTTGAGAACAAGTCTTCCAAAGAATTCCTCCTGCTGACCGCCTGTCGTGTTCATTTTCTACAATTGATGGAATTTGACATTGGCCGTGTTGTTCTGAAACTGAGTGACGTTGGCTACTAGAGGAAACCAACAAAAAATAACGACATTCTGATAAACAAAAATTTGGTATGCATGTTTTCTTTGTTGGAATTATTTCATGAAATAAAAATTGGGAAAAGCAATTAATAAAATAAATAGCGGCAGTCAGATATGTGAAGGGTCCGTCTTTTTAGGTAGTTGCTTTAATAACTGAAATTTGGAATACCTAAATAAAAAAAAAATTACTTTTAAATTAAATTTTATGGAGTATTATTAAAAGTCACGAAGTAAGAAATCTGTGATATAATTCATAAGAGAAATATTAGCAGTTAGATTTGTAAATGGGTCAAATGAGCCCTGTCCGTCTTTCTAGTGTTAAATAAATGACCGCAAAATTTCCACAATTTGTGGCTTCGAAAAAAGGAATCCTGCCACACGCCAACACTTAATAATACAAAAAGTCAGTCAATGAATAAGAAAAAATCATTGATTATGGGAGTGTTGTTGGTTGATTGGATGTTTGCTTGAACGGTTGCAAATATCGGAATACAGGATTGTAGAAAGGGGTGGCTTTTAATGCCAGTAAGTAGATACAAAAGAAAAGATATTGCATTTGTCCATTGGTTTGTTGTTCAAGATCATTATTGGCATTTACAGAAGGACTGTTTTTATTTTTACGCTTCATTAGCGTAACTAAAGACAAGAAACATTTAAGTATTGGGTGTTAAAAGAGTTCAGAAAATTTGTTTACAGAAGAATTTTCTTCAAGTCATTGCTTCAAGGGCTTATGAAAGCAGATGTTATTTCGATACACTTTTTGGTTTTTACATTACTGATCAAATGCAAGTTGTATCGATAGTATTAGTCAAAATAAAACTTTCAATTTATCGCTTTTAATTTCGTAATTTTCTTTTAATTAAAAGGTTTATTTCAAGACTCTATAAACCCATTAACGCCGAATGGGTAGAAAAATACCCAAAAAAAGAAATTTTTTTAAAAAATTCTATCTTGACCCAACTAAACGAGAACCCAAACGTTTCTTTAAGAACGAATAAAGAAGACATAGAACGTTTTAAAAAAATTAGTAAGGCATGATATTCACATATTTTGGATGATATTCTCGGAAAAACCTTTAGATGCTATGTAATATAATATATATTCTACCCGATAAATATACTTTCACTTGAATTGGTCTACTTACCTAAGCTACAGGTGCTATTAAATGACATGGGTATAAAAATACCCACTTAGGCATTGGTATGAAATATTTTTCATAAAACTTTTAAAAATTAATTTCAAATAGAAATTTCAAATCATTTATTTTTCTCTATTTTTTTAAATTTTTGGTAGTTCCGGCATGAAATTGTGCAAAAGAATTCCTTGGATGCTCATACAAACTGTATTTTGCACAACCGTACTTTGTTTTGCCACCACATTGCGCACAGCGACAGCGTTTTTTAATTTTATCAATCATGTGGTCAAATTTGTCAGTGTGTTTTGCTATTTGCTGCGCATTTGTGACAACTTTTCCATCACGGCGTCGATTATCACGAATTTTTACCAACGCTTCAACAACACTAACCCAAAAATCGAGTTGACTCATAGGTGGCAAACCTTTACATCCCCTGCACAAGCAGTGTAGTTTGCATGCATTTACCAAAGCTGCGTCAATAGTGTTAGTGAGTAATGGCCAATACCACTTTTTTCTGCGGACTAGAATACGATAATTGTAGACGCCATTATCGAATAGTCAAGTCAACCCCACCCATTCGCTGATTATGTGCCTGCATTATGTATGGTTGTTCAACGGAGGCCATCATGCGATGTTTACGGTCATATCTTTTGGTTTTGCACATCGGTTTTGCACCCAAAAAATTAGACATCATAGTTACCACCTTCAGAAAGATTTAAAATATACACATACATAGGTATAACATAATAATAAATATGTGTACAGGTAATTACCGAATTATCGTTCCAGAGAACTGCGATAATATTGTTGTTTGTCAAAGCAAAAATCTGATGAACCCCGAGGTTTCTTTTTCATCAATTTAATATCATCCAGCAATGTGTGATTGCTCCGATTATCTCGAACAGTACCTATTGCAAAATAACCTTTTCGAGATAATGTACATAATAAATTATGGCTTGTCAAATGTAACATTATATTGACTTGGATCTGAAACTATTCTCTAATAGTCGTAGTACCACGTTTTCTCCAAGGCCGTAGTCAGTATTATTTTTAGCAGAAGCGCCAGCATATGGGATAAAGGAATAACAATATCCTGTCATAGAAGCCAACACCCAGTATTTGTAGCCAAATGGCGACCATAATATGTGATCATCTGTTCATCCACAGAAAGACTATGAGAAAATATGCCAAATTGCATGAATTTTTTATTCAGTGCATCATTCAATGGAGTAATTTTGGCAAATTTATCATTCTTGTCAGGATTATTATTGTCACAAACGTGTTATTTTCAATAAAACTCTCAAAAATAGCTTAACTATGTTGTCTAGTCGCCATATAATAAAGAGAAAAAAATTTATTTTAGAACACACTTATGCCGAAGTGGGTAGAAAAAAAACCCACGCCCTACAAAGGCCCGCACAACACTTAAAAAAAAAAAAAAAAATATTCATATCAATACAAATACTCCAAATACTATTTGTGCCAAATTTCACCGCAATCGGACAACGGATTATGGGGTCAGGCGCTAATGGGTTAAAATTCCAATCTTTCTTTAAAAAAAATACATTTCCCCAATCACATGAACTTTTTGATTAATTACATGCCTGTTAGCTTCAAGGTTTTATCACTATTTTCATATAATTAATAATCGTTATCGAAATAAAATTACTCAAATGGAAACCATAGATTCTTATCTGCCAATAATCAAAAATTATAATTCATAATCCAACAAATTTTTAAGAAATATTTTTGAAATCATTCTTCAAATTCTCGAAATTGAACTGTTAACCATAGCCGTATAACAACGCTATAATATCGATTAACCTTAATTTGTAATCGACAAAAATTGTTTATAAATAAAATAAAATCGAATCGTATGCAATAAAATGTGATTAAAATGAACATGTGTATTTGCCATTACGTTACGCAGATATTAACACACAACGAATATCAAAAAAAAATCGAAAATTATGCTACAAAAACAAGTTCAAACTAAGTTTCTTTCATTTTTTTTTAAATCGAAACCATAGTTGGTATGTATTTTTTCTTTAAATTTTTAAATTATCGTTTGAATGACTGCAACTGTAACTATAACGGTAAATTAGCGTCTAACTGTATACACGAGTGTGTGTGTGCAACGTTACTTGACATTTAACTTCAGCACCAGCCAACTACTAGAGTGTGTCATTGGATTTTAGTTTTCATTTTCAGTTTTCGATAATTCTTTTCGATTATTTTTTTCGTTTTTCTTTCCAACACATAAAAGTCAAATATTTTACCAGAAAAAAAATGCGTTTCTCTTTATCTCCCCGCTGTTTTGCTATTGAATTTGTCATACAAATGCTTTCGTACGCCATAAACAACCGAAATTATTAATTGAATATGGAAATTAATAAATTTTCAACAAACATAACTAATATCGATAGATTTGTTATGCATAAACCGATAAAAACGAATCTTATGAGAGCTATAATTTCATTTTATTATGAATTCTTTACGACAGCAGTTGAATTGAAAACAATATTTTGATAATATTATTCGATAAACAAGTCATTTGGCTGAGAAAAAATTCTTAAGAATTTTCGATAACATTATAATATTTTCGACAACACTTTCTAATGAAGTTTTTTTAATAATTGTAAATAGTTTACTTCATAAAATTTTCATATACGAGTAATGAGAATTTATTTGAAAAGTTTTCGATAATTATATTTTACTTAATTCTCCGATAACAAAAAATTATTTTTAAAATTTCGATAACAGAAATTTAGTCCAAATATTTTATCCAAGAGAAAAGTTTAGTTAAACAAATTTTTCGGTAACATTTTTCTATAGTCCATAATTATAGTCTACTTAAGAAAACTTTTCGATAACAAGAAATTGTTATAAAATCTTGGCAACTGTTGGAAATATTTTCTACAACTATAATTCGATAACTGAATTGAAAACAAATACCGGGTTATCCATTTCGTGGTTCCAAAGGAAACGTAAATAAAACACATTTAAAATATTTTTTTCATGATATTTCTTTTTTATTGTAAAGTTTGAACGTTGACATTATGTGCGAAACACTTCATCATTTAAATGACCATCACGCGAAGTGTTGCAAGCCTTGATTCTTTTGAGGTAATTTTCGACCACTTTTTGACACATATTGGGCGGTATCTCAGCCATAACTTGACGAATGTTGGTTTTTAAGAGCTCAAGAGTTGAAGATTTATCTGCATAAACACGGTCTTTCGCGTAGCCCCACCAAAAATGGCGTCAAATCGCATGATCTTGGTGGCCAGTTGATATCGCCACGACGAGAAATTACGCGGCCAGGAAATGGCTCTTGCAATAAAGCCATATTCGCTCGAGTTGTGTGGCATGTGGCACCGTCTTGTTGAAACCACATATTCTCCAAGTCGTATTCTTCAATAGCAGGCAAAAAAAAGTCGGTTATCATATGACCATAACGCTCCGAATTGACGGTGACAGTCGTTCCATCGTCGTTTTCGTAGAAGTAAGGTCCAATCACACCTTCGGACCAAAGAGCGCACCAAACAGTGACTTTTTCTGGATGTAATGGCCTCTCTTCAATTACTTGAGGATTCTCAGAACCCCAAATACGACAATTTTGTTTATTAACATACCCACCGAGTGTGAAATGTGCTTCATCGCTGAAGAAAATTTTGTTCGATACGTGGCTGTGGCAGAATCACCATTTTTGTAGTAGGTTTGTCAATGTCAGACTTTCAACTGAAAAGAAAAAAATTGGTTTCACAACTTAGTTTGACAGATGTCGAATTCCAGTCCCATACTTTTGAAACCACGAAATGGATAGCCCTTTACTTTGTTCAGAATTGTTCTGCCTAAATAGTTGATTGTTTAAGGGATTCCTGTTGATAACAATTGCTTTAAGAATATTTATCGAGAACTTTATTTTCATTAAGCTGATATAAATGATAACCAATTAAGTTTTTAAGAATCAAATTAATTAAACACATTTTTCGATAACATGAAATTCTTTTAAAATCTAGATGACTGTTGGAAATATTTTGTACAATATTATCGATAAACAAGTCAATTGGCTGAATTTTTGAATTCTTAAGAATTTTGACCGGAAATTTTTTAAAATTTTTAGAATTAAATTTTTTTGAATTCGATAATTGATTTTTTTTTTTCAAATTCGATAACTGATTTTTTTTAAACTCGATAACTGAATTTTTTTTTTAATTCAATAACTGAATTGAAAATAAATATATTGTTCATAATATCGACGCCTCCATTCTATAACGATCTAAGTGTACTTAGAACGTTTTTAATGTTCTTGCATTTTTAAATTCTACGTTCTCTAACTTAAATACTGTCAAAATTTGGTTAAGATCCGCCGATCCGTTCCGAAGTTATAGGGAAAAATCTATTTAGAATACACATATAGTCTTATGTAGCGTGAAAACTTTGAGAGCTCATAACTCAAAACACACTTTTTCGACTTAGAATGTTATAGAACGGAGGCGTTGATATGTCTCCATAACAATTGTTTGTTTAAGGGATACCTTTCGATAACAAACTCCTTAAGAATATTTATCGATAACTTTATTTTTATTCAGTTAATAAAAACTATAGTTAACAAAGTTTTTAAGAATCAAATTAATGAAATACATTTTTCGATAACATTATTATTTCTTGAAAAACATGCACCCTCTGTAACAATTTTTGCAATCCAACTACTGTGCTACGCACCACTCAAGGCGCCACACCTTGAAAACTGTCACATAAAGTATGATAAATTTTATATATTCCGGTAGGTGCCGATAATAAAAAAAAAAAACTCAGAATATTTTTTTTTTTCTACTAATTTTTTACATTTTTGTTGCTGTACTGTATGCCTGCTTATTCGGCTGACTGCATGCCGCACAGCACAGCCTGCTGCTTGCCACATTAAATGTGTGATTTATGGATTCTGCAATAAAATACCGTTTCTGAAGGTCATGCAATTCACGTGTGATACCGATTTTTTGCGTAATTGAAAGAAAAAAGAAAAAAAACTTCAGATTTGATTCAGATTTTTCTCAAGATTATCAAAATACTTGTGTGCTCTGATGAAGAAAAAAAAAATTCAAAAGAAGCAAGAAAATAAACAGAAAACGACAGGAAAAAAAAATAAAATTGTTCACAAATATCTATGGAGCTTGTTGTTGTACAAAAAAGTTGAAGTTGTTGTTGTTGTTGTCGTTGGTGTTGCTACTGGTGCCACAGTTAAACTTGTTGTCGTGTTGTGGGTAGAAATAGAATTCAAAAATTCTCAGAAACATTTCGATATGCACACACAAACAAGAGATACTTCAGACATACGAGGATTGTTTGTTAAATGTAAAGAAAAGTGTATTACAGATGTTTTGCTATTTCAACATACAGATTTGAAAAACGCCTTTGAACTTAGCTATCAACCCTCGCATTTCATATATAATTTTGAATACTGATTTGTAAGTGTAAATATAAACTCACACTCACTCGATATGACTCGAGTAAATAATTTGAAATTCAAATGTAATTTCATGTAAAAGTGTTATGGAATGGAATATTTGTAATAAAAATAAACTTAAAAAAAAACAGTATGTATACCCCCTCTCTCCCCCATTCCATGTAGTATAACTCTTAACGGAGTAAGTAAATTAAGAATACGAATATCTCACACACTGTGGTATCTATCTCCCTCTGTAAATGCGTATCTCAATCTTAATGTGTACGTTTATCATTTTGTATCGTTTTCAATTCATTTCGTTGGGAAGTAAATTTACTTTTGTCAACACCTTAAATATTGTATTTTTGGGATCTCTTTACATATGAAAAGATTTAATCGCCTGTGGTGCTGGAGCGTTTAAAATTACCCTAAAAAAATACACACAAAAAAACAGAAGAAGAAAAAGGATCAATAAATAAATAAATGAATGAATGAATGAATGGATGAATGAATGGATGGATGAGTGAATATTTTTGCTTTTATCCTTTAGCAAATAGTCTTTGAATTCTGTCTCTGTGTGTGTGTGTCAAAGAAAATAAATTATGAGTTAACATAAGCGCCGTAAGACATTTTCTTATTTTGTTGAAAGGAACGATAAATAAATTACGTTTTTATTTCGATTACTTCGATGAAAGTTTAGTTGTTAAAATGAATTTCTATTTAAAGCAATACTTCTATTGGAATATACAAGGAGTTTTTTTTATTTGATAACAATATTTTTATCGATAACTCGATAACTTTATTGCATTGTTGTTTATTAAAATTATCATTAGAAATTTTTCGTTAAATAAATGAATATTATTAGAAGACTAGCTCACCCTGCGAACTTCGTCCCGCCCAAAATAGATTTTTTATTGCCCAAAACAGGTCACATTATATATTTATTGTAATACGCTGCATAAAACAGTTATATACAGTCGTGGACACACAATTAAGTCACTTAAGCAATCATTTCATTTTTGTAAAAACTGAAAAGATTTAAGATGAATGGAAATGAAAACAACTAATATTTATTAATTTCATATGCTTAATAATTAATTAACAACAAAAACTTAAATAGTTATTCATTATAAAAAATGTTTTGGTACGAAGTTGATATCAGACTTAAAATTTAAGTGGACACATAATTAAGTCATCTGAAAAAAAATTATTGAAAATTTAATTGAATTGCTTTATTTTTCACCCAAACTATTTTGAACCTTTAATATTTTGTGGGGTACCGTTTTTGGCGTATTATTTCAGTACATCTTTGTGGCATTGAGTTGATTAAATTGCGACACTGCTCAGGACTAATGTTATTCCATTCTGCCTGGATAAGCTGCCAAAGTGCCTTTTTGCTGCTAGGTTTTTTGGCTCCAACTGCTCGTTTTACAACCCCTCAAAGATTTTCAATAGGGTTCAGATCGGGACTTTGAGCTGGCGAATCAAGAACTCTTATTTTTTCCTCAGCAAAACGACCGTTGCTGAAGATAAAATCATAGCCAGGATGAGTGAAGCTGACCCATTTCTCACATCTACTCAGATTAGATCGTGCATTGAGGTGGAATACGAGTGTATGTAAAAATAACTAGCTTATTATAAGTGTGTGGATCTATCTATCTAGTTCAAAATTTAATCGAAGTCGGTACGTTATTTAGGTGAGGCATACAAAAATTAACAATAAGAGGCCCGAATCATGGGTAGCGCTGACAAAGTTGTAGTTGTTGTACTCGCTCCAAAACAAAAACTAACAGACATACATGTTATATCTGTACATACATACATACATACATAATTGGTCATTACAACCCTTCAGTCAGGATTTCGACCTAGCTTCTCACACCACTTATGTTGTGTGCGTTACTTTTATACATGAGTGGCGGGACCTACAGTTTAAAGTCGACTCCGAACGACAGAGTTTTGAGAAGCTCTTCATGGAAATTTTTATTTACTCTCAGAGTTTTTGCCAGAAATCTGCTAAGAGGAAATCGCCGAAGAAATACTTTTTGTATTCTGTTTCGATATCTGGCCTGGGACTCGAACCCTGGCTTTACGTCTAATAAGCCAACACACTACCTACTAGACTACGGCGACTTCAATATATATATATATATATATATATATATATATATATATATGTACATATGTAGTTATAAACCACCGAATTAGCCGCCTCATAGGTATCTTTTAAATGGGGAGGGTTGCCACGCCCATTTTTGGTGAGTTTGTCGATATCGACTCTACGAACTTACCCAGCAAATTGCATTCGTCTACGATCAATATGTACCTAAATATTCAATTTTAACTATTTGCTACGCCCTTTTAACATTTAGGGATATTCAAAATAGATGTTGTCCGATTCTCAGACCTAGCCGATATGCACACAAAATTTCATGAAAATCGGTCGATCCATTTCGGAGGAATTTAACCACTAATACCGTGACATGAGAATTTTATATATTAGATTTATCGATAACTACAATTTTTGTAATCAATGTTAATGGTTTTAGATTACAATAAGAGAGATTATGAAATCATTTCAAATCATTTGATTGTCTTTTAAACCACTTTTAAGTGTTTAATTCAACTCTATTTTCAAAAGCGATAAATCGATAACTCTTTATCATAAAACAGATTCGCTAATAGCAAAGCGATCATTGAAATTCAAGGAAGAAAAAGAATGATGCATGTTTTTGCAGCACATGGCTGTCACTGAGGGTTTCTGAAAACAGGGTTAAAGAAGGTAGCAACATAGCTGGCATACTGGTGGGAGCAGAAACTTAATAGAATTCTGGAGAGCCAATCTTCTCTGACCTCATATATGAGTCCATTCTCAAAGAGAACAAACATATCGGTCCTTTAATGAAAGTAACTAAAATCATATTTAGAGACCTCATAATGGAATACAGGTCTCTGGGCCTAAACAGAATCCCAGGGGATATTACAGTAGGAGCTGTAACTATAAAAAAAACAGGATACCACTAAACATCTTCTCTGTCATTGCGCGGCACTTTTTGACCTGTGTTGAAAGGCTGTTTTAGTTATTTTGAAAACATTTTTCGATAACAATGACAAAATTTTTCGATAACAACAATTTTCTTAAGTAACTTTTGGCAAATTTTCTCTTCGTTTTAAATTTTCTCAAAGAAAAAAACTTTTCCACTTGAATGCACACAATTATAGTTTGTCTATCGAAGATTCTGTGTAAAGTATTCACAACAAAACTGCTCTTAAACAGACTTTAAGACTGAAGACCAAAAAAGCAGTCATTAAAACTGAAACATTTTTTTTTTTTTTTCTGACAAATTAAGAGGTTTTTGGTCTTTATTTTATGAATTCGAAAATAAAATCGTAACAAATTAATGACATTTAATTGCGGTGGTTACAAAAAGAAATTATCGGCTTTAGGCTGTTGTTACAGCAGCAGCTGCCTATCTGTCTGTCTATTTGTGACAATGACAAACGTCATCAATCAAATTCTCATTGTTGGCGAGATTTTTGATTTTTCCGGCATGAAATGATTAGAAAAAACGAAAATAAAAAAATAGAAAAAATAGAAAACAAATCAAGTGACAAATTATTTCCAGTAAATGAACCCTTAATTAAGCGAATCAAACAATAGATTCAATAACGATTTCATGAAAAAGAAAAAAACACAGAAAAATTAAATGAAAATTTCTTTCTTTTTTTCTGGGTAAAAAATTCGAGATTTTTTTATGCTAAAAATGAAATCAATTGAAGGCATTTATCGTTTAGAAATCGGATTGAGGGTTGATTTTTTTCTAATGCATTTTAAATAAAAATTTGATACGGAATTAATTGCCTTAATTTTTTTTGTTTTTCTAAAGCGGATTTGTTTAGAGAATTTCAATAGAATTTTGGTTTTCTGTTTTTTGGTTGAAGAAAACACAACAACAAATTGATGAAATGTTATCAACGATTATGTTGCCATCAATCAAATATCGTTTAACCCAACCATTGTATAGATTAGTGAATGGAAAATTAGAAAAAAAGGAATACTTAGAAAGGGGAGTAAATATTGACAACAAGAATCGATTTGAAACACCCCTAAAAAGAATCATAAATGAAGTCATACAAACGGTAAAGCGCCTTAAAAAACGAACATTGAAACGCAATTTATTTTTGAAGGCGGTAATTTCTTATTTATTGGGTGTAGAACTGGAAAAAATGCGTGACTTACTATAGTTATGCGGTTTGTACAGCATTTTGGAGGTTAAATGTCAGACATTTACTCTTACTTAATCGTTGGAATAAAATTTACTTCGAAAAAGCTAAATTTTGATAAAATACCTCGATTACTAAAAGACCGAAGTTTCTCATCTACGTATTTAAACATGCGTGAGATATTTATTTATTATATTTATGACTTCACAACTTGTCGCAACATAGGCAGATTCAAATCTAACGTCCATAATCACTGCCTCTATCCTTTCACTCAAAATCTATTTTTCTACGTCCAATATTATATGGGGTGCGGGGTCACTTTCTGAACGTTGGCTGCAAGAAAAGAAAGAAGTATTTTGTGACATGTTGTAAGATCTGTAAAAAGCAAAGTGATATAGGGTAGTTGGCAAGTTTTTGCTTCCACTGTCTTATAGTGTAGACCTATCTTGTCTATCGCTGCAGAATACTCGCACTGAAGTATATTTTACTTCAGAACTTTAATTTTACTGGCTCTGCAGCTAATTACAACTTCTGCTTTAACGTCTCGTTCTAAGATATCTTTACGTATAGCAACTGATATCTAGGTTAAGCTTATTTCAAGCTTCCTGTAGTTATTTAAGATGATTTCGATACAATGCAACTTCCCACGCAGAACAACCTCTTCTGGACCTCTCTGTAATAAAGGGTCCGCCAAATAATTTTTTTTTTTTTTGAAAATGCTTTAAAAAAAACTACAAAATATTTTCTCAAATTTCTTTTTTTATTTCAAAGTACAATCCTTACGGTTAATAATAGAAAATAATTTCATTCAAATGGCTGCCTCGGCTGGCCATGCAGCAGCCTACACGATCGGTCCAATTTTTAAGCACATTATCGATTGTGTGCAGCTGTACTCTGTATTTCACCAATGACTTCACGAATATTGTCCTTTCAAGCGTCAATTGTCTCTGGCTTGTCGTATTTCACCAATGGCTTCACGAATATTGTCCTTTAAAGCGTCAATTGTCTCTGGCTTGTCGGCGTAACACTTATCTTTGACGGCACCCCACAAATAATAGTCCAACGGTGTCAAATCGCAGCTCCGAGATGGCCAAACGACATCAGCTCTGCGGCTGATAATGCGATCTTCAAAAACTGGGCGCAAAACATCGAATGTAGGTTCGGCTGTGTGGCACGTAGCGCCGTCCTGTTGAAACGAAATGTTGCCAATATCCTCCTCTTAAATTTTTGTGAACAAAAATTCGTTCAACATGGCACGATAACGATCGCCATTGACTGTAACGGCCACTTCTTGCTCATTTTCGAAGAAAAATGGCCCAATTATGCCTCCGGACTAGAGATGAGCGATCCAGGGATTTTTGAAGAACGTTGTTCTCAGTGAGCGTGATTTATTAATCACTGTTCTTTAAAACAGTGATTGTGATCACAGTATTCCAATAATACAATAATGACAATAACGTATTTTATTAAGACGTAAGAAAGAGACAACTAGATACATACTACGAAAAGACTACTAAACAAAATCAAAGTGGTGTCATCAATGTTATTATTTTTAATGTAATTTTTTTTTATATGAAGCTTGACAATTAAGTTTCAAAGAAAGTTCATGTATAAAAGACAAAAGTAAATAATCAGCATCATCTAATTGTAATTCTGCCTCGCTCAAAATAAAATGAAATAAATTTGAGTATGTAACAATTTTGAAAGAACGACATTATTAATAACTGTTATTTGGCAATTTCAATCACTGTAGTTACCAGTGAATTATCAATCACCGTGATTAAATCACAGTTTTGAAAATATCGCTCATCTCTACTCTGGACTAAAATCCGCACCAAACAGTGACTCGTTTTGGGTGCGTCGGCTTTTCAATGTATGCGTGCGGGTTTTCTGTGCCCCAAACGCGACAATTTTGCTTGTTTACATACCCGCCAAGATCAAAATGAGCTTCATCTGAAAAGATGATTTTTTTTGCAAAAATCGGCATCTTCTGTAAGTCGATCGCAGGCTCACTTAGCGAAGCGAAAACACATTGGATAGTCAATTGGATGGATCATTTGATGGTCATATTCGTTCAGCGGAAGGATAAAACTAATTATCTGTCAAATCGGACATGAGCTAAGTGTTACCATTCACGAAATAAGTACTAGTTAAAAAAAAAAAGTTAAATGGCGGACCCGATACTAAACAATATCGCTATTCCTTTTGCAAGCGCCGTTGCCAGAAAATAGGTAAAGTTCACAGCCAACGATGTAAGTTAATTTGTAGTGTATAAACCAATTCGCATTTTTATTTCATACACCCAATATTTTGTATTTTTAGAGTCGTTTTCAATCCATTTCTTACTTCAGAAATGTCATCCTACGTTTGATTTAAACAAAATATTTTTTTTTTTATATTGGTTTTCTTTAGTAATTTTTCTTGGTGGAATTGTTTACAAATATTTACACAAGACGTTGAAATTTGTTGAAATCTATTTATGAAATTCAGCTCCCGGCTAAAGCAGCTTTTAGAAAGGAACTTTAAAAAAGCCTGTAACCAAGAAACTACTTTAAAAAATTTTTAAAAAAATTAATCCATTAGGTTGGTTACTTGCAACATTAACAATAATACTCCGAAAAAACACCCATTATCTGTTGTTGCACATACAATGCATATATGAATTTACAAAGGTTTGTTGTATTGCTGTTGCCATGTCATGTATTGTTGTTGTACATTGTATTGCACATTGTCTAGTGGGGGTCTATCTAAACGCCTTGTTCAACCATGTAAATTGCGCGCCAACATGCTTGTAATTTAATCTGTGTGTTGTATTCTGTTAAGTTGTGTTGCACTGTGTGTAACTGTCTATTCAAAAACCATTTGACAAGTGCTTTACTGTTGCTGTTGTTGCATTAACGGCAACAGCAACTGCTGTTGCTGCTAACTTCCGCATCATAGCAACCACCATTAGTATAGAGAAACTATTGTCATTTCGTTTAAATGTGTCCGTCCGTCTGTCTGACTGTCTGTCTGACTGTCTGTCTGTCCGTCTGTCTTCAAAAGAAGTTTAAATTACGGGCATAATAAAGTCAACTGTTTCGTTTACGTACGTATTAGGCGTGGGTGTCTACTCACGTTCTCTTTTAAGAAATATTTGCCTCTGGCACAACTAAACATGAATTCAAAAAGACAAATTCAAGTTGAAATATCTGGAATCTTAAGCAATAAATATCTGGAATGTAAAGCAAAATATTTTAAAGATTCTAAGAAAATGTGCATCAAAAAGGCGTTAGAAATTCTTTGAAAAAAGAAGGAGAGAGAGGGAGAAAAAACTGATATAACTGAATAGAAAGTCATAGAAAATGTTTCAAATGCGACATAAATAATTTATAAATTTTTATTGATAACTTACATTTTTATTTAATACGAGGTTCGTTTTAAAAATTTAAGAAATTATTAAGTTCCTTTTCGAAGTATTTCGGAAAGAGCGATATAGAGAGCTACTGGCGAAATATCATCGTTAATTACTTGTAAAGGGTGATTTTTTAGCTATTATCTTTTTGGCACACTGGTTTAAACAGCTCACGCACGTTTCGTGTTTTGTTTCACTGTCAAACATCTTTAGTTTGGTCTATAATTTAACCATGAATCGTCTTACAAACGAACAACGCTTGCAAATCATTGAATTTGGCATCATTGGACCGTACTTCTTCAAAGATGCTGCGAATCGTAACGTAACTGTGAATGGTGAGCTCTACCGTGAGATGATATAAAACTTTTTTTTGCCCAAAATGCAAGAGCTTGTCATGCACATGTGCATGACATGTGGTTTCAACAAGACGGTGCCACATGCCCCATAGAACGCGTAACAATGGACTTATTGAGAGGCGAGTTCGGTGAACATTTTATTTCACGTTTGGGACCGGTCAATTGGCCGCCTAGATCGTGCGATTTAACGACTTTAGACTATTTTTTGTGGGGTTATGTTAAAGCTCATGTCTATACAGACAAGCCCGCTTCAATTGACGCATTAAAAGACAACATACATACATACATAATTGGTCATTACAACCCTTCAAGTCAGGATTATTGACCTAGTTTCTCACACCACTTATGTTGTGTGTGTTAATTTTATACATAAGTGGCGGGACCTACAGTTTAAAGTCGACTCCGAACGACAGATTTTTTGAGAAACTTTTCATGGCAATTTTATTTACTCTCAGAGTTTTTGCCAGAAATCTGCTGAGAGGAAATCGCCGAAGAAATACTTTTTGAATTTTGTTTTGATGTCTGGCCTGGGGCTCGGACCCTGGCTTTACGTCTAATAAGCCAACACACTACCTACTAGACCACGGCGACTTCAACAACTTACAAAAAGACAACAGTGAAGCATTTATTCGTGAGTTACCGGCCGAAATGTTGGAAAGAGTATACCAAAATTGGACTAAGCGGATGGACCATTTGAGGCGCAGTCGCGGTCAACATTTGCATGAAATAGTCTTCAAACATTAAATTATATGGACCGTACTATCGATTCAAATAAAGATTTCATGCAGTTTTCTGAATTTTATGTGTTTTTTTTTTTGTGAAAAATTTTCCTATAGCTCTTAAAAAATCACCCCTTATATGTAACTTAACTTGTTATATACATAATTATTTAATTTTCTTTTTTTTATTATTTCAGCTAATCTACAATTGTCACTGTAAATATTTTCTAAAACCACGAGTATTTTAAATGAATAACGTATGTATAGCTGAGAATGCTTTACGAAATGTCTGGCATTATGAAGCAAACTGGTAAGCATTCTTTTCTTTATAAACTTGATTTAATCATTGTTCATTTTATTTTAAATTAAAAAAAAAATACTTTTATCGCAACTTATTATCGATAAAAAATTTGCTAACAGTTTCATAAACAACATGTTGCTAATAATAAGTCATATTATCGAAATAATAAAAGAATTCTTCAATAACAGAACAACATAATAATTTTTAGGATGTTGACACAGTTAAAATGACCAATTTTCTCAATGTATTCCTCACAATTTAAAAAAAAAAATGGTCGCAACATGTTGCCAACATTCAGAAAATGTTGCGGAAATATTAATAAAATGAATATTTTTTCTCTGTTAAAATTATTTTGTGTTTGTTTTTGGTATTTTTTAATTCTGTTATGCCAAACAGGTGATTAGTATACTACTGTATTAGGTTCTGGAATGATAGGGTTGCCAGCTGTTTTTGCCTAGAAATAATTAAGTGTGTAAAAATGTGTTGGTGGGTTGTTATAAGTATAGCAAGCAAGACTGCTTGCCGATAGACTCCTGCGTTTTCTTAATAGGTGTCGTTGTTGACTAATAAAATTCTTTAATGAAATAATGAAAGAATATTGTATTTTTGGTTTTACTTGATCATTCTAAGGCATTTGATATGGTCCATCACGAAAATCTCTGTTTGAAGCTGAGACACTTATTTAACTTTTCCCAAACATCAATGTGTCGTCTATCATCGTACTTGGCTGATCGCCGACAATCGGTTTATAATAAGAATAATTTTTCAGGGCTCGGTTCTCGGTCCACTTCTTTTCACAATCTATATTAATGATTTAATTGGACATTTGTTGTTAAGTAGGGTACATATGTACGCCGATGATGTGCAAATTTACATTAGTGCTGACAGAAATGATATTGACGAACGTGTGTCCAGACTTAATGAGGATCTTAAACGGGTACATAATTGGGCATGTGCGAACGGTCTTTGTATCAATCCCACTAAATCTAAATGTTTGGTAATAACTCCTAGATCTATGAAATTTTCTATACGGCCTGAGATTTTTTTGAATAATCAACTGGTTGAAATTGTTAGATCGGCTAAGAATCTTGGGATTATTTCTAATTATAATCTGACATGGAAGGATCATGTAAATTATGCCTCAGGAAGAACTTTTTCTATGTTGAGAAATTTGTGGAGGACACCATACTTTACTCCACTTAGGGTGCGTAAGCTGCTCACTAAAACTTATTTAATTCCTGTTTTGTTATATGGTTGTGAAGTATTTGCTTCGTGTGACTGTGCTAGTCTAAGGAAATTGAATGTGGCTTATAATGCTGTTGTAAGATATGTCTATGGATTATCAAAGTACGACCATGTATCTAATTTTGGGAGGTCACTCTATGGTGTATTATTTAGCGACTTATTGAAAATAAGGGTTCTGATATTCTTACATAAGATCATTCACACTCATGAACTGGACTACCTTTTTTTTGCACGTTTTTAAACTACGTGCTATAATTACTTTATCAATTTTTTGTTCTATAATTAATATTAGTATTTAAGCATATATCTGATTCTGTACTATAATCATAAGACCTCAGGTCTTGTTGTATAGAATATCGAATAAATAAATAAATAAAATAAAATAAAATCCTCTCTGCTGGATAGAAACAAGGAGGCTTCTGGGAAGGAATTTATTTTTCGAGAGAAATGAAACGTCCTTCTATTTAAAATTTGAAACCCATGATGACAATTTTTCGCTATTCTTTGTTTTGAGATTAAATTGCTCGGGTTTGTAGTCGCGTTTTTATTCCAAACTTATTCCATACACTTACATCCGTATAAAAAGTGTAGGACCGCAATAGAGATTCCTCAAATAGTCCACTTTCGGATGATTAGTTCTCTGCAACCAAGTCTTATGATGGGGTTGCCAATTCAGCATTCAGACATTCTTCAAAAACGAATATTTGAATAATGAAGTACAGTCGATCACTTGCAGCCTCTCCAACTGGGAGCACACGTTTGAGGGTCAAAATTCGTGAAACACAAATTGAAAAGTGGTGCCAATTTATTTGATATTCACTATTAGGCAAATATTCGCTAATTGTCAGGGGCGGTTTATTTGTGAGAGCACTTATTCACAGTAAATCTTTGTATCTAAATACCGTGAACTATCCGCAGCTTGTCAAATGCTCGGTAGTCTTCAGCTCAGAACTTTGAAACTCGCTATGTTAGAAATTCCGAACCTAGTTAACTAGTCAATGAATAAAATGCAACTTTGCTGGAATCTTAAATTTCAATGTTATATTAGAAACTAGCAGATTGTACCCGGCGTTGCGCGGGTTATGTAGTTTGGATTAGTTTAAAAAATTAAAAAAAATTATTATTGGGTCATTTTTGCATTAAAAATAACAATAAATAAAAAACCGATTTATCGGTTTCGAAACCGGTTTCTTAAAAAATGCAATTTTTCAAATTATTCGGAAACCGGTTTAACAAACAACCCAGTTTTTTGAATACTCTAAGTCCTAAATATAAATGCACTCAATTTGTCCGTTTTTCGCCCCTTTCCCCATTTTTGGACCCCTTTTGGTTCAACTATTGAAACGGAACACCTCCAATAGCTATTTGGGAAACTTAACCAAGCTAAATCATAAAAAATTACCTATAAAACAGATAAAATACAGCATTTATGCATAAAAGTACTAATTTTTGCACATTTTTTCTCCCCTTTGACCCATTTTTCTCCCTTTGGGTCAAAATTTTGAAAATATTTATTGCCTATAACCTGCACCGACAAAAGTTCGATCAATATCCCAAATTTGAAGAAAATCGGTCTAGGCGTTTAGGCGTGATTGGCTATACACTCAATTTGCCCGTTTTTGGCCCCTTTCCCCCTTTTTGGACCCCTTTTGGTTCAACTTTTGAAACGGAACACCTCCAATAGCTATTTGGGAAACTTAACCAAGCTAAAACGTAAAAAATTACCTATAAAACAGATAAAATACAGATTTTATGCATAAAAGTACTAATTTTTGCCCATTTTTTCTCCCTTTGTCCCATTTTTTTCCCCTTTTGGTCAAAATTTTGAAAAGATTTATAGCCTATAACCTGCACCGGCAATGGCTCGATCTATATCCCAAATTTCAAGAAAATCGGTCCAGGCGTCATTGGCTAACAAACAAACAAACAAACAAACAAAACAACAGACTTACAGAAAAATTTATAATATATATTAGGATTATGGCATTTGGTTTGCTGCAACATGTTGCCAGCGACATAAAATCTTAATAAAATTATTAAAAAAAAATTCGACGAATACAATAAATTGAAGAAATACTGGAAGAATGGAATTATGCTTTCTTTTAAATCATTTTCTGGTTTTTCGGAAGATAAATATATTTTTACTGCAACATGTTGCCAACTAAACGAATATAATCTTCTGCAACATGTTCTTAAGAAAAATGTTGCTAAATCCTGCAATTCAACTGCATGTGCTGCACCTTTGCCCTTAAAAAAATATTTTTTAATTTATTTTTATTTTAATAAAATTTATTTATTAACATTTATTCACATCTACATATCAACTTATAATTTACGATGAATATGCTTTTCTTTAATTTAATTTTTACAACATTTTAAATAATAATTTATGCCATGCGTGTATAGAAAATTTTTAGAAATTTTCCTCGTTTATGTACAGAAAATATTTATAAAAGAAGGGAAAAAAAATATAAAAAATAAAATCAAATAAAATATAAAATTCTAATAACAATTTCAATAAAATATACAATTAAAATACAATACAATACAATACAATAAAATATAAACAAAATCTCATAAAATCAATAAAAAAAAAAAAACTTAATAAAACAATTCCTAATTAATAATCAACCATTTTTTGTTACCCTTTTTACCCTTTACATTTTTTGTTTTGCATTTTAATGCACTGTTTGTCGCCACGAGTCTTCTTTATTTCTTAAATTCTATGGATTGGAGATGATAGATGGATGGGGAGGTGTTCTCTTTTTTAGGATTTCACTTTACGTTTTATTGTTGTTGTACGTATGGTACGTTTATCGGTGCGCGTGGTATTGGCCCCATTGTCTCTACTGGCTGCCAAATTATAATTGTTAGGCAGTATGGTAGTGCCACGTATACGCTGTGTAGTGGTGCGATCTTTATAGGTACAGGAGAGCTCATCGAAACCATCGGGACAATCGATTTTCTGTAAAGAGATTAGAATGAAAGGTAAGAGAATGTAAAGTCAACGTTTTTTAGTTGGAATAGGTTTTTTCAATTTTTTTTTTTTTTTTTGATTCAGGTTAAGGATTGACAAAAGGAAAATATCTCTCTGTACATCCCATTTTTAAAAACAAATCGAAATTTTTTATATCTAAGTTCGATCTCTCTCCAGGTGAGGCTTCAAAATATTAATTTTACTAAGTTTTCCATTCAAAATGTTGGTTTCTTTTATTTAGAATAGCAACTAAACTCAGAAATCTACAAACTCGGGCAGTGGTATTCCGCTACTGACATATCTGGCAAGTGAATTAATTCTTCCCATCATGCTTTTGCGAATGAGTGTAGTCTGTGATTGATATTTTGTTTGTATCATAAAAGAATAATGTTGGGCTACGCAAGAACATCAGATATGACGTCACTTCTCCTGTCTCCATGAACCCAAATAAGGTTAACCGTTGAATTTTCACTATCTTTACCAATTTCTCAATAAGTTGACTACATTCTTTGTGAATCTAATGGCCTCTTTCCTCTTAAAAAGTATGCTTACATTCCTTATTTGTATACATCAGTGTTTACCATTTCATAGCACAATTGTGCGGAGAGAACTCACACGCATTCTTGTGCTTTATGATTTAGTTGTCGATCAGACTGCGACAAGAACACATGTGCGGCGGATGCCATTTCTGAATGACACTCAAAAAATATTTTATGTTAAAAGATGCTAATATTCAATGCCTTATATGTATGTTATAAAACATTTAAATAATGTAGGGAATATGTTCTTAAAAGACATTTTGTCTGTTAATATGTAAAAAATGGATTTTTTATTTATCTAAAATTATTAAGCCGAACATAGATAGTTTTATGTACATATGTTGATGAAATGAAAATCAAAATAGCGTATATTACTAACACTTTTCTATGGCTGTAAATAAATGAATTCTCTCAACTTATATTCTCTCACTAATACATAACCAAAAATTTTTTGGTAACCCTCGGTATACATGGATACAGAATTTCTTGCGCGGATGTCTTTGTAGCCATTATTCCTCCTTAAGGTTAGTTGTGTTGTGATGCTGAAAGTACCGTTAGAAATGTGCTTCACAGCTGCAGACAATTTAGTTCGTAGGAGCATTATCTACGGTATTTTAAATAGTCATTCGGCGTTAATTGTTGAGTGAGTTTGTCTTTCAGTGGATGTAGATGCAAATTCAAATGCGGAATTTTCCATAAAGAACCGTAATATAGGCTCAATTGTAAAACACAGAAGCAATATTTTTGTTTGGATGTACAATTTAGATGATGCACAGCAGAGATCAGCAACGAGTATTCAAAACGATGAGTAGATTCGAGTCATACTTATAATTTCAGCTACTTATAAGCATTCATACTTATTTTAATATCATACTCATTACTACTCATATTCAAAGTTAGAAATACTCATCGTACTCATACTTAACAATACGCATGATGTTGTTGATTTCGACTCTCCATGATTCAACATATACACGAAGCACAAAATAAGTATGATTCGACTATGAACACCACAATACTCGCTAGAAGGTTGTGTGTGTGTGCTTTGCTTGCTGTCTTTGTCTTTTCTTTTCTCTTCTTTTGTAAATGCAACAATAACTACTACTGTAAATTTTGATGACTGATTCGAGTGACTCGAATCATTCGTAAGTATTATAAGTATTTTTCTAAATTTATGAATCTGAGTGAGTAGGCGGCGTATGAATCAAACAATGAATCGAATGTTGTGAGTCTGATGTCAACGTTGTATTCATACTCATTGCAACCTATACTTATAAATCAATGTTGTAGCGAGTACGAAGGAATCAGAGTAGTTGAATTTTAATACTCTTGACTCACTCATACTCAAAATTTCATAAGTACCTATGAGTAGCGAAAATACGATTCATTGCTGATCTCTGATGCACAGGCCTGGTCACATCTGTAACCCCTTCATTTTCATTAAATTTCCTTACATACATACATAATTGGTCATTACAACCCTTCAGTGAGGATTACAACCTAGCTTCTCACACCACTTATGTTGTGTGCGTTAATTTTATACATGAGTGGCGGGACCTACAGTTTAAAGTCGACTCCGAACGACAGATATTTGAGAAGCTTTTCATGGCAATTTTATTTACTTTTTGCCAGAAATCTGCTGAGAGGAAGTCGCCGAAGAAATATTTTCATATTTTCGTTTTGATGTCTGACCTGGGATTTGAACTCGGGCCTTCAGTCTAATAAGCCAACATACTACCTACTAGACTACGGCGACTTCTAAACTGTCACATTTGGAGCACAGAAAACCAGCACGCATACATTGAAAAACCGACGCACCCAAAACGGGTCACTATTTGGTGCGGATTTTGCTCCAGAGGCATAATTGGGCCAAATTTCCTTACAATCTTGCCAATTTCTTACGCAATGGATCGATTATAACAACTGTTATCACTTCGTACCTAACTTGGATAACTCAGTAACATGTGTTTACTGAGAACCTAAAAGCACAGCGGGAAGCTACACTTGGAAGATTATTTCCAAAGCAGAATATGAAACCCGGCTTATGGTTCAGTTCAAGACCTACTGAAGGACAGAACATAACGAAAACCAGGTCACAAGTCAGTAAAAAAATTAATTCTGTGTGAATATCCTATAATCGGAAGATCTTTAAGCGGTAGATAATAAATTAATCTTTTAGATGGTTTCCCTCTAGCTAAATAAATGTTGTTTTTACAGCTTAACTGCTGTTGCAATTCAAATGGCAATAATAAATGTAGAAAATATTTGGGCAATTCACACGACTTTGTATCGTGTATTTTGTATTGAATACACTTGGTTGTTTGTGAACGCTCAATGCTATGCTGTATTGTGTATTTCGTATTCCAAATGTATTTTTTTTGGCATTCAAACAATTTGATAGCACGAAACCAACACAACTTTTGTAAAACATATGAAAACATATACACATTTTTTTCATTCACACAAAACCGAAAAACGAAACCAATACATCTTTTAAAAACATATGAAAAAAATGTGTATAAGTGTATCGGATTTTTACATGACAATTACAACAATCATACACTGTTGTATAATCGTCCAACAATACACTCAATACAACGATACAACGGCTTGTGTGAATTGCCCAATTTTAAAACATGGAACCCACAATGATGTTCAAATTTATCCACTCATGTATTCAAGGAAAAAAAAAAATTTGTTTTTGTATTTTCCCCCCTTTTGCATTACCAAACTGATTACCGTCTTGCTGCTAACCATCTTCGAAAAGCAAATTAAAAAGTTTAATTTATGAACTCTCCTAAACATCGCCATTAAACGTCGACCATAATGGCTGCTAATAATAGTGGCCCATGAGTTACTCATCTTTTAATCAAAAATATTGGCGATTATGTGTCTCATAAAAGCGTGTCTGAGTGCAGCCTTATAAACAGTTTAAGACAGGCAGTTAATTTTAAAGAAAAAAAACAAAAAAAAAAAAAGGAGTTGTTAAGTGGTTTACATGACATGTCATAATCGCATATCTCTCTCTTACTACACTCCTATAACAATATTCCCCTCTTAACAAAAGCTTCATATTGGCTACCGCTCACCGCTTCTTACCTTATCACACAGTTGATCGACGGTTATGCATTTGCCACTCACGCAACGCAATTGATGAGCAGCACAGGCTTCCAGTGGCAATTTTGTTGCTGCTGCTGATGATGATGAGGAGGATAGTGTAGCTGGTGTTGTTGTTGTTGTTGTTTGTACTACCACTTTACCTGGTGGTTCTGTAGTGATCGCAATAATATTCGATGCAGCCGGCTGCAGAGGTGTAGTACTTGAAGAAAATCGATTGGTTGTGCGATTTTCACGAGTCGAAGAGAATTTAAATTTATTTTCCGAATCGCTGGTCATCATTATTTCTTTGCTGTCGCGGAAATTTACTGGCGAAAAGGAGAAAATTATTTTAATTTTTAATTTCCTATCCATGTAAAGGAAAAACTAAACCTACCAAATCCCTTTGGGCCCTCTCCAGGCACTGAGTTCGTCACCTCCTCTTTTGATACCCCACTGGTTCTATTGCTAACCTCATGCAATTGATAGCGAGTGGCTGCATCATCGTCCGTGGCTGCAGTTATATACGTATAGGACTTCTCATTCGTTTGATTGGGCGATAAAATGCTGGCATACGAGAATACTCGTGGAAAAGCATTGATATCCTCTTCGTTAAAACCTAATAGTCCCTGCTCTAGACCACTTTCACCAAACTCGTGGCAATCATCCTCATCGGAGCCATCAAAGCAGTCATATTTCATATCACAGCGAGCACTATCGGGCACACACTTCTCATTGGAACGACAACGAAAATCATCGGGTTCATCGCATATCAGGCAATCGTCTTCATCTTCTCCCACGGCACAGTCCTTAATATTATCACACTGCCACTGTTGCGGTATACAGGAACGATCGTAGCACTCAAATTCATTTTCGTAACAATAACCCTTCCTTCGTGTGGGATCCTCACATCGATGGGGATCATTAGAGTCCGGATATAGATTGCAATCAAAGGTAGCCGTTAAGGTGTCGGAATTTGCTATGACTTCTGAGCAGGCTTCCAAAATGGCTAAAAATTTTGGGCATAAATTAGCCCGCAAACGTTCTATGAAAACAATTTTACTTACCCTTGCAAATACGCCTACAGGGTGGCAGTATGCCAATATGTGAGGGCCTACATTCGGGCTCCATAACAGCGCATATAAATTCCACCGATCTGGCGGAACAATTTGAATTGACCAGCATTTGATAATCATTTATTTCATTGTCTGTCAGTTGTATGGATACATTGTAGGTGAGGTCATAGTCCAATACCCCCTGGCACATGTTTAACGATGTCGAATAACATTTATTGTCTTGTTGCGACGAAGATCTATTGTTATTGTTATCCATGGGAGCGGTGGGCTTATTTAGTGTTACGGGCGGTATTGTGGGTGACACCTTTACCAAGGTATCCACTGAAGATGTGGTCGGTGGTTGTTCCCGGGAGGGAAAGAGCTGTAAAAGAAAGAAATTTAGTTAAAAATTATTATGAAAAGGGGATAAGTGTGGTACTTTTTGTGATAATTTTTGATACTTTTTTTTGGTACTAAATATGCCACTTGCCTCGGTCAAGCTGACCATTGTGCGGAAGTTCTTTAGGGACGCCAAACTATCCTGGGTTAGTGAGGAGTCCTGCTCCACCGCTAGACTCACCTGGCCCAAGATGGATAGAAGGCGTACCAACCGATTACTTGGTCTCGGTCGTGATGTCATCTCGACTACAGTGGCCGCGCTTACAGGTCATTGCGTCATGGGTAGACACGCGGAAAGAATGAGGCTCCCTTTCAACGACTTCGGCCGTGGTTGCAGGTCCGCTGAGGAAGAGGAGACTGTTGTTCACTTTCTTTGTCTGTGTCCGTCTCTTGCTAGGTGTAGACGGAGCTACAGCTTAACGGAGCTATCATCTACTGACATCAAGGATATAGCTTCTTTCATCAAACTTTCTGGCTGGTTTTCCAGTGCGGTGTAGTCGTGCTTTTATTGTGCAGCCCTTGCGCTGACCAACTTCTTCCTTTTCCTTGATTTTGGTGGAACTTGGTTAGTACTGGGACTGCGTTCACCCGTGGCATCACAACGGGCCGCCATGCGTGCTCAAGTGAGCTTTGTGATATTCAGAGCTACCACTCCGACCTAACCTAACCTAACCTTGGTACTAAAACCGAAATATGTATCGTATAATTATACGGCTATAGCTATATAGAGCCAAAGTGGGATCCAATTTTGAAAATTTTTGATTTCTGAACCCTTATTCATGGGTTTAAACAATATATTCAATTCCCGTATTCGCTATGAACCTGTATGGCTTGGTATTTCTTTCACATATAGAGCAGCTAGGTTAGGTTAGGTTAGGTTAGAGGACGTGTACTTGTCCGTTAAGACAAGTACAATACCCGGAGGTCGAAATTGACCCATTGTACAACGTCCTTGGAGAGGGAAGGAAATAGAGGGAATAGGATGAAAGGAGGGCATAAGGGTAAGAGCATAGAGCAGCTATCCGGCGTTAATATATTTCAGAAGAAAACATCTTTACTGGCACAGGACAATCAATACCTGAAGTTTGATAGGGCAACATCATTTTAGGAAAACATTATAGGGATACCGTATATAGGTGGGGGGGGCACTACTACATTTCATGTGGTCACATTACTCTATCACTAGTACACGACAGAGAACAGCAATGAGTATTCAAAACGATGAGTAGATTCGAGTCATACTTATAATTTCAGATACTTATACGCATTCATACTTATTTTAATATCATACTCATACTACTCATACTCAAAATTGGAAGTACTCATCGTATTCATACTTAACAATACGCATGATGTTGTTGATTTCGACTCTCCATGACTAAACGTATACACGAAGCACAAAATAAGTATGATTCGAGTACGAACACCACAATACTCACAAGAAGGTTGTGTGTTTGCTTTGCTTGCTGTCTTTGTCTTTTCTTTCTTCTTTGTTTGTAAATGCAACAACAACTAAGACTGAATGATTTGAATCATTCAAGAGTATTATAAGTATTTTTCTAAATTTATGAATCTGAATGAGTAGGCATATGAATCAAACATATTTCGAATGTTATAGGTTTGATGTTAACGTTGTACTAATACCCATTGCAACCTATACTTATAAATCAATGTTGTAGCGAGTACGAATGAATCAGAGTACTTTGAATTTCAATACTTTTGACTCACTCATACTCAAAATTTCATGAGTACTTATGAGTAGCGAAAAAACGATTCATTGCTGATCTCTGGTACACGACGATGATAATGACAGTGACCTGCACTGTTGTCAAACTTTTTTTAAATTCAAAAATTTTGAAATTCTACTGAATTTACTATTTTCGAGTCACCCTGTATCAGACCGCTTAACTTAACTAAGTTCTTTCGATTTACTCACCCCATTTATCAGCCTCAAAATGCGTTCATCATCTTCAATGGGTATACCGAAGCTATTCTGATGGCCCGAAGTAAATCTCATCACATTAGCAGGCACTAAAGCGGCCTCTTCCGATGTCATGGTGGCCATCTCTAATGCCGACACGTCCTTATCAACTGAGGCAGTAGTCGTTATCGTTGTAGTTGAGGTAGTGCCATCTTTACGTTGTTTATCCCAACCGAAAACACCTTTTGATAAGGCATACTCAACGGTGGTTAATTTTTGTTCTTTCGGCCTGAAGCGTGTACGTGTACTTATGGCTCTTAAAATGGTCGACTCTTGTAAGCCATGTGAACGTTGGGTGGCTGTGGAGGAAGCTGCAGCTGCCAGTGTGGTTAGCAACGAAGTGGTTGTCATCTCTATGGTAGTGGCAGTGACAATTTCATTTGCATCTTCAGTGTAATCGTTATCTTTAGCGCCATTACCATCGATATGTTTGCGCTGTTGCAGATACCGCTCCCTGGCAATGCTGACATCGTGCAGCCAAATGCTGTAGGTAATCAGGCCAAAGAATACCAAGACACTGGCTGTAAAGATCAGAGGCCAACGTAAATATTTCCATTTGCAGTAACGTTTTGCATAGTCAAACTTTAGAAGCGGCGATGATTTTTTTGCAGCCTCTTGCGGATCGAGATAATAATTGCCGGTTAAGGGATATTTATAACGCCGCACCTGTAATTCGGCTAAATTTTCGGGACTGTTTGCCAACATGCCAATGTGGTATTTACGTTGTGATTGCTGGTGCTGATGCTGCAGCTGCAGTTGAGTGTCTGATGATTGGCATTTCATTTCGTGTTCGAATTGTTGCTTGTTGTTGCTGCTGCTGTTGTTGCTGTTACCATCCCATGTACTGCGCAATGTAGAGGCTCGTGAATAATTTGTTAATTGTTGTTGTTGTTGCTGTTGTTGTTGCGGCTGGTATTGCTCCTCATCACTGACAGTCTGTACACAAATGCCTAAGCCGTGTGGATATTTTGTGGGTTGTCTACGTAAGCCCGCTGCCAATGCTGACGACACTGCTGGACGTCCATTTAAATTTATCGCTTGTGGGTCATCAAAATTAAAACGTTGTTGTTGCTGTTGTTGTTTTAATTCGTGTGCTGTATTGTTGTCCATGTAATAAATTTCTTTGTAATTATTTATTTTCTTGTTGTTGTTTTTGTTATGTGCCTTTTTGTTCACACCACCAACATTATGTTGCAAAGAAGAATCTCCCCCAACCATTAGTGTTGGAATGACATTCAATAGGTTTTTGGTTGTTTTCGGGCTAAATGTTGTTACAACATCAAGTTACAAAAATCCCGGGAAAATTGCTTGTCTGTCCGCAAGTATGTGTGTGTGTGTGTGTGTGTGTTTGTCTTTCAATTGAATTTGTATTGAATTGTTTACCACAGCCTTACTAGGTGGTATTTGATGGTGGAGGTGGTGGGTAAATGTCAAATTGTGAATATTTTTTTTTGAGGAATTTTTTCAATCTTCATTCATTCACTCATTCATGCATTCATTCATCTGGTATTCAGCAGAGTTTGTGTGTGAATTTCTGTTCAGTTCTGTCGTTGGTTTTGTTGCAACGATTACACAAGTTGCATATAGTTTAGTCTATCTAAATCTGTTCGCTTGTTCGTTTGTCTGCTTGTCTTTAAATATATTTCACTGGGTTTGTGTGGCGTTTTGTTGGTTTCTTTTTCAACGTCTCGCTTTGTTTTTTTTTTATTGTTGCCGCTGCTGTTGCATGCTGTTTTAAGGCAGGTTGGCAATATTTAATTTTTTTTTCTCTTCTTCTTTTTTCTAGTATTTGTGGTAATTGGTTTTATTTGCTTGTTGTCGTTGTTGTTGTTCTTGCTGTTGCTGTTGCTCCTCTCTATATAAAGTGGAAGCAGAAATTATTGAATCTTTTTCAAGCGAATATTTTTTAATGTCAAATTCACACAACTTTTGCTTGCAAATCTTCAATTTGTCGTCTGTTGCTGTTGCTGCAATTGTTGCTGCTGCCAATGGCCCGTAACTGCTGCAGAATTGATTGCAATAAAATGTGTTATATGGAGATGATAACAATATAACCGTAGATCTTTATTTTTTAATTTTTTTTTATTTTTTTACATTTTTTTGCATTGTTTTTTTGCTTCTTGCTGCTTTTTTTAATTGTCAATTAATAAGAGTCTGTTGTGTTGCAAATGAAGTTTTGTGCAATGTATCACGACTTGCAAATACGCTAAAAGTATTTAAATTTTTTTTTTTTTTAAATATTAAACATGTTTGATTGAAATCCTCATATTACTTTTCGTCGTATTTATTAAGATCAATAGGTATCCTATAGAATAACTTTCAAAAGTAGAACTTGGTACTGGGATTTTCTAAATTATTCCTAATAATGTAACCCATAAGCATAGCTGCCAGATTTGGCGATTTATCGTCATTTTAACGATTTTGTGGTCCAAAAATATCATATTGACGACATGACGATTTATGCCCTTATTTTGACGATTTTTAGAAATTAAAAATTTTCATCATTTTCTTTACTTTTGTACATTAAAAGCCTCCTTAAGCTTTGTATTTGCTTTGCAGTTGTTACTATTGCAAATTTCTGCTTGTAATAAGATGGAGTAAAGTATTATATTTTTAAGTTATTTTCTAATACCTGTGAGATTTTTAATTTTTTTTAATCCCTTAAAAGCCAAAATATTTCAACTCCTAAATAACATAGTAGCTGAGCATAAATTATCATATGTCGTTGCAGACAATTTTTAGAATTCGATTATAGCTTCTAATATTGCCATCGGAAGAACAAAGGCAAGTACCATTCGTTTTTTTCATACGACCAACACTCAGAGGATGACATTGTGTTTGGAACTAGGAAATATATTATAGGAAGTAGGAAAGAGGGAGCAGTGTTTATGGACACTAGTTTTGAATATTTTTATACCATAAGTAACAGGAAAGATCTCTGCAGGAAGGGAATTCGACATACGAATAGTTCGTCTAACAAACGAACTTTGTCTGCAGTGTGCGATACACTGGCCAATCGACCACATACGGATGTGCTGGCCGAGAAAGACCAGTGTTACGTAGGAATAAATGATTTTCATAAACAAGTCCCCTTATTTCGCTCAAGCAATATCCGTTGTAGTAGCGATAGAACAGTGAAACACAAGCCACATTGCAACGATGCTCCAATGAATCAATGGAGTTGGACACACTATCGTGATTAACGAGCCACAATGGCCTCTCCTGTAAACTGTCGAGAAGCCTCAAAATAGACGTTAAAGGCCAATCCATAAATGAGAGTTGTATTCCATTCTCGGTCGGTTATATGTAAAAGGTTTAAATGATAAGTATATGAGATGAAGTGAAGTATTTATTGCATCGTCTTAAGAAACCAAGGCACTGAAAAATGTGTCGGTTCTAGCGAACATCACACTGAATTTTCATGTCCATAACATCAAGATCTTTTGACTCCCTAATATTTACACCACACATGGGCAGAGATGATACAATATTATTGCTGCTTAACATTGACTTTATATGATTTTGTTTTTAAAAAACCTTTCAATTTATTTATTTATTTTTTCTGACAATTTTTTTACGATTTCAATGAACGTCTTTGACGATTTTGATGATTTTTTTCTCAAATTTTGACGATTTGATGCTTCATTTATCTGGCAGCTATGCCCATAAGCCAATTCAGTTTAGAAGACAAAGGGAAATCCTTTATAAGGCATAAGTTCTGAGTGTTTCGTTCTAAGAAGGCCTAGACCAAGTTGACTTCGTTTCAATTTTTATTTCCACAAATGTCTCCATTAGAATACAAAACAATAACGAACACTTCTGAGCAAGACACTGTATATATCAGTTGCGCTTGTTTCCTACATAAGGACTTAACCTATTCGCTGCCAAGCCTAAACTATGTATATGAAGTCATTCCCATTGCCATTTATATTTTGAGTGTTATTGTTTACCAAAACCCTGTTACTTCTTGGTAAGAGCACATACATTATCATACATAATCATTTACAAGCAGAAAACCAAAGACGAGTATACTCGTCGTTGGCAATAGGAAGGCAAAAGGACTCGATATCCTTTTTCGTATTTGCGTACGTTTTAGTAGAAGTAAGAAATAAAGTATTATTTTTGTAAAAAAAATTATTTGTAGTATTTTTCAAGTTTTTTACATATTTATAAAGGGTCATTTTTTAGCTATTATTTTTTTGGCAACACTGGTTTAAACAGCTCACGCACGTTTCGTGTTTTGTTTCACTGTCAAACATCTTTAGTTTGGTCTATAATTTAATTATGAATCGTCTTACAAACGAACAACGCTTGCAAATCATTGAATTTGGCATCATTGGACCGTACTTCTTCAAAGATGCTGCGAATCATAACGTAACTGTGAATGGTGAGCACTACCGTGAGATGATATCCAACTTTTTTTTGCCCAAAATGCAAGAGCTTGACTTGCATGACATGTGGTTTCAACTAGACGGTGCCACATGACACACAGCACGCGTAACAATGGACTTATTGAGAGGCGAGTTCGGTGAACATTTTATTTCACGTTCGGGACCGGTCAATTGGCCGCCTAGATCGTGCGATTTAACGCCTTTAGACTATTTTTTGTGGGGCTATGTTAAAGCTCATGTCTATGCAGACAAGCCCGCTTCAATTGACGCATTGGAAGACAAAACATTGAAGCATTTATTCGTGAGATACCGGGCGAAATGTTGGAAAGAGTATGCCAAAATTGGTCTAAGCGGATGGACCATTTGAGGCACAGTCGCGGTCAACATTTGCATGAAATAATCTTCAAACATTAAATTATATGGACCGTACTATCGATTCAAATAAAGATTTTGTGCATTTTTCTGAATTTTATGTGTTTTTTTTTGAAAAATTTTCCTATAGCTCTTAAAAAATCACCCCTTAGTTTACTTTACGAAACGATCTCTGAATTAAAACAGGGTTTTCAATAACTGTTTTCCTTCTAATGATAAACTATTTAATTTAAAAATGTATAGCGAAGCTTTAAGGGTACAAAGTGGATGTGCGTAACGTATTATCGTTTCAGTATTATTCATATTCATAGCTATCGTTAAGATATGTCTTCTCTTGCATTCCAAGTTATGCTTTAAAAGAAATTGGTGAAACAAATGTTTCCATATTTCCGAGCAAGCTGATCATAAGCAGTAAAATGAGTCAAATGAAACTCTTTGTGTTCCCCATTAACAATCAATTCATTTCGGATTACGAAATGTAATTGCCACTCATTTGGCTTTTGGTCTTTTCAAACAGTAGGTAACCTTGTGCAAAACAATACTGAGACAGACAGACCCTCATTACCAGATAAATGGTTTTAATAATTAGTTGTCATTAAAATAATTTGTAATACGATTAAACAAGCAACACTTCATTGTTGTTACAATTATTGTTCAAATAAAATCTCATGCATTCATCCATGCCTGCCTGCCTGCCTGCCTGCCTGCATTCATTCGTTCATTCATGAGTTTAATCATTTCAGATCAATTTCAAAATCAAAAAAAAAACCAAATTTTTTTCACACAATTTTCTCTTAACAATAATAACAACAACAATAATTATGAACAAAAATAGTCGAAACAATATAAACAAACAGTTAGACAGTCAGTTAATCAGTCAGATAATCAGTTTTATTGCCACATGAAATCAAATTGAAACCACAATTTAAAAAAAAAAATTCAAGTGAAGGGAAGGAACCTCAACTAAAGGCTACAATTTGTCAATCATCTACAATCGTTTCGCATCAGTCAATGCCGTATTTTGTAAAGCAACGCATCCAAAACGAATTTCTAATACTAATCAGTCTCAATGTGAATTCATCATCATCATAATCATCATTATCGTGAAAAATAAGAAAAAAAAAAATATTTAAGATTTCCCACCAATACGTGATAATGTTGCTGCTGCTGATGCTGGTCTGGCTGTTGCTATTTGTGCAGCTGATTAGAATCGAAAATTAACAAAATCAACTGGTATACGCTCTCCAAACAACCTCTACTAACCGAAAAAAGAAATGCCAAACGTATCCCCAATTGGCTGAAGACCAGTGGACTGCCTGTCTGTAGCTTCTCTTCTTGAAAACGCTTTTAAAGTAATTTCCAGCAACATTTTTAAGACGATTTAAAATACAACAACAACAAAATAATCGGTTGGAATAGCAGAGTGAGTTTAGACTATGATTGTAGTTGGTGTTCAAGTACTTATTATCGACGTTTGGTTTTTTTGTGATGATCATGATGCTGCTCTGATGCTTAAAGTTGGCTTAAAGGCAGAACAACAAAAACCCACCATTTGAAATGTGCTATGACTCTGTTAGTAAATTGTCTATGAAATTGTGTGGCAGTAGTGCCAGTAGTGTGCCTTTATAAGGGGTGATTTTTTAAGAGCTATAGGAAAATTTTTCAAAAAAAAAACACATAAAATTCAGAAAAATGCATAAAATCTTTATTTGAATCGATAGTACGGTCCATATAATTTAATGTTTGAAGATTATTTCATGCAAATGTTGACCACGACTGCGCCTCAAATGGTCCATCCACTTAGTCAAATTTTGGCATACTCTTTTCAACATTTCGGCCGGTATCTCACGAATAAATGTTTCAATGTTGTCTTCCAATGCGTCAATTGAAGCGGGCTTGTCTGTATAGACATGAGCTTTAACATAACCCCACAAAAAATAGTCTAAAGGCTTTAAATCGCACGATCTAGGCGGCCAATTGACCGGTGCCGAACATGAAATAAAATGTTCACCGAACTCGCCTCTCAACAAGTCCATTGTTACGCGTGCTGTGTGGCATGTGGCACCGTCTTGTTGAAACCACATGTCATGCAAGTCATGCTCTTGCATTTTGGGCAAAACAACATTGAAGCATTTATTCGTGAGATACCGTGCGAAATGTTGGAAAGAGTATGCCAAAATTGGACTAAGCGGATGGACCATTTGAGGCGCAGTTGCGGTCAACATTTGTATGAAATAATCTTCAAACATTAAATTATATGGAGCGTACTATCGATTCAAATAAAGATTTCATGCATTTTCCTGAATTTTATGTGTTTTTTTTTTTTGAAAAATTTTCCTATAGCTCTTAAAAAATCACCCTTTATGTACATACATATATGAGTACATACAGCGTAGTGATGGTTTGACCTTTTCATGGCAGTTAAAATTTCGTATTGAAAACTCATTTATTGCTTTTTGGTCATATTATTGGCCAGTTTTAGTCATCAAACCGTTCACACAATAGCAGATGGAGTTTTTTTTTTTATTTAAAAAATAAATAAAAAAAAATAATAACAATAACAACAATAATAATGGGAAAATCTTTTAAGAAAATATTTAAAAAAAAACTTCTGAACAAGTGCTTTTCAAATGACTGTAGCCAGCCAGTCACTTATGCAGCAGAAACGTTTGTTATTTTTTTGCCAAGGAATTCTTTTATGTTTTATAGAATGAACAAATGCGAACACGATATTAGGGTGTTCACATCAAGATAGCAAAGAATTGTGATGTGATTTGGTCAGATTTAAGGATTCTGCTTAAAAATTTGGAAATAATTACTTAATCTAAGAAAGCCGCTTTGTCTCCATGATAACTGCAGTGTGGTTTAGGCCGTGGATGTGTTTTGCAGTTGCATTTGAACACCCTCTCTTAACAAGCATGACATAATTTTCGAAAAAAAATTTTTTTTTTTTAATATTTCAAGAGTTAACAGGTTGTCTTTAAGTGTACTCTGAGCCATTATTCGACTAAACAATGGCATTTTGAAAAAGGTTTTGGAGCAAATGAAACTACACCTTTTTTTTTTTTTTTTTTTAATTTTTTTTTTTTATTAAACCAGCACTCAGGGGATGGCCCCTACTCATGCAGTGCATTGTGCAGGTTTTTTAGGAAAGGTGGAAAGGGGGAAGATGCGAACGGCAGGGAAACGAGTTGCTGCTAGATGACTATAAAATGGCCAGTGCTATACCTTCACCATTAGACAGTCTACAGGCAATCGTCCCCAAGAAGCCCGCAGTTTCTCACACCACTTATGTTGTGTGTGTTAATTTTTTTTTTTTTATACATAAGTAGCGGGACCTATAGTTTAAAGCAGGGACCGTAACTGTTATAACTTTTATCGTAAAAGTCAGAAAATAATAATTATGTTTTGATCTTTATTTTTGCGAGCAAAAATAAAAGTTATTTTTTGACTTTTATTTTTCCGAGCAAAAATAACAGTTATTTTTGACTTTTATTTTTTCGAGCAGAAATAAAAGTTATTTTTTGACTTTTATTTTTTCGGGTGGAAATAACAGTTATTTTTGACTTTGATTTTTACGAGCAGAAATAAAAGTTATTTTTTGATTTTTATTTTTTCGATCAAAAATAAAAGTTATTTTTGACTTTTATTTTTTCGAGCAGAAATTAAAGTTATTTTTTGACTTTTATTTTTTCGAGCAGAAATAAAAGTTATTATTGTTTTAATTCATGATGAATTCCCAGGTCAGACAACCAACAACACGAAATAGTAAAGAATATTTCGTCGGCGACTTCCTCTCAGCAGATTTCTGGCAAAAAAAACTCTGATAGTAAATAAAATTGCCATGAAAAGTTTCTCAAAAATCTGTCGTTCGGAGTCGACTTTAAACTGTAGGTACCGCCACTCATGTATAAATTTAACACACACAACATACAGTGGTGGCCTTATAATTAGAAACGACTTAGCAACTTGTATGTTTGTTAATTTATTTTCAAAACTTTGTAACTCATTTTAACTTAAACTTAAAGCTTTCATGTTGCATTGTCTTTTTTAACTATTAGTTTTAAAATGAGTAATAAAGTTTTGAAAATAAATTAACAAACATACAAGTCGTTTCTAATTATAAGGCCACCACTGTAAGTGGTGTGAGAAGCTATGTCGTAATCCTAGCTAATGGGTTGTAATAACCAATTATGTATGCAGTTGATGATGATATGTAGTTGAGAATATGAATTTTTAAAGGTTAAACACGTTGACTGCCAACTACGAGATAACTCGTAGATTGCGTTCCCTTCAAGGGTGCCAAACTACGAGTTATCTCGTACTTACTAATGTGAAAAAATCAAATTGTCGTTTTTTGCCCAGTTTTCTGAAAATTGCCGTGGTAGTCAACGTGTTAAACTTTAAAAATATAAATAAAATAATTTCTCTTCACAATACACAATTCATTTATATTTAGTTTTTAAGTTATACTACTCTCCATTATATGGACATTAATGTCTCTGCTGTAATTAATCTTGTGCTCATAATAACCCATTAAAATACCGAACCAAAGACCTGCAATTTTTTAAAGTCACTGTGTTTATAATTCGATTTTTTTTATTTTATTTGGCTAAAAATCGTTTGCCTTTTGTATTATTGGTGCATGGAAAATCAATTTCTTTTTTGGAAAGCAACATGTTTTAAAATTTCTTGCCCTCCAAAACCTGTAAACTTTTAATTTTCAGAAAAATAAATCGATTTGCCAACTAATGTAAGTAACATTAAAATGTTTTTTGTACAATGGGTCAATTTCGACCTCCGGGTACTGTACTTGTCTTAACTGACAAGTACACGTCCTCTAACCTAAAATGTTAACCAAGCACAATAAAAGCATTTTTATGTTAAAAAATAAATTTAAAAAAAATATTTTTTATTTTTATAATACAGTAGAACCTTGATTATCCGTGATGGTCGGGACCGGAAGCATTCCGGATAATCGATTTTCCCGGTTAATTGAGTACAAATTTTGGCTAGTTTTTTAATAGATATTTTTATTAATTAATAAAGGAATATGTACATATTTATATAAAAACTAAATAATTCAAGGATTTTATATACATACTACATACATGTTTCAAAAATATAAAAAAAAAATAATTTTGTCAGAATACAGTGAACAGTAGATAAGGATTTCATGTTATGTAAGGGAATTCCCCTTTTTCGGTTGTCTGTCCAAAATAATAGAAAAAAATTTATGCTTATAATCACGGATAATAGAGGTAATCACGGTTAAACGATGCAAAAAAATTTAAGTCGCAAAAATTTAAGATGCAAACAATTTTCTTTTTCCATCCCGGATAATTGATGTTGCCGGATAATCGAGGTCCTACTGTATTATTTAATTCTTTTTTACTTCTTTTTTTGTTATAAAAAATTGTAAACTTAAGCTTTGAAAAAGGTTAGAAAAATTATACGTTTTAAAAATTAAATGTCAAATAAAAGTGTTTTTACTACAATAGATGTCATGAACTTTAAAGATTTATTTAAAAAAAATAAATTTATTCGGCCATTAAATTGTTTAAGAGATGAAATGTATTTAAAAATGTTTGCATTTTAAAGAATACGAGTCCAAATAATTTTTTAAGGCCTTCGTATTATTATTTCATTATTTTTAGGTGTTTTTCTAATTCACTGGACCTTAAAACTTTGTTGTGCTGGATATGGTGTCCTCTAGATAAGAATTTTTGTTTTTTATTTTAATGATTTTATAAAATTTATGAGCGCACAAGTTTTCAATACTAAGTAGTCTGGATCATTTTAAAATTTTTTTTACGTCAGTACATTATGAGTATTGCAATTATTTTCACCACTCTACAGTTTTTATTTTTGTCCTCACTTCATAATATCGTAAAGCCATGGAATTTTTATTTTCCCTCCTGATTTTATTAATAAAAGGCTCAGCATCTTCGTGAGTAGTTTGCTAATCTGTCACTGTTACGGCTATGTATTATATTGCCACCAGATTACAAAAAAAAAAAAAAGGCTGAAATGCAACACTGGCTAGCAAAAAAAATATAACCCTCCTTCTTTTCCTTTTCATACAACCTACATTCCTAAAATTCCAATATAACTATGGGCCATCTTTTGTGTGGTGATTTCATAAACAAATCATAAAATCTGGATATGTTATTAGGCCGCCAAGAGACTTCAATTTCCATTTCTGTTTATAGAAGTGCTATAATTTGTATTATAGTATCTCAACTCTAGAAGTTCTTTGTGGCTGAATTTGTATAAGAGAGTTGTGAATTAAGAGATCCTTTGCTGAAATACTTCTACGTATGTGTTCATTTATAACCATTAGAAGAGTCTTAGGTCCTATAAAAGGACTAGGTTCTAGAAATACTTTTACTTTGTATGGCAAGGACAACACCATTGTAGATGTCTGTTAAGAGGTATTGTAATTCTATATTTTATTTCTTAATATATCCAAGTTCAAGTAAAAAGTAAGAAGAAGCATAAACTAATACAAAAAAAAAGATGATAACATAAAATATGACAATTAAGTAATGAACGTGGTTGCCATCCAACATCTCCCCTTTTTGGAATCTACCCCGGAATAAATCTTTCGACCGGTTTGCGTTCTCGCTGAGACCGTCTAAGTTGAGGTGTATTAAGTTGATCGTTGTCAGGTTTTCGGGATGTTTGATTGTTACCTGGTTCATCCAATATTCCATAGGCGTCACAACAATTTCTATTAAAACCTTCGTTACTATTCTTGTCGTAGTTTTTTCTTATCTGATTTGTATGAACTCGTATCAATTTTCCACTTGTAAGTAAAACGTTATACATGACATTCCCTATTCGTTCAATTATCTTTCCAGGTAGCCAATAAGAATCTTTGTTGTTTTTATAAACTCGAGCATACACACTCTCTCGAACAGAAAAATAGGTTTCCTTAGCGCCTTGTTTCCTATTAAATTGAGTTTCCATGGCAGTATTTCTAACAGCATCTTTTTTTGGACATGGTTTGATTAGATCCAAGGTTAGACGAATCTTTCTGCCAAATAACACTTCAGCCGGCGATAGATTTTTAGGCGAATTTGGGTTTGGAGTCGATCTGTAGTTTTGTAGAAATGTCTGAAGATTTTGGCTTGTAGTCCCCTCTCCATCCAATTTCTGAAGTGAACGTTTCAAAGTGTCAACAAATCGTTCGGCTTGTCCATTGGACATCGGATAGTATGGGCTGGATTTTAAATGCTCTATACCGTTTCGAATCATAAAATCTCTAAAGTAAGAGCTGGTAAATTGTGTACCATTATCCGATACCAATGTTTTAGGTAAACCAAAACGAGAAAAAATTTCTTCCAAAATTTTGACTGTTTGTTCTGCAGTAATAGATTTTGTCATTACTATTTCTGGCCATTTGGATAGTGCATCGACTAATACCAAGAAATAATGTCCATCAATAGGACCAGCGTAATCGATGTGTAATCGTTCCCATGGTTCCGAAGGTATAGGCCACGGTTTTAAAGTTGTTTTGGTAGGCATTTTTAGAGCTGCTGCGCATTTACTACAATTTTGTACCATACTTTTAATATGTTCGTCAATATTTGGCCAATAGACATAACTTCTTGCTATAGCTTTCGAACGCTCAATACCTGGATGTCCACGATGTACCAATTTTAATATTCGTTTTCGAAAAATGTTCGGAATCACCACTCTTTCACCGAACATAATTACACCATCAACTATGGATAAGTTATCTTTACGATTATAATAAGCTTTCATTTCAGGATCTTTTATTTCTGTGGGCCAACCATTTTCTAAATAGCTCAACAACAAACGTAATATTTTATCTCGTGATGACTCGTATTTTATCATAGTGTTGGTCAAAGGCAAGTTTTCAAGGCTATTTTGTACGATCGATTTAATTTCATTCTCGAACTTTATTGCTGCTATGACATAATCTTCGGCTTCATTGTTGTTATTGCTTATAAGTCGTGAAAGCACGTCTGCATAACCAAAGCTTGTCGTTGACACAAAACTTATATCAAAGTCATATGCCAGAAGCTTCACTGCCCAGCGCTGTAAACGATTAGCCTGATGAACTGCTATTCCAGACTTTTTTCCAAAAATAGCTAACAGCGGTTTATGGTCCGTGTGAAGTGTGAATTTTCTGCCATAAATCATCTTGTGAAATTTTGTCACAGCGAATACTAGTGCTAGCCCTTCTTTTTCAATCTGACTATATGACTTTTCTGAAGGTGTTAGAACTCTCGAGGCATGGCATATGGCTTTAACTGAATTATCTGGATATTTATGAAATATGCATGCGCCTAAGCCGTACTGAGAGGCATCAGCGGCAACTATTATGTCCTTTTTGGGATCATAATGTGTAAGTAAAAGCTTCGATGTTAAAACCTCTTTTATTTTCGTAAAGCAATTATCATGTTCTTTAGTCCAACGCCATTTTATATTTGATTTTAACAAATTATCAAGTGGACCTCGCAATTGTCTCATATTGTTGACAAATTTTCCATAAAAGTTAACTGCTCCCAGAAAAGATCGGAGTTCTGATATATTAGATGGTTTTGGCATTTGGGTAATTGCAGATATACGTTGTGGGTCTGGTTGAAGTCCATCTTGATTAATAACATAACCCAAGTACTTTACTTGTTCAACAAAAAACTTGCATTTTGAAAACTTCACTTTAAGGCCATAATCTTGAATGCGACGTAAAACTTCTTGAAGATTTTTGTGATGTTCCTTTTCATCTTTACCGGACACAAAAATATCGTCAATATATACTGCGACATTTTCCAGACCCGCGAGCATTTTATCCATTATTTGTTGAAAAATGGCTGGAAAAGTTTTTACGCCAAAAACCATTCTATTGTAGCGATATAACCCCATATGCGTTGTAATGGTTAAAAGATGTTTTGATTCGTCGTCGACCTCGACCTGCAAAAAAGCGTCCGACAGGTCTATGTGGCTAAAATATTTTGCATTTGCCAGTTTTGAAAAAATATCCTCAGGGAGAGGTAAGGGGTACTGATGGTTTTCTAAAGCTTCATTTAGACCCGTAGAAAAATCAGCGCAAATCCTTACAGAGCCATTAGCCTTTTTAATTACAACTATTGGAGCTGCCCAATCCGAATAGTTGACAGGGGAAATGATACCGATGTCTTGTAACCGTTTTAGTTCTTCTTCTACAAGATGTTTCACCGCATAAGCTACCGGGCGTTTAGAACGAAAAACTGGTTGTATATTCGGTTTTATTGCTAAATGAGCTTTTGTTTTCGTGCAGAGACCGAATTTTCCATCAAAAACATCTGGAAAACAAGACTTTAAATGGTTAATGGTTTTATCAATTGTTAATGGAGAACTTCCCTGATTTTCAATAATAATGTTGTTGCAAATAGCATTAATAGACATGTCATCCAATTGAAGAGCTTTAATCCAATCTAGACCCAACAAATTTAAATTTTGTATTTTCGTAACGTAACAAGTGACATATGCATGTCTGTTTCTGAATTTAACGTTACAATCAAACTGTAGTAAAAGTGGAAGTTTTCCTGTAGCACTCCTGGCTGCTTGTTTAACTTGTATTGCGTTTGTAACTTGAAGCATTTGAAAGGTTTCTTCGGATATAAGGGTTATATCAGATGCAGTGTCAAACTGCAACTCCACAAATTTATTATTAATTTCTACGGTTACGTATTTACGGTCAGCATTTATTTTGTTAACAAACGAAATACTTTTTGTTTCCACTTTAGTTTTGTTGGTTTTGTTATATTTTGATTTTGTTTTTGCGTTTTTAGAGTTTTTCTTGACCACACTACAATAACCTGCCTTGTGGCCAACTACATTGCAGAGTTCACACTTATGTTTCTTGTATGAACATTCACGAGCGAAGTGCATTCCGCCGCAATACCAACAAGGGTACTTTGGAGTTTTTTTATTCTTTTTGTCTGTTTGCAATTGGTTAACATGTGATTCCATTTTTGAACTCTCAATAAGTACAGTGTCTGTCTTTAGATTGAGTAGACGTTGACATTCTCTTGTCAGAGAATCTAATGTAACAGTACTACCTTCGTGATCTATTTTATTTAATAGTTTTGTTCGGATATCAAAATCTGCTGATGATTTCAAACCCATGACGAAGATTAAGCACTTGAACTGGTCTAGAGACAATTCCCTCAATTTAAATTGTTCGCACTGCTTGTTTACGATTCCGGCATATGTAACAAAATCGGTTTGGGAATCTTTTGTTGTTTGTAAGCAGTTATACCTTATGTTAAACTGAGAGGTTTGGGTACCGAACAACTCTGTGAGTTTGGTTACAGTTTCCTTAAAACTCAAGTCTCTTGCGTGCTTTGGTAAAATAAAATTGGTGTATTTGTTGTGGACAATGGTGTTAAGTTTTCTTAACAGTAGGCGCACTTTTGCTGCATCATCTAACTTAGCCGCATCGACTTCAAACAGATCTTCGTACCTTGCAAACCACATTTCAAAAGTGAGGTTATGTTCGTCGAAATTGAATTCGGTGATATTCGATGCGAGAGCTTCGATAAGAAATTCAAAATTATCGCCTTTGCCAATGGATTTTTCTGATGATTTCGCTGTAGCTAGATTTTTCATCAGTTCGTGCAAAGCCATATTGTGCTGTTGCTGCTCCTGTTGCATTTTTACTATTTGCTTTAGCACTTCTTCCATTTTTGGAAATTTTAATTTATGCGCTAAGCCAAGGTTTTCCTTGTAAAATAAATGCAATTTTTTTCTTTTTAATATTTAATTCAATTTCTTTGTGTTTACACAGAAGAAATAAACGAAATTTTAAATTTTTTTTTTGTCCTCGTCGCCACTATTGTAATTCTATATTTTATTTCTTAATATATCCAAGTTCAAGTAAAAAGTAAGAAGAAGCATAAACTAATACAAAAAAAAAGATGATAACATAAAATATGACAATTAAGTAATGAACGTGGTTGCCATCCAACAAGAGGTTTGTTTGATTGCACGATCACGAAAAACAGACTCCTGTAGATGAATATCCAAGCTGAGTTCTAGTTCGTAGGGCAGGGGGACCTTTTAAAAAATAAGGTTCTGTGCAATATCAGCTTATCGATTAAGGTTGCTAGGACATTCAGTTTTTATATATCATGTAAAGTTGTTTAAGGGGTTAAGATATTGCGGTGTAACATCGGTCAAGTGTGGTGCAGTAATATCGGTCAAGTGTGGTGTAGAAACGTGGTGTAGAACATAAGAGGAGAAAAACAGTCAGTAGTTAGAAGTGGAAGTCGAAGCAGTGGATCTCTATTTTTTAATAAAACTATCGTTGTGTTTTCAAGTGGAACTATTTCTATTATTATATTTGAAATAAAACTATTTCTATTATTATTAAATTTGAACCTTACATTTGGGGGCTCAACCGGGCCTAAAATCAAAACTAAAAAGTGAAAATTTGCCATTTCTATGGCATTCATCTATACTTTCATTTATTTCAACAAGGATATGCTTTTTAAAAATATCAATCGTTGAACAACCGAAAAATAGTCAAAATTGTAAAAATAATTGAAATTTATTACAAAGACGTGGTTCAGACAGGCACTTATATTGAGTCAATATTCGTTTACTTGAGTACAATATTTTAAGTGTTCAGACACATAATATACGCAATATTTATTTGACAGTGCTAAACAAAACAGTTGGTTGTTTCAACAACATTGTTTTTATATTGTTTTTTGTTATGTTTTTTTTTTGTAGCTGTTGACATTTTAGTTGTCAAATATCAATTGAAAGTGTTCTGAAAATTGTAATATGCTCACTGAATGTACTTATGACATTGCTGTATTTTAAATTGTACTCAATATTATAACAATTTGCATATTTATTGTGCTTTATTTGCAATTTACGCAATAAAAGTGCCTGTCTGAACATAGTATTATTATCGAGATAATCGATCTACTATGCAAAGAATTGATAAGATTATAGAGAAATAATGTGAAAGGTTTGTATAAGTTATCAAGCCTGGGCATCAAAACAATATATGCTCCCCAGAAAATAATACTCCAGTTGAAGCAATCAATCTAGTGAGCAAAGAATTGCCACGATTATAAAGAAACATAAAGAATCTGACTTGTAGACGCCGTTATCTAGTAGGTAGTGTGTTGACTTATTAGACTTGAGGCCACGATTCAAAGCCCAGGTCAGACAACTCCAACAAAACGATATGAAAAAAAAAATTATTTCTTCGATGACTTCGTCTAAGCAGATTGCTGGCAAAAACTCTGAGAGTAAATAAAATTTTGCATGAAAAGTTTCTCAAAAATCTGTCGTTAGAAGTCGACTTTAAACTGTAGGTCCTGCCTTTTTTTTTTTAGGAAAGGTGGAAAGGGGGAAGATGCGAACGGCAAGGAAACGAGTTGCTGCTAGGTGACTATAAAATGGCCAGTGCTATACCTTCACCATTAGACAGTCTACAGGCAATCGTCCCCAAGAAGCCCGCAGTTTCTCACACCACTTATGTTGTGTGTGTTAATTTTATACATAATTGGCGGGACCTACAGTTTAAAGTCGACTCCGAACGACAGATTTTTTAAGAAACTGAGAAGAAATCGCCGAAAAAATACTTTTTGTATTTTTTTTTTTTTTATTTTTTTACTTTTTGATGTCTGGCCTGAGACTCGAACCCTGGCTTTTACGTCTAATAAGCCAGCACACTACCTACTAGACCACGACGACCCCAACAAGCCCTATCGGGCTTCCAAAAATTGCCGTAGTGGACGGTATTTCACGTCCCCATGGCGGGGTATTGGTTAAAGTTTTCAACTAGCAATAATCGCACCTCGGTAGAACCTCATTGGTTACGATATCGCCTCTGCGCAAAGCTTACGTACGTACGAAGAATCTGGAAGCTTTGCATATGTGATCGGGTATGGGCATAAAAACAATATACGCCCTCCCGAAAATATTACTTCTGTTGAAGAAAGTGTAGCGCGATTCAACGGCTTTCTCAGTATTTACGCGTATCTTATGGCCCATTACGGCGAATTTTGTTTTTAAAGTGGAGCTTATATCCTTATAAAGTCAAATTCTTGGAACAATTTAATCCAGCTGTCCATTCACAACGCCTTAGCAAAAGCTATGAGAGTACACAATTGCCATAAAAAGGCTTCTTAAATTTCTCCTTCGGATTCAATATTAAACTGTAGTTCCTGCCACTCATGTAGTAAATAAATGCCCAAAACATGGGTGGTATGAGAAGTCTATCATAATCCTGACAGAAAAGTTTTAATGGCCCGTAATGTATCTTATGAATGTTGAAAGTATAAATAAATGCTATCTATGGTCCAATACACAATAGGTTTTTTTACCTACGGAATGAAGCATAAAATATTTAAAAGTTATCTTCAAAACAGGGTGATTATGATTTCAACTTCAAATGCTTATATAATACAGTGGGACCTCGATTTTCCGTGATGGTCGGTACCGGAAGCATTCTGTATAATTGATTTTTCCCGGTTAATTGAGTACCAATTTTGGCTAGTTTTTTAATAGATATTTTTAATAATTAATAAATGAATATGTACATATTTATATAAAAACTAAATAATTTAAGGATTTTATATACATATGTACATGTTCAAATATATAAAAAAAATTATTTTGTCAGAATACAGTGAATAGTAGATAAGGATTTCATGTACTAAAGAGGGAATTCCCCTTTTTCGTTTGTTTGTCCAAAATAATAGACAAAATTTTTGCTTATAATCACGGATAATAGAGGTAATCACGGTTAAACGATGCAGAAAAATTTAAGTCGATCCAAAATAAAATGCAAAAAATTTTCTTTTTCCATCCCGGATAATTGATGTTGCCGGATAATCGAATCACGGATAATCAAGGTCCTACTGTATTTAAGACTTAAATTATGCACAAAAGTGTTAGAAAAAAAGAGTAGAATGAATAACTCAATTATTAATTTTTAATTGCATAATTGATACAAAAGTGCCCTTCTAATCTATGCTTATTTAGCAATTATATTGTAATTTAAGATTTTTTCAATTTAATTGGGAAATGGTGTAAGAAAACAACAGAAAAGAATTAAGAATGGTTAGCGTGTAGACAGACTCTACCGCTATTGTTGTAATACATCCGGGTGGAGTAGAGAGGGTGGAAAATGGTTATGATTTGAAATAACTAACTGCAGTAATGTTGTAATTGTAAGTCTTTAAGTAATAAATTATTTTAATAAATTATTATTGTTGTTGTTATTGTGGTGGTGGTGGTGTTATTGATGGTTGTTGCAATAATTATTGATTGATTTTGTTTATGTTTGCAAATAATTATTTAAAAATTTTCAATTCTCTTTGTGCTGGTGGTAGAATTCTAATGATTTCTTAAGCAATTTAGCAGTTATACAATGCGATATGAAGGTAATGTTTGATCAATCACTACAGTGTGGTATGCTGTTTACCAAGGCGTGTAAATTATCTCACTCACTAATTATTTAATACTATATTATATGCTAAATTATAATGTAATTTTTTTGTTGTTTTTTTTTTTTTTAATTTAATAATTCAGAAACTTAGCAACAAAAAAAAAAAAAAACAAAAAAAAAAGAGGTTCACTGGCATTTTTATATTTCAAAGAAGAAAACACCGAAAACAATTTAACACACATGATTTTTTAAAGATATTTTAAAGTTTTTCAATTACAATTATTATGATTGATTTGTTGTTGTTGTTGTTTGTTGTTTGCTGGCTGGCATTTAATTGTAATCTTTGTTTTAAATGTTGTTTAACATGAAAGAATCTTATTTGTTGGCTGTATTATATGCCGTGTTGGTTGGTTAACAGAGGCAATAGAGCTTGAAATACAGGCAATAAATAAAAAAAAAAAATTAATTTTTTTTGTTTATTTTAGTTTTAAAAACATTTTCTTAATTTACATTTGATTTTATTTTATTATTTATATTTATATGTATGTATTGTGTTGTATAGTATGCATATATATTTTTTGTATTTATTAAAAGCACTTTTAATTTTTATTACGAAATTTTCTTCAACATCAATTAAAATAAATTGGCATTGAACACTGTAAACCAATAAAAAAAAAAAAATTACAAGAAAAAATTAAAAATAATTTTTTTTTTTTGGATTTTAGAATCCAACAGTATTGCTTGGGTATTAACTTAAAAACTTGGTTTGTTTAAGTTTAGTTTATTTCAGATTTTTCTGTTTGTTTGTTTTAATACCGTTTTTTGGGAAAAAAAAACTTCGTTTATTTTTTACAACGCAGCGTAAAAAAATAGGAGCGTGTTTTAAAGCGCGTTAATGTACCGTTATTTAAGCTGGCTGGCAAGCAACTAAACCTTTTTAAGCTCGACTTTAAACGTTGTAACCGTATTTAATACATTTGTTTGTTGGTAAAATTTAAAAAAAAAAAAAAAAAAACCCAACTTCAAATCAGTTGGCGGGTTTGAAATTCTCTTTTTTTCGTTTTAATTCATCAAACACACATCCACACACACTTATACTCACTCTAACAAACGATTAAAACAAATTTTTTGGTTGGTTTCGTTTGTTGTTTTTTAAAGTTCAGTTCAATTCAACTCCAACTCTGACTCTGACTTACTAACTTACAGAGCCAGCAACAAACAAACCAACCAACCAACCAACCAGCCTGCAAGCCAGCAAGCCAGCCAGCCAGCCAACATCTTTAACGTTAACGTTTTTTTGTAAACATACACTCTACTTAATACCAATACCGAGTATCGTATCGATTCGATCGTTCGTTCATTTGGCTGAATGCCTGTTTTCGCTTTCGTTTCGCGTTTATTCGTACGTTTATATCAATGTTCGTGTTTGCATTTTACAAACTCTCTGTTGTCTACAAGAGCCAGGCTTAAATTGTAATCAACCGAAAACCAATTTTTTTTCTTCTTCTTTGTTTTGCCAACAACTCTCCTGTTTGTTAAAAGACAAAAGACAGAAAAAAATAAAGGCAGCAGCAACAACAAACTGAAATGCACAGAATTGTTAAGCAAATACAATAAAACAAAGCGGGCTTTAAAAAAAAAATAGACTGACTTTAAGAAAATGCAGGTCTTTGGTTCAGTATTTTAATGGGATTTTGGCACAAGATTAACTGCCTTACAGACATTAAACCTTAAATGGTAAAAAGGCTTTGAAATGTATTGAATTGCTAAAGTACCTTAAAAGTACTTTTTTTCATAATATCTTTAAAGTACCCTATTGTTCTAGAGTACTATACCATGACATGGAGCTTATAAAACTCTAAAAATATTTTCTATGAAACTTTTACTGGAATTTCATTTTGTTTTGTAATCCTTTGGTACTTAAACATCATAGAAAAGTATCGCCGTAGTCTAGTAGGTAGTGTGTTGGCTTATTAGATATAAATCCAGGGTTCGAGCCCCAGGCCAGACATCAAAACAAAATACAAAAAAAAAAGTATTTCTTCGGCGATTTCCTCTCAGCAGATTTCTGGCAAAAACTCTGAGAGCGAAATAAAATTGCCATGAAAAGTTTCTCAAAAAATCGTAATCGACTTTAAACTGTAGGTCCCACCACTTATGTATAAAATTAACACACACAACATAAGTGGTGTGAAAAACTAGGTCAATAATCCTGACTGAAGGGTTGTAATGACCAATTATGTATGTATGTATGAAAAGTACCAAAATAGTTTTTTTTTTCTGATATTCCGAGAGGAATTCCATAACTTTGCTGCAAAACTTTTGCTTTCGTTTCAAAATACTGTACTTTAACAAAAAGTACGAAAATTTAAAAAAAGTACTTTCTTATAAAAAAAAAAACCTTAATAAAAAGTACTTCTTTCATAAAAAAAGAGTTCAAAAATCGATTTTTATAAAGTTTTCTAAAGAAAAAGGTGTTCCACGATTCACCGAGTCCGGGTATATGTATGTATGTATGTATTTCGCACAGGAATAAAAACTTCTAGTATTGCCTTGTGAGCCCATATATGTAAGTCTCCCCACGTTCATGTATGGTATGTATATCATATATAAAGGGTCCGCCAAATAACTTTTTTTTTTTGGAAATGCTTTAAAAAAACTACTGAATATTTTCTTAAATTAATTTTTTTATTTGAAAGTACAATCCTTCCGGTTAATAATGGAAAATAATTTCATTCAAATGGCTGCCTCGGCTGGCCATGCAGTAGCCTACACGATCGGTCCAATTTTTAAGCACATTATCGATTGTGTGCTGCTTCACGAATATTGGCCTTTAAAGCGTCAATTGTCTCTGGCTTGTCGGCGTAACACTTATCTTTGACGGCACCCCACAAATAATAGTCCAACGGTGTCAAATCGCTGCTCCGAGGTGGTCAAACGACATCAGCTCTGCAGCTGATAATGCGATCTTCAAAAACACGGCGCAAAACATCGAGTGTAGCTTCGGCTGTGTGGCACGTAGCGCCGTCCTTGTTGAAACTAAATGTTGCTAATATCCTCCTCTTCAATTTTTGTGAACAAAAATTCGTTCAAATGTTCAATTGTTGAGAACGACGGTGAATTGATGTTGATGGCGCTTCACGCACACTTTCTGCCACAGCAGCAATATTCTCGGGTGTACGCACTGTTTTTGGCTTTACATGCTTTGGTTTATCGATGAGGATGCCAGTTTCTTTCACTTTTTTCACAAGATAACGAACATACGGAGCTGAAGGTGCTTCTCTTTTTCCAAAATCCGTACGCAATTTTCGCACACATTCTGCAACATTACCATGATTTTCAAAGTAATGTCGCAATATTTCCCAGCGTTGTTCAAGCGTATAGACAACCATATTCGTTCAGCGGAAGGATAAAACTAATTATCTGTCAAATCAGACATGAGCTAAGTGTTACCATTCACGAAATAAGCACTAGTTGAAAAAAAAACGTTAGATGGCGGACCCGATAGTATATGGTCAAGAATGATAAACTAAAGATTACGCCATCACGTACACAAAATTAAAACTTTCTGCGCATGTTGAATCAATGACGTCACACAACTTTGTTCCTATTGGCTAATGATAATGTGAGTTATATTGCAGGGCTGCCAACTACTTTCACGTAGTGCAAACATTTTTCAGAAGAAATGTTAATTTTCACATATGAAAAAGACTTGGAAACCTTTAAAATAGCGCAACTACGTCATCTAACGGGAAAACATGCGCAAGGCGTAATCTTTAGTTTATCATTCTTGGTATATGGTCTGATGGTTTCAAAAGTATGGGACTGGAATTCGACATCTGTCAAACTAAGTTGTAAAACCATTTTTTTTCTTTTCAGTTGAAAGTCTGACATTGACGAAAATGGATCGCTTAACTATCACACAACGCATAAAAATTATCAAAACCTACTACAAAAATGGTGATTCTGCCACAGCCGCGTATCGAACAAAATTTTCTTCAACGATGAAGCACATTTCACACTCGGTGGGTATGTTAATTAACAAAATTGTCGTATTTGGGGTTCTGAGAATCCTCAAGTAATTGAAGAGAGGCCATTACTTCTCTTTGAAAACGACGATGGAACGACTGTCACCGTCAATTCGGAGCGTTATGGTCATATGATAACCGACTTTTTTTGCCTGCTATTGAAGAATACGACTTGGAGAATATGTGGTTTCAACAAGACGGTGCCACATGCCACACCACTCGAGCGAATATGGCTTTATTGCAAGAGAAATTTCCTGTCCGTGTAATTTCTCGTCGTGGCGATATCAACTGGCCACCAAGATCATGCGATTTGACACCATTAGACTTTTTTTTGTGGGGCTACGCGAAAGACCGTGTTTATGCAGATAAACCTTCAACTCTTGAGCACTTAAAAACCAACATTCGTCAAGTTATGGCTGAGATACCGCCCAATATGTGTCAAAAAATGGTCGAAAATTACCTCAAAATATCAATGCTTGCAACACTTCGCGTGGAGGTCATTTAAATGATGTAGTGTTGCACACATAATGTCAACGGGCAAACTTTACATTAAAAAAGAAATATCATGAAAAATATATTTTATATGTGTTTTATTTACGTTTACTTTTGAAACCACGAAATGGATAACCCATACTTCTCTGTAAAAGTACTCTTTTGTATATCTTTAATAAAGTACTTTTTAAAAAGTAATTTACCATAAAAGTTTTTCTCAAAATGCCTCTTTTTTAAGGGTACATTTTTATTAAAGTACTTTAAAAGTATTTTTTAAAAGGTACTTTTTAAAAAAAGTACTTTTTTAAGTACTTTATTATAAAAAAAGTTTAAAAATAATTTTTTTTTGCGCAAAACAACTTTTGTTATCATTTAAGAACTTTTTTAAAGTATTTTTTATAAAGCTTCTAAAAAGTTTTTCCCGTTTATAGGAGAAATTTTGCATCAAATTTAACTTTTTGTAAAGAAAAAAGGTACTTTTGATTAAATTTTTATTTCATTCGAGGGTTAAAATTTGACATTTCGCTTAAGAAATTAAATGAAAAAAAACGCTTTTCCGTCCATCTGTCTGTCTTTGAGCCAATCTACCGTATTATCGTTTTGAGGGGGAACTTTTTGTTGAACGTCTTGGCTGTTTCGTTGAATATTCGTTAAAGATTGCTTTGTGGCCAATACAGATTTGTTTGTGAGTGCAAAAGCAAAAAAAACAGTCAATAAATGAATTTTTATGAGGTTCATTTGAAACTGAAATATGACTGATATTTTTTAAAGTTTTTTTGCTTTTTTTTTCTATTTTTTTGCGATTAAACCAACAAAAAAATTCCCCAAAATCTTTTACAATAGATCAGTAGTAATGTCGTGGTGTACCCTCTTACACTTAAGTGTCCAGCTGTTGGTAGAGGAAACCAAAAGTACTTGAACATGTTTAACACAATGACTGACGACTGGTTAAAAAAAAGTAAAAAAAAATAGATTTGGGGTTGAAAAGACATTATCTTGACATCTTTTAAGCTCAAGTGCTCTATAATTGGCATTATTTGTTGGCCGAATGGTACATGTATAGAGCCAATGAAATGTATTGTAATGTAAGATGGCTATTTGATCAATAATTGTGTTACAAATAAACCCGTAATAAATAATTGAATGAATGAGTGAATAAATGAATGCATGTATACATATAGGAATGGTTTGTGGGGTTTGTCTTGATCATAATCCTATTGGTTACAGTTAATGGCCAACAATTGATTTCTAGCAGTGGTATTTTGACCATTTATTTGGGTTTTTATTTTGGGGTTTCTGTTCAATTCGTTTAATTTCAATGACTGTTAACACTGTCGTTTGGCTATTGATTGCAAAATTGGGTTTAAAAATTTTTGCCTTTTTTTTTTGGATAACCAAACCAGCCAGTCAGTCAGCCAGCCAGCCAGCTACTGATTTATTTCAATTTGAAACGAATTTTATAATTCTTTTTTTCTTTTTTTTTTTTTTGTCATTTTATTACAACAAAAGAGTGTTATTTTTTAAAATAAATTGAAATTAATTCTTTAAATATTTTTTTCTTTAACGATTTGTTATGGTCTTGTTTGTGTTAATGGCCGGAAAAATGGAAAAAAAACGAACGAAACTGAATTGCTGACTCATTTGTTATTGTCTGGTTGTAATGTCAATGTCAATTATTGACAGCATATCTGCTTTTTTTCTTTCTCTCTCTATCTCTCCTTCTCTCTTTATCTGTCTCCCTTTATTTTAATCACATTTTATTGTGTTTTAATGAAATTGTTTGTTTCGCAAGTATGGCATGTAGTACCTCAAGACTTGCTCGTTATTCGCTCATTTGTTGTATCTTTTTGAAATATCCACCAGTGTTGTCTTTATGCATATGGATTCAGTGATGGAATATTAAATATCATTAAGGTGGCCAGACATCATGCATTGTTTTTAAATATATTCAGTGTAGTTTTTATAATTCATTTTGAAATGTTACTCTTTAGTAAGTTAAACGTATTTGAAATTAATTTTAACTAAGACTCCTTTGAATAGCGACTACAAGGGAAGATGCTCTTGAATGGCATCAGATCTTTTCAGAATCCCAGCCCCAATAAAGTCAGATAGCTCTGTACAAAATCCAAGATTTTCAAAAATGTCAAACGCATCAAAGTATAATACTCTAGAGAATATGCCAAAAGCAAACAACTCTCTAGAATTCCCAATAAGTCAATAACTGATCAAAACCTTTGAAAATTCAATAAACAAGGTTTGTGATAATCTTACTGTCTTTTTTTTCTTTTGTTTTTTCTTTTTTTGGTGAAACCAGCACTCAGGGGATGGCCCCTACTCATGAAGTGCATTATGCAGGTTTTAGGAAAATGGGTTATAGGAAGGTGGAAGAGAGGGAGTAGTGTTTGTGGACATCTCAAGATGCGAACGGCAAGGAAACGAGTTGCTGCTAGGTGACTATAAAATAGCCAGTGCTATACCTTCACCATTAGACAGTCTACAGCAATCGTTCCCAAGAAGCCCGCACACTTCAGCCCTAGCTTCTCACACTACTCATGTTGTGTGTGTTAATTTTATACATGAGTGGCGGGACCTACACAGTTTAAAGTCGACTCCGAACGACAAATTTTATTGAGAAGCTCTTCATGGCAATTTTATTTAATCTCAGAGTTTTTGCCAGAAATCTGCTGAGAGGAAGTCGCCGAAGAAATATTTTCGTTTTGATGTCTGACGATGTTTATGATGAAGTGAATTTTTCTGTTCTGAAGAACAGACTAGTGCTGGCACCAGATAGTCTGTTTCAGAAATGACCACGTGACTGTTGTCTCAAAGAGTAAATTGAATGCGTTTTTAGCACTTCTGCTCTCACGAACTGATCTGAAGAACCTGCTTTCAAGATTCAATATTGTCGTACTCGTAGCAAAGGGATATCTATTTTTAGTTTGACAGGGACTAGTCAGAGAAGCATGGATTTCTATTCAATAACTTCTGTAAATACTTTAACGATTAAATAGAAGTCGCCGTGATCTACTAGGTAGTGTGTTGGCTTATTAGACGTAAAGCCCGGGTTCGTATCCCAGGTCAGGCATCGAAACGAAAATATGAAAATATTTCTTCGGCGATTTCCTCTCAGCAGTTTCTGGCAAAAACTCTGAGAGTAAATAAAAACCTGCCATGAAAAAGTTTCTCAAAAATCTGTCCTCCGGAATCGACGTTAATTAAAGCACACAACATGAGTTGTGTGAGAAGCTAGGCCGTAATCCTGACTGAAGGGTTGTAATGGCCAATTACACGGTGCGACAGTGAAAATACACCCGAGTAACTACATAGTCCACGTTGTTCAGTTAGTTGTGTAGAACTCAAAAATACCTTTTTTATATTTCTCGAACCCTCCAAACTTGTTTTATTTGACAAAAACTGTTTTTTTTTACTTTACGCACAAACTTTTGGATAACTCAAACATTTCTGATCCGATTTCCAAAATTTAAATCTTGTTGGAAAGGGGAGAGATGGGTCGGTATAGATATATATATTATTCGACTTAATATGCTATGAGTTTTGATGAGGTATACTTGGAAAATTCGAATTTTATTCATATATTTTCAAGTTTGTCCATTCCTAGTAGCAAACTTTAATAAAAAAATATAGGATAAGTGATAATATTCTTAAAGTCTGTTCTCTTGTAAAGAGATTGAGTCATTATTTGATCAAATCGGACAAAAATTACCGTAGTTATTATGTAAAGAGTCTAACAGTCGAGTGATATTTTTTATATATATACATTTTTTTAAATGAACTTTTAGTTCAACTATCAGAATTTTTGATGGACCTTGATTGTTTATCGCAAATTATTTTAATTCCACGTTTGAGTGACCACCAGAAGTTGGACAATGTTTGCGCAAAGAGAAATAATAATATTTGCAAAAACCCAAATATTAGCCGACTTCTGGAAGTCGTGCAAACGTGAAAATTAACACATTTTGTGATAAACAATCAAGATCCATCAAAAATTCTGAAAATTTTTGAACTAAAAGTTCATTTGATGAGATGACATATATAAAAATTATGACTCGACTGTTAGACTCTTTAAATAATAACTACAGTAATTTTTGTTCGATTTGATCAAGTGATAGCTCAATCTCTTCACAGGAGAACAGACTTTAAGAATATTATCACTTATTCTATATGTTTTTATTAAAGTTTGCTACTATGAATGGACAAACTTGAAAATATATAAAAAAAATTCGAATTTTCCAAGTTTACCTCATCAAATCTCATAGCATATTAAGTCGAATAATATATATATGTATACCGTTTTAAAGGTCCATCTCTCCCCTTTCCAACAAGATTTAAATTTTGGAAATCGGATCAGAAATGTTTGAGTTATCCAAAAGTTTGTGCGTAAAGTAAAAAAAAAAACAGTTTTTGTCAAATAAAACAAGTTTGGAGGGTTCGAGAAATATAAAAAAGGTATTTTTGAGATCTACTCAACAAAACTCACATTTTTTTTTATTTTGTTGCATAGTGTTATCATTCAACGACTTTTTCTGTTCAAAAGGAAGGCTTGGATCTAGTTATTCTTAAATAGTATTTAAGAATATTCCGATTAGCACCTCTCCCTTTAAAAGGCTTTCAACACACTTGCGGTTTTGTATGTAAATTAGGATCGCATTATTTTATAGTATACTGAAGTACATTTAAGAACAAAAGAACTTTACATATCGCTCCTTTATTGCAACATAGTCATATCTCAAAAAAACTTGAACTTTGCAAAATGCGATTTAAGTTTTCAAGATATAAGTCCTATGATCTAATTGCCGCAAACACTTTTTGCTATAACTTCGATTCAGCTTGGGATATAAAACTGATTTTTTTTCAACATGTACAGAAGGTCTAAAAGAGCAGTTTTCCTTAAGTAACTACAAATTTTTAATTTTTTGAGATATGACTATGTTGCAATAAAGGAACGATATGTACATATACATGTTAGTATGTCTGTTAGTTTTTGTTTTGGAGCGAGTACAACAACTACAACTTCGTCAGCGCTACCCATGATTCGGATTGTTATTCTTTGTATGCCTCACCTAAATAACGTACCGACTTCGATTAAATTTTGAACCAGATAGATAGATCCACACACTTATAGTAAGTTAGTTATTTTTATATATAGTAACTGTTTTATGCAGCGTTTTACAATAAATATATAATGTGACCTGTTTTGGGCAATAAAAAAAATCAATTTTGGACGGGACGAAGTTCGTCGGGTCAGCTAGTTTTTATATAAAAAAACGTTCGACATTCTCAAGTAAATGTTTGATTAGCAGTCTAAGTCTTTACCAGAAATTTCCATTTTCTTATAAAAAATCTCTCTTATAATGCCGTGAAATAGTCGCCGTAGTCTAGTAGATAGTGTGTTGGCTTATTAGCCCGGATTCGTATCCCAGGTCAGGCATCAAAACGAAATATGAAAAAAAAATATTTTTCCGGCGACTGCCTCTCAGCAGATTTCTGGCAAAAACTCTTAGAGTAAATAAAAATTGCCATGAAAAGCTTCTCAAAAAATCTGTCGTTCGGAGTCGACTTTAAACTGTAGGTCCCGCCACTCATGTATAAAATTAACGCACACAACATAAGTGTTATGAGAAGCTAGGTCGAAATCCTGACTGAAGGGTTGTAATGACCAATTATGTATGTACATATGTATGTATGTATGTAGTTAAGCATGGCCACCTTAATTATCATGCAAATGCCAAAGCAAATATTATTCCATAAAAAATTTTATTTTTCTTTATAATTTTTTTGTTGTTGTTGTTGCAATATTTAAATGGTTTCAAGAGCAGAAAACCGTGTAAATGAATATCAAAACTACAACAATAACAATTACCACCACTGACACCAACAACAATAACAATAAGAGAACTATAAAAAAATTTATAACGATTTTATTGAACTGAAATGCCAATAAATTGTTATTAAAAACAACAACAAAAACATGAAAAAATACCAACAAGATAAATTATTGCAACAATAAAAAAAAGCAAAATATTAATAAAAATCCACGCTAAAAATAGATACAGTGAGTGAAAAAAGTACAAAAAACGCAAAAAAAAAAGAAAACAAACTCAATCGATAAAAAGAAAGAACAAAAATTGATTTTTATTGCCATTTTAAGTGGATTGTATGAACACAGATAGACTGACTGGGGGAAATGTCTAACTGACTTGACTGACTGATTGATTGAAATATTGAATTTCATTGGAATGATGATTTGAACATTGCATTGTTGTTGCATGAAATTGTTGCAATCATAATAAAAAAAAAAGAAAAAAAAGATTTTTAATTTAAAGCAGAGATTTTAATGAAGTTTTTAATCAATTCTCTGCTGCTTAATTTGTTGTTTCGCTTGTTCGTTGGTTACATGCTTGCGGCAATAACACTAAACAGTGACAATTAAATTGAGAATTTGTTTGTTTTTTCTTGTCTTTAGAAACAATGCTGCACAGTTGTGATTGAATTGTTAATTTTTCAATTGCCAGCAGTACAAAAACTAGACGGAAAGATAGTTGTTAAGAAGGAAATAAGCGATTTCGTTAAATAATTTATAAGTTTTGCTGCTCAACACAAACATTGATAAACATTGGACTTTCAATTATGACTGGCAATTAAGCACATTTAATTCCGATAATCAGTAAACAAGCTACAACATATGTTATCTGAAACTAATTGCAGGGTATTGGAAATGAAAAGGTCAAACATCTTGGAGTGATAAGTTACATAAGTTACGTAAGAACAGGGGCCTGTTTCACTAAACTACAATTCTACAAGTTTACAAGTTAAAATCACAATTCTAATTCTTACAAATGCTAATGAATTGTGTTTCATGAAAATTTTCACAATACTTGTAGCTTTTTGTACTTGTAAACTACAATTCCTACAATTACAATTTCTACAATTACAATCACAATAAAATAAAATATTTTTACAAAGATATTTTGATAAATGAAATATCTGTGTGAATATATGTATATTAGAGTACTAATGAAATATATGAAAATTTCAAAAATTATTTTAAATACTTTTGATAATTTGTTTTAATTGTTATCACACCACTAATCAATCAAAACATATATTGTTTGTGTTTAAAAAATTTAAAATTATTATTTTGTAATGGCAAATCAACACAATAAAGTTAGAGTGGTGAGGCAGATTTTAGCTGCCAAAGACGTTCTTTTTGGTAAGTTTAGCGATAAACTTACCAAAGAAATAAAAATGGAAGAGTGGGAAAACGTGCGTATGAGGTGTCTTGCACTTGGACTGGTGCCAAGTGGAAAAGACGCCAAATACGTGCGTGATGTTTTTAGGGCAAACATAAAAAAGACGACACTGGTAAGTTGGCTTTATAAAGTGATAACATTATATTATAATATTTTTTTAATTAAGGCTAAGAGATTCAACTCCCGAAAGATAGGGGCGGCTGGTGGAAAGGCCAAAAAGCTCACGGAGCTGGACACCCTGGTCTTGGAGGTTATTGGAAAGGAGTCACCAACATGTGATGGCATCCGACCACAGGAGCTTAATGATGAGCAAGTGTCATTGCAGAAGTTAGTGAGTATCACTTTAGAGGACTGCAATGATATTGTGTCATTGCTGCCAGACACAGAAGTGACTCCTACCCAGAACGACGAGGAGCTAGTGTCGATGCCTGAGAGCTCACGGAAAAGAAGTGAGAACCATTTAATAATATTTTAAATTTTTTCTAATCTTTTTTTTTTTATTTAGAGCGATGTATGGAAAATGGATCTCTCGCCCACGAGAAAGCGCAAAATAAAAAAATGTAAGGATGAAGAAAAGGTGGATCGGCAAATTGAAAATTTGAAGCTGCAGAATGAAAATTTTTTTATTAAAAAATAGTTAAAAATCAAATTTTAATTCAATTTATCATTCACTTGTAACTTGTAAAATTTTTTTGAGAGTCTTCGTCGACCCTAAGCTTTTTTTCTACAATTCTAAAAGTGTACAAGTGAAAATTTATTTTAGTGAAACATAACGACTTGTAGAAGTATGACTTGTAGACTTGTAAATTGTAAAAATCACTTGTAGCCACAAACTTGTAATTGTATTTTTATGAAACACAATTATTTACAAGTTCACAATTTTACAGGCAAAAACACTTGTAATTGTGAACTTGTAGCTTAGTGAAATAGGGCCCAGATTTTAACAGTGCAATTATTTGTCTAGGTTTTTTTTATTGATTTCAATGTAAGAATTAAGTGTATAAGTGCACACAGAATGACAATATAGTGTTCAATTGTGGACCGAAAAAAATCCCTTTAAGGAATTAGACAGGTTTAACACTTTTCCGGTTCGAAGGATTATGAAACATTTTTTAAAACTGTTCACCAAAAACAAACAAGTTTTGAGCTGAGACTTGATATGATAGCTAGCGTTGCCACTGAACAAATTTTAATCCTACCAAAATCGTTGAAAACCTACCAGTTTTTTAAATAATGTAAATAACATATATATTTTTTTTGAGAAAAAGTATGACTTTTTTATTAAAAAATTATTACATATAATTGTACATGTATTAATAAGCAACAAAACACAACAATATAACAAAAATAATTTATAAAATTCATTTCTAATAACATTTTTAAACTAAAAAAAATCCTTTTTGATCCAACCTACCAAAAAACCAAAAAAAATTTTACCTAACATCCTACCAAATTAAAAAAATCCTATCAAATTTGGTAGGAAAAGCCCAAAACGGCAACGCTGATTATAGCTGGAAACAACTGTTGCTGCATTTGCAGAAAAATTAGAGCCAGTGATACTTAATTGATAATTACAATTCTTTAGTCAGGATTACAACTTAGCTTCTCACACCATCCATGTTATGTGTGTTAATTTTATTCACGAATGGCGGTGAACACAACCAAAAAAATCAGATATTGTATGTATTTAAGTTCAGGTAATAGTGATATTGCGGTAATAGTGATATCCCTCCGACTGAATTCTCGAAAAGGGCGAATTAGTGGCCTTTAAATTTCAAAATCGATTTTAAGGTATTTGTGATGATAAGGAGAACAATTACAAAATGTTGTTCAATACGCCTTATTACAAGACTCATCTCTTATTCATCATTATAAGAGAGATTTTTTATAAGAAAATGGAAATTTCTGGTAAAGACTTATTATGGTGATTTCTTTTTTGGTAAAAAATGTTGCCTACATATTGTGTAGCACTTATTGGAGGTTACACTAACCCTCATAATGTGTTGCATTTTAAACGATTATAAAAGAACAAAAATCATTGCCCTTTATGCAATTATCATTGCCCTTTATGCAATTATTTTTGTAGTTTTATACCAATTTAGCGTTTTTTTTTTACTTAATTAACGATTTTAAAACTAATCATTGTATAGAAAGTGAAAAAATATATATTTTTTTTAATTATCCAAATAATTTTCAATAAAATTATTTATTTTTATTTTCGGAAAGCTAACTTTACAAAAAATGTTTTAAATAAAGTTAGGTTAGGTTAGGTTAGAGGACGTGTACTTGTCAACTGTGACAAGTACAGTACCCGGAGGTCGAACTGACCCATTGTACAACGTCCTAGCTTCTCACACCACTCGTGTTGTGTGCGTTAATTTTATACATGAGTGGCGGAACCTACAGTTTAAAGTCGACTCCGAACGACAGGTTTTTTGAGAAGCTTTTCATGGCAATTTTTATTCTCAGAGTTTTTGCCAGAAATCTGCTGAGAGGAAGTCGCCGAAGAAATATTTTTCATATTTTCGTTTTGATGTCTGACCTGGGATTCGAACTCGGGCCTTTCGTCTAATAAGCCAACACACTACCTACTAGACCACGGCGACTTCATAGTTCAGCATAGTTTAAATAAAAATAAATAATAATATTTTTACCGAGGGCTCCGGGGTCATACAAGTTAAAATTATTTTTATGTAAAATCCAACTTTAGGGCCAATGTTTTCAAATCGCTTTAGTTGGCACATTATGTTAGTAAATTTTTTCGAATTTCTATATATTCTCGCACCACCCATGTTGTCTGTGTTAATTTTATACATGAGTGCCGGTGAGTATAACCAAAAAAAATGTAAATATTGTACGTGTTAAAGTTCAGTTATAGGGGCATCCTTAACCCTCTCACTGAATTTTTAAAAAGTGCGAATTTGTGGCTTTTAAATTTCAAAATTTTAAGGTATTTGTGATGATAAGAGGAATAAGTTCAAAATGTTGTTAAAACACTGCTTATTACAAAATTCAGCATTATTAGAAGGATTTTTTTATAAGATTATTTAAATTCCCAGTAAAGACGTCAACAAGTCAGCAAACATTTAGTTGAGAATGTCGAACGTTTTTTTATATAAAAACTAGCTGACCCGGCGAACTTCGTCCCGTCCAAAATTGATTTTTTTTATTGCCCAAAACAGGTCACATTATATATTTATTGTAATACGCTGCATAAAACAGTTATATAAAAATAACTAACTTACTATAAGCGTGTGGATCTATCTATCTGGTTCAAAATTTAATCGAAGTCGGTACGTTATTTAGGTGAGGCATACAAATAATAACAATAAGAGGTCCGAATCATGGGTAGCGCTAACGAAGTTGTAGTTGTTGTACTTGCTGCAAAACAAAAACTAACAGACATACTAACATGTATATGTACATATCGCTCCTTTATTGCAACATAGTCATATCTCAAAAAATTAAAAATTTGTAGTTACTTAAGCAAAACTGCTCTTTTAGACCTTCTGTACATGTTGAAAAAAAAATCAGTTCTATATCCCAAGCTGAACCGAAGTTATAGCAAAAAGTGTTTGCGGCAATTAGATCATAGGACTTATGTCTTGAAAACTTAAATCGCATTTTGCAAAGTTCAAGTTTTTTTGAGATATATGACTATGTTGCAATAAAGGAGCGTTATGTAGTTTTAAACCATCGAATTAGCCGACTTATAGGTATCTTTTAAAGCGGGAGGGTTGTCAGGCCCATTTTTGGTGAGTTTTTCGATATCGACTCTACGAACTTATCCACCAAATTGCATTCGTCTACGATCACTATATCCATAAATATTCATATTTTAAAGGTTTGCCACGCCTACTTTTTGCTATATCGAATTTTTTTTAAACCATCTAAACCTGATAAGCTTTCGAACAAAAAAAGAATGGTTAAAATCGGTTCAGTAGTTTAAGAGTTATAGGTATCACTTGAAGGAGGAGGGTTGCCACGACCATTGTCAATTTCGACTCTACGAACTTATCCACCAAATTTTTTTCGTCTACGATCAATATGTACTTAAATATTCAATTTTAACGATTTGCCATGCCCTCTTCACATTTAGGGATATGAAAAATAGATGTTGTCCGATTCTCAGACCTATCCGATATGTACACAAAAATTTCATGAAAATCGGTCGATCCATTTCGGAGAAGTTTAACCACTAACACCGTGACATGAGAATTTTATATATTAGATTGCCTCTATTCTTACCCTCCCACTGAATTTACGAAAAGGGCGAATTAGTGGCCTTTAAGTTCCATAATTGATTTTAAAGTAAGATGGTAAGAAGGATGTTAAAAATGTTATTCAACATTGCTTATTACAAAATTTAGCATTATTAGAGAGATTTTTTTTATAAATTCCCAGTAACGACTTCAGCCAGTCTGTTGAGCAAACATTTACCTAAGAATATTGAACGTTTTTTTTATATAAAAACTAGCTGTACCCAGCGCGCGTTGCTACGCCACCAACTAAAATAAATGTTTCAAATTTGTGATTGACATTTTACGGGAATGAGTTATACTAAATGTTATTAAAATCATAAATGATGAATCCTAAAATGTCTGATATTTGTTCGCTCAACACATGTTCAAATGCACAGTTTACGATTTAATTCATCTTTAGTCATTTTCTGTGGCTCCACCTGTCTTAAATTGATCATACCAACTTATAAACCTTCGTCGGCTCATGCGCAACAGCTTTCCTAAAGATCATAACATAATCAAATGCACAGTTAACGATTTAATTCATTTTTAGTCATTTTCAGTGGCTTCACCTGTCGGAAATTGGTCATACCAACTTAGAAATCTTCATCGGCTCATGCACAACAACTTTGCTAAAGATTATAACATGATCAAATGCATAGTTTACGATTCTATAAGGTACATACCAGAGATCAGCAATGAATCGTATTTTCGCTACTCATAGGTACTTATGAAATTTTGAGTATGAGTGAGTCAAGAGTATTGAAATTCAACTACTCTGATTCATTCGTACTCGGTACAACATTGAGTTATAAGTATAGGTTGCAATGAGTATGAGTACAACGTAGACATCTAACTCACAACATTCGATTCATTGTTTGATTCATACGCCTACTCATTCAGATTCATAAATTTAGAAAAATACTTATAATACTTACGAATGATTCGAGTCACTCGAATCATTCATCAAAATTTACAGTAGTAGTTATTGTTGCATTTACAAAAGAAGAGAAAAGAAAAGACAAAGACAGCAAGCAAAGCACACAAACAACCTTCTAGCGAGTATTGTGGTGTTCGTACTCGAATCATACTTATTTTGTGCTTCGTGTATATGTTGAATCATGGAGAGTCGAAATCAACAACATCGTGCATATTGTTAAGTATGAGTACGATGAGTATTTCTAACTTTGAATATGAGTAGCATGAGTATGATATTAAAATAAGTATGAATGCGTATAAGTAGCTGAAATTATAAGCATGACTCGAATCTACTCATCGTTTTGAATACTCGTTGCTGATCTCTGGTACATACAAACAAACATTCATTTTTCGATATAAAAGGGTGATTTTTTAGCTATTATCTTTTTGGCAACACTGGTTTAAACAGCTCACGCACGTTTCGTGTTTTGTTTCACTGTCAAACATCTTCAGTTTGGTCTATAATTTAAACATGAATCGTCTTACAAACGAACAACGCTTGCAAATCATTGAATTTGGCATCATTGGACCGTAGTTCTTCAAAAATGCTGCGAATCGTGAATGGTGAGCGCTACCGTGAGATGATATCCAACTTTTTTTTGCCCAAAATGCAAGAGCTTGACTTGCATGACATGTGGTTTCAACAAGACGGTGCCACATGCCACACAGCACACGTAACAATGGACTTATTGAGAGGCGAGTTCGGTGAACATTTTATTTCACGTTCGGGACCGGTCAATTGGCCGCCTAAATCGTGCGATTTAACGCCTTTAGACTATTTTTTGTGGGGCTATGTTAAAGCTCATGTCTATACAGACAAGCCCGCTTCAATTGACGCATTGGAAGACAACATTGAAGCATTTATTCGTGAGATACCGGCCGGAAATGTTGAAAAGAGTATGCCAAAATTGTACTAAGCGGATGGACCATTTGAGGCGCAGTCGCGGTTAACATTTGCATGAAATAATCTTCAAACATTAAATTATATGGACCGTACTATTGATTCAAATAAAGATTTCACGCATTTTTCTGAATTTTATGATGTTATTGGGTTGATTAGTAGCTCTAGCTCATTATCTCCTATCCTATGCCAATCTGTCAATCTAATTTGACCTAAACAAATTTAATTAAATTATTCGTGGTATTTACAAAACAATTGATTAATCACACTACAAACATATTTAATGAACAAATTTAATTGATTTACGAGTATTTTGTTTTAAAGGAGTGTTAAATATTGGTTTTTTTGTTTTAAACTGATTTTATTTAAAATAGTTTTGAAATTAATTACTATGAATAGGAAATAAAAGCAAATAATAGAGCAGCACAAATTTAATTAAAAAAAAAAAAAAAACAAAAACGTATTCATCCATAACCATAACCATATGGGTGAGGCAGAGATAAAATAAATTCTCAAAATCACATTTTAAAATAATTTTTTTTTTTTTTTTTTCGAGAAAATAAAAGAAACCTTTAAGCCATATATCATTGACTGTGTTTTGTTTGACTGTTGTTTGAGAGTTGAAAATAACGATAAAATATTTATAAATAATCGATAATTATAACAAGTGGAGTATGGTGTATGGCGTTTGGAGTATGTAGTTTAAGGCTTGTTTTTGAAGTACGCTTGAGAGGCATGATTAATTGTTTTTAATTTTCCATATTTTGAGTTTTTACGTTTTATAAGTTCAGGTTTAATAAATTACACAGTGCGACAGTGAAAATACACCCGAGTAACTACATAGTCCACGTTATTCAGTTAGTTGAGTAGAACTCAAAAATACCTTTTTTATTTTTCTCGAACCCTCCAAACTTGTTTTATTTGACAAAAACTGTTTTTTTTGACTTTACGTACAAATTTCTGGATTACTCAAACATTTCCGCCCCGATTTCTAAACTTTAAATCTTGTTAGAAAGGGAAGAGATGGACCTTTAAAACGGTATACACATATCTATTATTCGACTTAATATGCTATGAGTTTTGATAAGGTAAACTTGGAAAATTCAAATTTTTTTCATATTTTTAAAGTTTGTCCATTCATAGTAGCAAACTTTAATAAAAAAATATAGGATAAGTGATAATATTCTTAAAGCCTGTTCTCTTGTGAAGAGATTGAGTCATCATTTAATAAAATTGTATAAAAATTACCGTAGTTATAATTAAATAGTATAACGGTCGTGTTATATTTTTTTATATATGTCATGTCATCAAATGAACTTCTAGTTCCAAAATTTTCAGAATTTTCGATGGATCTTGATTGTTTATTGCAAAATGTGTCAATTACACATTTGCACGACAACCAGAAGTCGGCTAATATTTGTGTGTTTTGCAAATATTATAATTTCTATTTGCGCAAACATTGGCCAACCTCTGGTGGTCGCTCATACGTGAAATTGACACATTTTGTGATAAACAATCAAGATCCATCAAAAATTCTGAAAATTTTTGAACTAAAAGTTCATTTGATGAGATGACATATATAAAAAATATAACACGACTGTTATACTATTTATAGAATAACTACGGTAATTTTTATCCGATTTGATCAAACGGAATGCCAATCTCTTCACAAGATAATGCACTTTCAGAATATCATCACTTATTTGATATTTTTTAAGTAAAATTTGCTACTATGAACGGGCAAACTTGAAAAAATATGAAAAAAATTCGCATTTTCCAAGTTTACCTTATCAAAACTCATAGCATATTAAGTCGAATAATAGATGTATGTATACCGTTTTAAAGGTCCACCTCTCCCTTTTCCAACAAGATTTAAATTTTGGAAATCAGGTCAGTTTTTGTCAAATAAAACAAGTTTGGAGGGTTCGAGAAATATAAAAAAAATATTTTTGAGATCTACTCAACAAAACTCACAACCTACACTATGTCATTAGCCGGGGGTATTCAATTTTTTTTATTTTGTCGCATAGTGTTATTAATTGAATCGTCGTACATACGTATGTATGTATGGATTCAAAATCATAAATTTATTTTTTACACTTGAATGAACGATAACAAGATAGTTGGAGCACAATTTACTGTGTGTGTAAATTATTGATCTCATGGATCTCATGATTAAATTCATATTGAATATGCGGGTTGAATGTGGTTTTTTTTTCTTCAATTGCTTTAAATATTTTATAGTTTTTGTTGTTGTTGTTTTTGTTTGTGATATTGTAATTATTCAGATTATCATTATGACTATTGAAGCCCAAAGTGGTCAAACTTGTTTTGGTCACTCCAAACAAACATTTACAAACAAAATAGTTGAGGTAATCATTTCCATTTTTTTTTATTACTTTTGCTACGAAATTAACATTCAAATCTTTATTACAGCACATACCATATGTAAATATGTATGTGCATATATGACTCTATGTACATACATATCGATGGCTTAATATAAAAAAGGCCTAACTCAATTTTTTTCAAAATAGCTTTTTTAGTTTATTCTAGAAGACAAATGTCAGATGCATCTTGCCTTAAAATTTCAGGTGGATACAATTGCAAACATGTATCAGATTTATAACGATTTCAAAAAAAGGAATAACTCATGACAATGAATTTTTGAAAGAAAAAGACCTAACTCGTTTTTTATTTCGTTTGATTGTTTTTCTCCATGACACAATAATACAAGTGTGTAAACCTGTAAGTGCATTTGAAGTTGTGCGTTTATATTTCCCAAGTAACAAATTCGCTTTAGCGGAAAAAGTTGCTTAAAAAATTTCGTCGATGGGTTGAGTTCTTAAAAACGGTACTATAAATCGATCGACATGTTTCTCTGTTTTTGACAAGCAGGATAACAGAAGTCGCCGTAGTCTAGTAGGTAGTGTGTTGGCTTTAGCGATGAGCGATCCAGTGATTTTTGAAGAACGTTGTTCTCAGTGAACGTGATTTGTTAATCACTGTTCTTTAAAACAGTGATTGTGATCACAGTATTTCAATAATACAATAATGACAATAACGTATTTTATTAAGTCGTAAGAAAGAGACAACTAGATGATACATACTAGGAAAAGACTACTAAACAAAATCAAAGTGGTGTCATTAATGTTATTATTTTTAAAGTAATTTTTTTTTTATGAAGCTTGACAATTAAGTTTCACAGAAAGTTCATGTATAAAAGACAAAAGTAAATAATCAGCATCATCTAATAGTAATTCTGCCTCGCTCAAAATAAAATGAAATAAATTTGAGTATGTTATAATTTTGAAAGAACGACATTATTAGCAACTGTTATTTGGCAATTTCAATCACTGTAATTGCCAGTGAATTATCAATCACCGTGATTAAATCACAGTTTTGAAAATATCGCTCATCTCTAGTTGGCTTATTAGACTGAAGGCCCGAGTTCGAATCCCAGGTCAGACATCAAAATGAAAATATGAAAATATTTCTTCGGCGATTTCCTCTCAGCAGATTTCTGGCAAAAACTCTGAGAGTAAATAAGAAATTGCCATGAAAAGCTTCTCAAAAAAAAAAAAAAAACTGTCGTTCGGAGTCGACTTTAAACTGTAGGTCCCGCCACTTATGTATAAAAAAATTAACGCACACAACATAAGTAGTGTGAGAAGCTAGGTCGTAATCCTTACTGAAGGGTTGTAATGACCAATTATGTATGTATGTATATATGGATAACAAATCGGTACTTCCCAATATTATTATGCATGCAAATATTTTGAGTATTCTGATCAGTTCATGTTGTTTTTTTTTTGTGAAAAATATTGTTTAAGAGTACAAAGTTTTGACATTAAAAAATTAAAATTATACAATAAAAATTATGAAAGCCAAAGCGAAAATTCTGACTCTGACTCGGAAAATGCAGATGGTATCCGAACAAGGGAAAATATTGCAAGAAAGTCCGAATGGACATACAATGTAAATAGAAAAAAAAAGAATGGAAGGTCTTCAATGTTTTGGCATATCAAATAAAGAATGGACTCTTAAGCCTCTTAGAAAACTAGGATTGATTTTATTGTTAATATGTTATGAGCCCTGGCGTATGACCCATCAGGATCAATATATTTCAAAACAGTTATAACTGACGATTAAGAATTTCTCCCACATTAGTAGATCAAAGTCGGCGATTAAAGATATACCCCGTGATTCACTTTATAAGGAGAAAATACCAATCACGAAAAAGAAATGGAACCACCCACAGGACTTAAAAAACTTTTTACCTGCAGATTGTCATCTTTTTTAAGATAATTTGTCTTATAAGAATTAATTTTTTACAATTAACTTTTAATTTAATCCTCTTAATTTCATGAATTACTTCCGTTTATTATTTAAATCTGAATTATTATAATATATTTAATTTTCAACTCAGTTTAAAAAAGGTCTAACTTAATTTTTCTTTTCAAAAATGTGAATAAAAAAAGGGCCTATCTTATGGCGATTTCTTTTCTGGCATAAATGTTGCCCTAATTCTGGCTTTTTGCCCTTTTGCAGTTCTTTTCTGAAAAAAATGCAATTTTGTAAATTAGTAACGTGTTCTTTTCTAAAAATTTTGCCATAAAACCCAGAACCCAGCTGTTCTTGTTATTGTTTTGAAAAAAATAACAAAAATTATTTGTTTTAAAAGTGGTGCAAAAAATATTATTTTGCAAAATTTGTTGGAATCCTCTTTATCGTTAGATATGGAGGACATGTATCCATTATTATTAAAACGAAACTCTTGCCGCGAGTATAAAATTTTGCTGAAAATGTTATTTATCAGTATTGCGCCAGGTTCTAGTAACAAATTTATAAACAAACAACAGCTGACTATAGGTGTTGATAATTTTATTTTTGTAAAAGCAGAATGAGCTTTAAAATCGCTAAAAAAAAAATTTTTATTTTATTTTAGCGATATGAAATTTACTAGTCGAGGACTACAAAGAAACATATGCATATGTATTATTATCTCAACAAAAAAATTTGAGATGAGTTAACTTAAAAATTAAAATTTTTTTAAATTGTAATAAGAAGATTATTTATAAATACTTTTAAATGGAATTTGGTTATTATCTTTTGTAATAAAAATATTTCCCAAAAAATTCCAAAAATTATATTTTTGATTTGATTTTTATATAGAAATTCGAAAAAATTTACTAAATAATTAATAACATATTGTGCCAACTAAAGCGATTTGAAAACATTGGCCCTAAAGTTGAATTTTACATAAAAATAAAAGTTTTAACTTGTATGACCCCGGAGCCCTCGTTAAAAATATTATTATTTTTTTTTTTTATTTAAAACATTTTATGTAATGTTAGCTTTCCGAAAATAAAAAAATAATTTAATTATAAATTATTTGGATAATTAAAAAAAATATTTTTTCATTTTCTATAAAATGATTACTTTTAAAATCGTTAACTAAGTAAAAAAAAACGCTAAATTGGTATTAAACTACAAAAATAATTGCGTAAAGGGCAATGATTTTTGTTCCTTTGTAATCGTTTAAAATGCAACACATTATGAGGGTTCGTGCAACCTTCAATAAGTGCTACAAAATATGTAGGCAACATTCACCATTAGATAACTTCATTAAAACAAAAATTAACAATTTTTTAAATGAGAAATAAAATGTGTTGCTATTTTTTTTTATTAAAAACTGTATTAAAATTTTTGTTGTATCTAAAATTTTAGGGATTTTATTAAGTTTTTTGCTTCTCCTGTAAAGTAACAAAAAACCGATTTAGGCCTTTTTTATATTAAGCCATCGATATGTATGCTTTATAAAATATGCCGGCTTATTACCAGTTACTTAAACATTTTTTTCTTTCTGTTGTTGTCCAATTATCCCCCAGCCCTCCTTTGAAAAAATATTTCAATCCTCTCTCTCTTTACCAGTGGCCATTTGCCACATATTTTCTATATGAAATGGTGGGTGCAAACGAAAAACAATTTCTAGTTTAATAGAGCAAATATTAGTCCTCTTGTAGCCTCTTGTAACAGATAAGTTTTGACTCTTATTTCGATTTGGATTTGAATTTGAATTTCTATTGGCAAGTTTAGCTGTCTGCCAGTATATGTTTTTTTTTTCTTCTAATAACCGGCACAATAATATCGTTATAGTTGTTGCGGTTTTTTTCCCTCTCGTCTTTTATTTTTTTTTTAATTTGAAACGCCATTTTTAGTTCCGCATTTCAAAGATTTTGTTGTTAAACTTTTAAAAGTAACCCAATAGATGTTTTGACAGAAATGTCTTAAATTGTGTATTTTCATCAAAAGTACTAGAATCTCTCCACAGAATTTTAATTAATTAAGGCCGCGAGAGCCAAATTAACCAACAAAATTGTCTGTCTGGCGCCAACAGTTTCATTTCAGATTATAATCAAATTCTCCAACTATAGGCCGATCTACTTCATCTACAATTGCCTTTAGAATCTATTTTATTAGTGCTCCTAATGAAATAGATGTGATTGAAATGCTCCCAGATATCAAAAACATTGGAGTTTCTCAGATACTACTTGTTGACCAACCGGTATCTATACGATCAGTAATTAAAGCGCTTACAAGCCAACACATTACCTACTAGACTACAGCGACTACAGCAATATGAAGGGTAATCGAAATCACAGGTCGAAACCAAAAATCGTATATTCTTTTATTTTTTTTTTTTTTCAAACGTCCAATTAATGCCAGCATATAAGCTACGTTTTATATTACAAACACTACAATTAAAATCAATAAAATCATAATATAATGGTGTTTTCTTTTCTACAAAGAAAATGTCACCCTCTTACAAGGTACATTAAAAAAATTTTTGACCAATCCTGTTGTAATGTCTTTTTTTATTTGAGAAGAACATAACACAAATATTAAAAAAGGGTATGCCCTGTGTTTGCCACTTATTAAGAAAATGAATGAGGAAATGCCAATTTGTTCAAAGGTGTTGCCAGATCGCTAATTTTTCGACTTCATTTTTTGCACGCTTTTTTTTATAACAAAAAAAAAATATTTTAACACTGTTCTAACATTGAATGCAATTTTTTATACTGCTGACCATGTAGCTTTAATAATGTAATATTTCCTTAAGATTACTCCACAAAACAATGAAAAAATTAACTTCAAATTGGATAACAATACCAGGCGACTTTTTTTAAATTTCATCTGGTAGCCCTATAAATAAACAAAAGTCATGTGCTTTACAGGGCATTAGCAGCACTCTCGATTTATACAGGGCATAAAATGCAATGCCCTCCACCATTGGCAAGTGCAAATTATTTAGAATAAAACATACCACCCTTTTAGAGGGCGAAACATTTTTAAGAAACAAACGCAAAATTGCATTTTGCGTTAATAAAATGCACATTTTTTGATAGAAAAGAAAACACCATAAGTTAAAATCATTACATAATCAACGAAAAGGAAAATTACATCCATAGTTCGTTCTATAAAAATCTAAAGAAAGAGGACGATAGTGCGGTGAAAATCTTTACTGGAATACTGAAATTCAGGTTACAAAGCAAAAACTCAGAATCGATATCACCTTTAACCAGATTAAAAACAAAACAAACCCCTAAAACAGCTCTTCTACGTTCTAAAGTTGGAACGTTTTATCAAACCTCATCTAGCCTCATATGACGGAAACCCATTGGCACAATCCCATCCTAAGCCATGTAAACAGAATAATAAAAACTGCTTCTGCACAGACTCAATTGAAGCACTATGACAACGATAGTACACTCAAAAAAAGAATCAAGCCATCCGGGCTTGAATCAATCCATATCGGTCACAATAGTACGGTAAGTACGATTTGGCTTGAATCAAGAACAAAAGAGTTGAATCAAGCCCGAATCAGCCAAGTACAAAAGTGTTGATTTTAGCGCTATTTAAGCCTTTTTGGGATCAAAGTGATCTCATCATGTATTTGGTTTAAGCATATTTTTTCTTGATTTAAGATCGAATTCGTACTTGATTCAAGAGAGTCAGAAGTTGAAGTAATCCTTAAGCGCACTTGTTTCAAGAATTATAAAGTTGATTTAAGCTAGATTTCGTACTTGAATTAACTTATAAATGGGATCGAATTGAGGCAAATCGCACTTTATTCGAGCACAATGAACTTGATTTAAGCCTTAAATTGTACTTGATTTAAACGTAAATTTATCCAAAAACGAGCTTGTTTCAAGAATTTTGAACTGGATTTAAGCTCGAACTCGTACTTGATTTAATCCCAAAATCGATTGATTTGAAAAAAATGCAAGTCATCGACCGGAATAATCCAAGTCATCAACCAGAATAATCCAAGTCATTTACCAAAGAAATTCAACTTGCGAAAAATACATTTTGTTGGATATATATTGTATAAATACACACGAACTAAATGAGAATTATTAAAATTTTTACTTTTGAACTTAAAAACCCACAATTCCATAACTCAAATAACAAATAACTCAAAATAACACTTTTTTAAATAGATTTGAGCTTTCTAGTGTTGATTTTAGTAATATAAGGTTCAGTTTTCTAAATCAATACCGATTTTTGCTTGTTTTAAGCAAACAATAGCCAAAACGGGCTTAATTTTTCAAGCACGTTTTTTGGCTTAAATTGAGAATAGAAAAGTTAATTTTAGCACACCGTTTTTCTTTCTGTGTATGGATTCCAAATAATAGACGCATACTCCAAAATAGGTCTAACAAGTGAAGTGTATAGCAGTCTTGTTATTCGTCTGTTTCGAAGAGCACATTCGCTTGTGATCGATTAGCCGTTGGTTCTCACACTGCATTACACACACAATTCGTTCTTTAGCCGGACTATCCGTATGTGGAACTTCCTTCTATCCACCTTCCCATAACCTATTTTTTTAACTCCAACACAATGCCCGGCATGATTAGGAGCAGTGGTGTTGTCGAGCCGGAACGCTCCGATACTTCCTTTTTGGACAGGAACGCGTTCCGGAACTAAAGATGATTTCTGATAACGAGAATTGGCTGACGTTTTGAAAAAAAAAAAAAAATTAAAAAGAATTGCCGCCGCCAGGATTATCATGGAAAATCACCACCCGTCGTTAAATTTGGGACATGAGACCGCACAGAGCGGCCGCCTACCTAGGATCGGCCCTGTCTATTTAATTCTATATTCGCGTTCCGGTAAAAAAAAATTAGCACAACACCACTGCTCAGGAGCCATCCCCTGAGTATTGGTCCTAAGAAAAAAAAACTCTAGCAATTCAGGTTTGAATTCATGACACGAAGAATTAAAAAAAATAAGTTTCATGCTTACTTATGGCAGACCATATACTGTGAGCGTCAAAAGAAAGTGTACAATTCAAAAAAATATACATTAATAAATTACCGATAATTTTTTTTTTTTTCAAATTATTTTATTGCCAATTTTTAAAATTGAAACAAGAAGAAAAGAATTAGAAAAAATTTGGAAATATTGTAAAATTTTTTCGAGCACTCTCCTTAAGTGGAAAACTTGAGTTGAGATTGTTAGAATTTTATCCATAGTGTACACTTTCTTTTGACGCTCACTGTATGTACATGCGAACCAAACACTCTTTAGCTTCTTTAAAAACTTTCTTACTTTTCTGTGCATTAGTTTTACAAAAAAATATTTTGCTGGGTTTCAAACTACAAAAAAAAATTTGTAACCCGCCAATAATCAGCAAAGCAAACGTTTCAAAAACTGTATGTTGGTTGGTTGTTTAAACATGGCTTGTAATGTAACACATAGCCAGAGCAGCAGCAGCAGCAGCAACAAGCAATACGGGTAAGAAACACAATCTTATTGCCTTTGCGACTCGACTACCTTCCTAATAATAATTCAGATGAAGTTTATAAATCTTATCAATTTGTCTTAATCTAACACAATAATAATGTTACAAATTTTGTTATTGTTGTTGTTGATGTTGTTTACCTCTTACCAACACAAAATAAACAAAAAAAAAAATAAGCAAAATTAACGTGGAATCGTGTAACCTGCCTGTTAAACAATTTTATGAGGCTTCATTAAAGCCCTGGCATATAACAACGTTTACCAAGACGGAAAACTAATTTCGGGACTCTTTCTCTCTCTCTTTTTTTTTGTTTTTTGCTGATTTATTAACACAGATTTTATTTATAAGTTTTTAAATACACACACGCACACATATGTATAAGATTACTTTTAAATTTGTTTTTGTGTAACGAACAACTCCAACGCGAAAAATCCTTATGAATCATCAGCCATTTGGTAACGAACAGTGTAATGCCGTAAACATAGAACCGAAGTTTGAGTTTAAGACGAGACGTGAATTAATAATTCGTTTTAAAAGCAGAAAAACAAAAGAAAAACAACAACAAATCGTTGTGTTTTGTTGAGACACTGTTAACACACTGACTCCAATAGTTCTTCGATAACTATGGAACACTCTGACACTTAATGTGCTGCTGTTGCTGCTGCTTCTGTTCACTTACTAACCAACTTGGCACAAACGGACAGACAGACAGACAAACAAATTAATAGACTCTCATATGGTAATCTTTTTTGCCCTGTACTTCTCTGATGCTTTTGGCTGGTGTCGCTTAATAGTTTTAATGACTGCAGCAGGCAGTAAAAAGTACCCAACCAAACCATTACACTATGCGACAAAATAAAAAAAATTAAATACACCCGGCTAATGACATAGTGTAGGTTGTGAGTTTTGTTGAGTAGATTTCAAAAATATTTTTTTATATTTCTCGAACCCTCGAAACTCTTTGTATTTGACAAAAACTGTTTTTCTAGACTTTACGCACAAATTTCTGGATTACTCAAACATTTCTGACCCGATTTCCAAAATTTTAAATTTTGTTGGAAAGGGGAGAAATGGACCCTTAAAACGGTATACATATATCTATTATTTGACTTAATATGCTATGAATTTTGATGAGCTATACTTGGAAAATGCGAATTTTTTTCATATTTTTCCAAGTTTGTCCGTTCATAGTAGCAAACTTTACTTAAAAAATATGAAATAAGTGATGACATTCTGAAAGTGCTTTATCTTGTGAAGAAATTGGCACTTAGTTTGGGCAGTAAAAAGTACCCAACCAAAAAAAATTAAATACACCCGGCTAATGACATAGTGTAGGTTGTGAGTTTTGTTGAGTAGATCACAAAAATATTTTTTTTTATATTTCTCGAACCCTCCAAACTTTTTTTATTTGACAAAAACTGTTTTTTTTTTTACCTTACTCACAAATTACTGGATTACTCAAACATTTCTAACCCGATTTACTAAATTTAAATACTGTTGGAAAGGGGAGAGATGAACCTTTAAAACGGTATACACATATCTATTATTCGACTTAATATGCTATGAGATTTGATAATGTAAACTTGGAAAACTCAAATTTTTTTCATATTTTTCAAGTTTATCCATTCATAGTAGCAAACTTTAATAATAAAAAAAAAAATATAGGATAAGTGATAATATTCTTAAAGTCTGTTCTCTTGTGAAGATATTGAGTCATCATTTGATCAAATCCGACAAAAATTACCGTAGTTATTATTTAAAGAATCTAACAGTCGAGTGATATTTTTTATATATGTCATCTCATCAAATGGACTTTTAGTTCAAAAATTTTCAGAATTTTTGATGGATCTTGATCGTTTGTCGGAAAATATGTCAATTTCACGTTTGCACGACTTCCAGAAGTCGGCTAATATTTGTGTTTTTTGCAAATATTATTATTTCTCTTTGCGCAAACATTGGCCAACTTCTGGTGGTCGCTCAAACGTGAAAGTGACACATTTTGTGATAAATAATCAAGATCCACCAAAAATTCTGAAAATTTTTGAACTAAAAGTTCATTTGATAAGATGACATATATAAAAAATATAACACGACTGTTATACTATTCATATAATAACTCCGGTAAATTTTGTCCGATTTGATCAAACGAAATGCCAATCTCTTCACAAGATAATCCACTTTCAGAATTTCATCACTTATTTCATATTTTTTTAGTAAAGTTTGCTACTATGAACGGACAAACTTGAAAAAATATAAAAAAATTCGCATTTTCAAAGTTTACCTCATCAAAACTCATAGTATATTAAGTCGAATAATAGATATGTGTATACCGTTTTAAAGGTCCATCTCTCCCCTTTTTAACGAGATTATAAATTTTGGAGATCGGGTCAGAAATGTTTGAGTAATCCAGAAATTTGTACGTAAAGTCAAAAAAAAAAACAGTTTTTGTCAAATAAAACAAGTTTGGAGGGTTCGAGAAATATAAAAAAAATATTTTTGAGTTCTACACAACTAACTGAACAACGTAGACAATGTAGTTACTCGGGTGTATTTTCACTGTCGCATCGTGTTATTATCGTGTACCACATTATGTACAGACGTACGATTGCACTATGGTACGAGTACCCCTGTATGTTATGAGTACCCCTGAGTATTTCTAAACGTAACTGGTAGCTGTTTTTTCTCTCTCTCTCTCTCAGTTAAATTTGTTTTCGTAATTGTTGTTGTTTGTTTGTTTATAGTGTAATTTATAATTCTTTATTAAGAAATAAACAAAACAAAAACAAAAAACGAAAATTATTTATTTGTTTGCTTGGTTGTCCGTCCGTCCATCTGTGGTTATTACCATAAAAATTAGCAATAAAAACAGAAACGCAAACACTTATTAAGGTAAAGGTCGAATTTTATTTGCTCTTTTAAGATCGCCTTTAATGTACTGCTTCGACTACGGCTCTACTTCTACTGTTGCATCATCAGCTGCCCCTGAAGACCTCAACGATAATCGACGCATTTATTAACAATTGTAATGAGTATCGCTATTAAACACCTCGGGGCATAGCAAATATAGCTCAGCATCATTAATTTAAGCAGCAGCTTTAGGCAAATTTTCCAAATTAAGCATGGGAATGTTTAGTTCATTTAGGAATTTAAATTGGTCGAGATCTAGAGGGAATCATTTTTAGAATATAGTACTTCCAAAGGGTCCGCCAAATAACTATTGTTTTTTTGAAAATGCTTTAAAAAAAAAAACTACAGAATATTTTCTCAAATTTCTTTTTTTTATTTGAAAGTACAATCTTTCCGGTTAATAATGGAAAATAATTTCATTCAAATGGCTGCCTCGGCTGGCCATGCAGTAGCCTACACTATCGGTCCAATTTTTAAGCACATTATCGATTGTGTGCAGCTGTATTTCACCAATGGCTTCACGAATATTGTCCTTTTGAAGCGTCAATTGTCTCTGGCTTGTCGGCGTAACACTTATCTTTGACGGCACCCCACAAATAATAGTCCAACGGTGTCAAATCGCAGCTCCGAGGTGGCCAAACGACATCCGCTCTGTGGCTGATAATGTGATCTTCAAAAACAAGGCGCAAAACATCGAGTGTGGCTTCGGCTGTTTGGCACGTAGCCCCGTCCTGTTGAAACCAAATGTTGCCAATATCCTCCTCTTCAATTTTTGTGAACAAAAATTCGTTTAACATGGCCCGATAACGATCGCCATTGACTGTAACGGCCACTCCTTGCTCATTTTCGCAATAAAAATGGCCCAATTATGCCTCTGGACCAAAATCCGCACCAAACAGTGACTCGTTTTGGGTGCGTCGGCTTTTCAATGTATGCGTGCCCCAAATGCGACAATTTTGCTTGTTTACATACCCGCCAAGATCAAACTGAGTTTCATCTGAAAAGATGATTTTTTCTGCTAAAATCGGCATCTTCTGTAAGTCGATCGCAGGCAATATTTCCCAGCGTTGTTCAAGCGTATACACAACCATATTCGTTTAGCGGAAGGATAAAACCAATTATTTGTCAAATCAGACATGAGCTAAGTGTTACCATTCACGAAATAAGCACTAGTTGAAAAAAAAAACTTTAGATGGCGGACCCGATATTATACTCTAAATAGGATAGAAATGATAATAAATTATCACTGCGACTGCTTAACACGATGAAGCTTGGATCCTTTTCCTTCCATACCATTTTTTTTTTTTTTTTTGCACGGGAAGGAGGTATTCATGAAGGAGGAGGCATTCATGAAGGTCGTCACCATAAATGGTATGTCGGAGTCTCCCACTGGGTATACCGACTAAAAACCCGCCTTATCTTCTCACCGGGGTATCATTCCACCTCGGAACCACGGTTGTATTACTTCAAGGTGGACCCCTTTTTGGCACCTGTACTAGTTCCATTATTGTCAGCCTGCGTCCAGGCTCCGCTCTTCCCATATTCTACTGCGTCTAGGTCATATTTTTTCCTTCGCAGGACATAGTGCACAAATTGTTTTACTGCGTTCCAGTTTTCTCTGCTATTTATTATTTTCAGCGCGACGTTTGTGGCACTAATAATGCCGATTTCAGCCTCGAGACCCTGACGTCTTTCGGCCCAGCGTCTGCAGCCGAAGAAAGTGTGTTCGGCATCGTCTAACATTTCCTTCTCCTCGTAGATGCAGAGTGGCGAGCGATATTTCCCCATGCTATGCAGGTACTCTCTGAAATATCCATGACCGGTCAGCATCTGGGTTATATAGTAGTCTACTTCGCCGTTTTTTTCTGTTTTTCCACACTTGCATTTCTGGAATCAGTTTATATGTCCACCTACCATGCCGTTCACCCTTCCATACCATGCCGGGCTTCTAATAACTGAGGCCTTGTCTCTTAAACAAACGGGGAGAGGTCAGACCCAAAAGCTGGGCATATATTAGGATATACATTCTGTCATAAAAACTGAGTGAAACGCTCAGTATCCGTAATCTAGTAGGTAGTGTGTTGGCTTATTAGAAGTGAGGCCATGCTTCAAACCCCAGGTCAGACATCAAAACGAAAATATGAAAAATATTTCTTCAGCGACTTCCTCTCAGCAGATTTCTGACAAAAACTGTGAGACCAATAGAATAGTATGCGATGTAAACAGTTTATATATAATAGCATGCGATATAAACAGGTTTATATAGAATAGTAGCTATATAAATAGTAGCTATATAAACAGGTTTATATAGAATAGAATGCGATATAAATAGGTTTATATAGAATAGCATGCGATATAAACAGGTTTATATAGAATAGTATGCTATATTAACAGGTTTATATAGAATAGCATGCTATATTAACAGGTTTATATAGAATAGCATGCTATATTAACAGGTTTATATAGAATAGCATGCGATATAAACGGGTTTATATAGAATAGCATGCGATATAAACGGGTTTATATGGAATAGCATGCGATATAAACAGGTTTATATAGAATAGCATGCGATATAAACAGGTTTATATAGAATAACATGCGATATAAACAGGTTTATATAGAATAGCATGCGATATAAACAGGTTTATATAGAATAGCATACGATATAAACAGGTTTATATAGAATAGCATGCAATATAAACAGGTTTATATAGAATAGCATGCAATATAAACAGGTTTATATAGAATAGAATGCGATATAAATAGGTTTATATAGAATAGCATGCGATATAAACAGGTTTATATAGAATAGCATGCGATATAAACAGGTTTGTATAGAATAGCATGCGATATAAACAGGTTTATATAGAATAGAATGCGACATAAATAGGTTAATATAGAATAGCATGCGATATAAACAGGTTTATATAGAATAGCATGCGATATAAACAGGTTTATATAGAATAGCATGCGATATAAACAGGTTTATATAGAATAGCATGCGATATAAATAGGTTTATATAGAATAGCATGCGATATAAATAGGTTTATATAGAATAGCATGCGATATAAACAGGTTTATATAGAATAGCATGCGATATAAACAGGTTTATATAGAATAGCATGCGATATAAACAGGTTTATATAGAATAGCATGCGATATAAACAGGTTTATATAGAATAGCATGCGATATAAACAGGTTTATATAGAATAGCATGCGATATAAACAGGTTTATATAGAATAGAATGCGATATAAACAGGTTTATAGAGAATAGCAATTATGTATATAGATGTATGTGTGTAGATAGCCTTATCATATTAAACAAACGATATGGGCAGACCTAAAAGCTGTACATACGAGTATAGTGGGATATAGGCTCTGTCATAAACACTGAGTGCAACGCCCAGTAATGCAATTGTTGTATTGTTGTCTGTCTTATTGGCTTTTGCTTACTATTGTACTTAGTTTGTTATACTTAAACGATAGTCTTGATGATACTTTCACCTAAAACTGTAAACTAGATGATGCTCTAGACAAAGATTGAAAAAAATCGGTTTGAAAGGTGGGATGGATCATCAATCAGATGCCATTAGTTGTCGTAAATATTTGTGATTATTTCTTTTATCGATACTTAATAACATTAAATATGTGTAATCGATAATAATATTTGCTTATTTGGTAATTAAATGCAACGATTAATGTCATGTAAAAAATTTTTTGGGTGAAACGAAATGTCGTTTGATTTTTATTTGCCGTTGCAAACATGTTGAAAAACTTAATTTAAGCGAATGACATTTGATACTTTCAAAAAAAACAACAAAATCTTGCTTGTAGTTGTAGTTGTTATTTAGAAGAGAAGACAAAAAAGTAATAAATTTTTAAATAAAATTATAAATAAAAAAGGAAAAAAACAGAATAAAAAAAAAATTAAAATCTACTCAGTTGAGAGGTGGCTTAAGTTTACTTAGATTATTTTTGCATTTTTTTATTTAAATTTTTTGTTCTTTTTGCACTTTTAATGCATTTAAAAAAGGCGCACCTTTATTTTTATTTCTTTTGTATAGTTTTTATTGCCTATTTTTTAATGGTTATTCGTTTCTTATAAATGCTGCAAATAGAGGAACATGAAAGAGTCTTGTTGAGTAAATATTCGAATATTATTCGTAAACTAAACTAGAAGAGTTCAACATTTAATATACAGGGTCGTTATTAATGTGTGGTTAACTGTGAGCTGAGCGCCCTGAGGTTGCCACCAGTTTTAAGTCACCACTTAAGTTTTGTCATACAAATTGCAAAATTATCTTAAAAAACCGAACCGCAAAAAAGTATTTCTTTCATTTGCTAGCTCCATACGTACAGTGAGCGTCAAAAGAAAATGTACACTATGGATAAAATTCTAACAAACTCAACTCAAGTTTTCCACTTAAGGAGAGTGCCCGAAAAAATTTTACAATATTTCCAAATTTTTTCTAATTCTTTTCTTCTTGTTTCAATTTGAAAGAAAATATTAACGGTAATTTATTAATGTATATTTTTTTGAATTGTACACTTTCTTTTGACGCTCACAGTATAATTGGTTGTATAATTGGTTTTAAAATTGGAAGTACGAATATGCGATTATTGTTGTAAGATTTGCATTTTGTTGCAATATTGTTATAAAATCATTAAAACAAATTTTATTTAATTTTTTTTTTCTTTGGTTTTTTTTTTGCAATACTATCGTATGCGCAAAGCGTATTGTGTTTGTCATTTATTTTGTGTGGGGTGCTCTTGAAGTCTTATTATTAAAAGAAATCATTTTTGTTTGTTTTACAATTATATGCTAATAAATATTATTTTTATTTTTGTTTTTGTTTTGTTTTATTTTTATTTTTTTTCTATTTTTTCATGTTAAGATCTGTTTGTTGACTAGAAGCAAGTACATATGATGTATTTATAAAGCCATTCACAGTGGCTTACATTGAACCAAAATGTGTCTCTGATATCAAATTGCAAATTGGGTTGCGATATGATGAAAACATTTATTATGGCTGTTCTCTTACGTATGTGGGACATAACAATATCGTCGTCGAAAATCCAAAAGTACGTACATATCATCAAAAAAATCAAAATCGAGTTTTTTAATGATTATCAATTATCAAATTCGTGAGGTTATCTAACATATCTCTACCAATTTTTAGATTCTTGCGACCAAAAATAACGTTTTTATATCAATAATTCAAAATGTTTCTACATATGAAGTACTTGTTATTTTATAACATTTTTTGCTTCTCCTGTAAAATTAGAAAAATGTTTGTTACATACTTTTGGATTTTCGACGACGATATACTCTTTTAAGCTGAATACAACACTATAACAAATAGTTTTCAAAGCCAAAGGATTAAACAAAATGTCTCTTTTTTCTGGCCTAATTAGAGCATTTTTTTAAACATATTTTAAAGCTTCCAGTCGGAAGCATATTTTCTAATACTTCCACGATGTGGGCAAAGTGTGTGACTGATTCAAATCCATTTTTTTTGGCCAATTTGCAAAGGATTCGAAGGGTTTGAATAATGGCTGGTATTTGTTAACTATCTTTCATAGAAATACATTGTCTTTCTCGATAGACAGGGATTCCTCCAAGCGCCAGTTATTCTAGCTGTGTATAATCGGCAGTTGACTTTGTCATCAGTACCACCATTTGATGGACTTTAATATAATTTATTTGTTGGCCTTCGATTCATATAAAGCTTGTGCATCTGTTGTTTATTAGCCTTATATTGACAAATGCGGTGGGAGATGGTCTCTTCCTCCTCCTTATATCCACAGATCCTACAGAAGAAAGTATGTCAATAGTATCGGGTCCGTAGTCGCCGTAGTCTAGTAGGTAGTGTGTTGGCTTATTAGACGTAAAGCCAGAGTTCGAGCCCTAGGCCAGACATCAAACAAAATACTAAAAGTATTTCTTCGGCGATTTCCTCTCAGCAGATTTCTGGCAAAAACTCTGAGAGCGAAATAAAATTGCCATGAAAAGTTTCTCAAAAAATCTGTCGTTCGGAGTCGACTTTAAACTGTAGGTCCCGCCACTTATGTATAAAATTAACACACACAACATAAGTGGTGTGAGAAAGTAGGTCAATAATCCTGACTGAAGGGTTGTAATGACCAATTATGTATGTGTATCGGGTCCGCCATCTAACGTTTTTTTTTCAACTAGTGCTTATTTCGTGAATGGTAACACTTAGCTCATGTCTGATTTGGCAGATAGTTAGTTTTATCCTTCCGCTGAACGAATATGGTTGTGTATACGCTTGAACAACGCTGGGAAATATTGCGACATTACTTTGAAAATCATGGTAATGTTGGAGAGTACAAAACATTGCAAAACATCGTCAATGGCGATCGTTGTCGGGCCATGTTGAACGAATTTTTGTTCACAAAAATTGAAGAGGAGGATATTGGTAACATTTAGTTTCAACAGGACGGCGCTACGTGCCACACAGCCGAAGCTACACTCGATGTTTTGCGTTCGCATGTTTTTGAAGATCGCATTATCAGCCGCAGGGCTGATGTCGTTTGGCCACCTCAGAGCTGCGATTTGACACCGTTGGACTATTATTTGTGGGGTGCTGTCAAAGATAAGTGTTACGCCGACAAGCCAAAGACAATTGACGCTTTAAAGGGACAATATTCGTGAAGCCATTGCTGAAATACAGTTGCACACAATCGATAATGTGCTTAAAAATTGGACCGATCGTGTAGGCTACTGCATGGCCACCGGAAGCAGCCATTTGAATGAAATTATTTTCCATTATTAACCGGAAGGATTGTACTTTCAAATAAAAAAAGAAATTTGAGAAAATATTCAGTAGTTTTTTTTTTAAAGCATTTTCAAAAAAAAAAGAAGTTATTTGGCGGACCCTATATATGTATGTATAGGCAAAGCTATGTATGTATAGAGGCCTATAAAATTGCAAAAAAAAAAAAAAAAAAATTCAAATATCTCAAAGATTTCGAAGGGGAAAAAGTTTACAGTGCAACAATTAAAAATATTGTCTAACCACTCTGCCACAATGACATGTCTTCCAATAGGCCATTGGCCTTTGAGACCAGTAATTGTTCGATTGATGATCACCTGATTTAAGGAAACAAGCATTAATGAGTTTACCTTCCTGCTCCCAATGAAATTGTCTGTAAAACGACAAACGACAGGAGAATACTCAGTTTCAATCGGAACTACACTGCCCTGTATTCTACAGGTTACTGTGAGTTCTATATCAACCTTAGCTACCTTTTCACATTGGAATCTGGTTACTCGATCAATTCTTATCTCATAAGAGGTCTACATCAAACACATGTTTTCCTGAATGTGTATTTAATGACCTCGCTCTCATGTTTACTTGTGGCAGATTTCTTTCCAAAACAAAACAAATTTAATCATGCCTGGGTAGCGTTATTGTCGAAATTTGCCGTTTAATCTTTTTATCTAATCCTTGAGCGACTCTCTTAGATTCGATAAGGCTAGAATTGGAAGCATTTCCTCCACACTTGCTCTGAGGTAAAATTCGTTTACATTATGACAAGATGGATTAGCCTTTAAACTTCTTTCGGGAATAAGTTGTGCGAAATCTTATCAAATGTAATCCATCAAATCGATGACCCATTCTTATGTTACAGTAGGTCGTGAAGTATATCCCACGTAAACAGGAAGAATTGAGACCCCTTTTTGAAATCGTGTAGTTGGCATAGAATGCTTTTGTCATTTCCGTTTTAAAAAACTACTTTTCCACCTGAGCTCTGAGTCTACAATATATTCTTTGAAAATTCAAGTCGAAATCTTCACCTAGGTTGCCTTAATCGCCTTAAAAAAATCCTACAGTAACTTATTTAAGAAAGCATCACAATCTGCTAAATGTTGGATATGATAATATGCTTTCCAGACACTTATGACTCAATGTAGAAGTAGTTTAAGTGTAAAAACAATACAGTAACGACGGAAGAGAGAGAATTTATTTGTCCTACGATCTCTTTGCAAACAGAACCGCCTGTGGTCTACATATTAGAAAATATCAAATGTGAGTAAAAATAAGGAAATCTTTTCTACAAGGAAATATATGTATTGAAACACCACATTTTTTTAAAAAACTTTCAGAGAAATTTAAAGAAATTCAAAATAATATTTCATGGACGAATGCATTTTCATTGCGTTTCTCAAGTATTAGGCTTGAATTGTATTTTAAATGCAGACGGAAAGACTTCCGAATAGTGCGTTTATAAAATTTATTCATTTTCCGCAAAGAAAAATTAAAAGAAAGAAAAGTTTTTGAAATTATTTTACAATGAAAATATTAAACGCTTAACACCTCTCGACCAGTTTAAGGAAATCGAAATAATTTATAGCGTAACGTTGTTTGCAACGTTTAACTTTATAGTTGCAACGCTTAGGCCAGCCAAACGTTAGACAAACAGACATTAATGGCGTCTTACATATTGAGTCCAAGTTTAATAAACTCCCTCTATGCTCTGATTTAAAGGCGATTTGCTAGCTGTTATGGGTGAGTAAGTTGAGGGTGCCTGTTTGTTGTTGGTGTTGTTGTTGCTGTTGTTATTGTTATTGCAATAAATTGAAGTGTTTTCCCATTTCCATGTCCATCCAATACAACGTTGTTCCATTATTTCGATTTTATTTCGTTTGAGCCGCGTTAATTTCAAACAGTTTTTCGTTTTTAATTGTCTGTTGTTTGTAGCAGAGTGAACGAAAGAAACCAAACGCGTTGCAAGTATCTCATGCGTATTATGTAGTGCAGTGCACAGCTATGGCATATACAAACGTATAATATCTGGTATATGTTGCAGTCAATCGTTCAGTCATTCGTTCATTCATATCTGAATGAAATAAATCAAATGTCTTGCAACAATTCATCAAGTGGAGGCGATGTCAATGGTCGTTTGCTGTTGATATTGTTGCTGCTGTTGTTTCTCTTTCCTTTTAGTCTCTTTAATTTCTAATAGTACATGCAACAGCCATGTCTTAACTGTGGCAAGTACTCGTACTAAAGCGAAATAAAGATTTGTAAAACGTTTATTTTATAACGAATAGTCGTCTCTGGCAGCAGCAGCAGTTGTATTCCATTTATATTCGATCTGTTTTCAGATAAAGTTGTTGTTGTTGTTGTTGCTAGTTTTCCCCCCCTTGTTTTGGTTGTCTAATGACTTTAAATGTCACTGATATTGACATTTCTGTTGCCATTTTTTTTAGCTTTTCTGTGCTGCAAAACTTATTTATGTTTTTGGTTCCACGTCTGTCTGTCAGTCTATCAGTCTGTGTGTGACTCTTCAAGTGATTGAAAATAGTCGCTGGGAATTTAATTGCATTTAATTGTGTCTCATCGCTTTTCAAAGAAATTCACTTAAGAAATGACTGCTATTAAGCGAAAATGATTTGGAAAAAATAATATTTCCGCCTTTAGATTAAACGATTCAAACGATTTACGTTTTTGGAAAACATTTTGTCTCTCTTAAAGCGTAATTTATTTGAATGAAAAATACATAGGGCCCCTTGTTATATCAGATTGTTTAAGTAATCATTAATTTTTTCGAAGAAAAATTTATTCAATCACATCATTTCTTATACAGAACATCGTCAAACTTAAAATCTTTTACAAAAAATGCAATTTATCGTGAGATTTCTAACAGAAAACCTAATTATGCAAAAATTTTTTATTGGAAATGTTGTCAATCTTACCATTTTGTATTAAAACATGACCAAACATAGATTTTTTTTATGGAAAAATTCGACAATCATAATGTATTCAGTATAAAACTTGATCAATCTCAAGATTTCTTTTCTTTCTTTTAAGATGTTGTACAGAAAACTTGATCAATCACAAGATTTTGTACAGAAAACTCGATCAATCACAAGATTTACTATAGAAAACTTGATCAATCACAAGATTTACTATAGAAAACTTGATCAATCATAAGATTTTCTATAGAAAACTTGATCAAACACAAGGTTTTCTATAGAGAACTACATCAATCATAAGATTTTGTATAGAAAACTTGATGAAACACAAGATTTTGTATAGAAAACTTGATGAAACACAAGATTTTGTATAGAAAACTTGATGAAACACAAGATTTTCTATAGAAAACTTGATGAAACACAAGATTTTCTATAGAAAACTTGATCAATCACAAGATTTTCTATAGAAAACTTGATCAATCACAAGATTTTCTATAGAAAACTTGATCAAACACAAGGTTTTCTATAGAGAACTACATCAATCATAAGATTTTGTATAGAAAACTTGATGAAACACAAGATTTTCTATAGAAAACATGATCAATCTCAAGATTTCTTTTCAAAACTTGATCAATCAGAAGATTTCTTTTCAAAACTTTATCAATCACAAGATTTTCAATAGAAAGCTTTAGCAATCTTAAGATTTTGTACAGAAAACTAGATCAATCACAAAATTTTTTACAAAAAAATTTCTGTTTTCTATAGAAAACTTGATCAATCACAAGATTTTCTATAGAAAACTTGATCAATCACAAGATTTTCTATAGAAAACTTGATCAATCACAAGATTTTCTATAGAAAACTTGATCAATCACAAAATTTTTTACAGAAAACTTTCTGTTTTCTATAGAAAACTTGATCAATCACAAGATTTTCTATAGAAAACTTGATCAAATACAAGGTTTTCTATAGAGACCTACATCAATCATAAGATTTTGTATAGAAAACTTGATGAAACACAAGATTTTCTATAGAAAACTTGATCAATCACAAGATTTTCTATAGAAAACTTGATCAATCACAAGATTTTCTATAGAGAACTACATCAATCATAAGATTTTGTATAGAAAACTTGATGAAACACAAGATTTTCTATAGAAAACTTGATCAATCACAAGATTATATTATAGAAAACTTGATCAATTACAATATTTTCTATAAAAACTTTGATCAGTTACAAGATTTTCCACAGTAAACTAGATCAATCACAAGATTTTCTTTGGAAAACTTGATCAATCACAAGGTTTTCAACAGAAAACTTTAGCACCTTAAGATTTTGTACAGAAAACTTGATCAATCACAAAATTTTGTACAGAAAACTTGATCAATCACAAGATTTACTATAGAAAACTTGATCAATCACAAGTTTTTCTATAGAGAACTACATCAATCATTAGATTTTGTATAGAAAACTTGATGAAACACAAGATTTTCTTTGGAAAACTTGATCAATCACAAGGTTTTCTTTGGAAAACTTGTTTAATCACAATATTTTATATAAAAAACTTGATCAAACAAAATATTTTCCGTAAAAAGCTTGATTAATCATACGATTCTCTAAAGAAAATTTGATCAATCACAATATATTCTAAAGAGAACTGCATCATTCACATTCGTAGACTTCAAAATTACAGTAGAGAACTCCATGATCAAAAAATTTTCTTTAAAAGATTTGATCAATCACCAGACACATTAGAAAAATTCTAATGAATTATAAAATTATTCAATAGAGGCCGAATTACAGGATATTCTATATAGAAACCGCATACAAATTGCCTCACATATCGTTGAATTTCTTCAATTATTTTAGAGGAATTTATGTTAAGCTTCCAAATTAATGGAGAAAGCTTTATCAGATTTTCAATGCCTATGGTTTGATATTTAAATAAAGAGTTTTTTTTTTGTTTTTATGTTCAGCATTTTGGCTTAAAGTCCTTATTTCTTAAGTCTTTAAATATTTTTTTAAAACACAGTCTGCTTATAAAAGCCGTGTAGGATATGTGTTGTGGCTGATAACAGAATTTTAGACTTTTTACCGCCATAAAGCCTTTAACGACCACAGAGTGTTGTAAACCATAAGCTCAGAATGCAAAAGCAATGGCATTTATAGGGGCTTGTGTGTGTTGATGCTTAATAAGTGTCTCTTACTTTGTTGTATGCAACATCGTCTGATAATTCTATATTAAAATGGAGCATTTTATAAATCACTTTCAACGTAAAGCCCAACAACACAAAAACCGCAAAAAGAAGACAAAAAAAACTGTGACTACGGCTCCCAGGCTTGATGTATGCCAAGTGTGTGTGTGTGAAGTGGATGTGCGTCTAAGTGCAGTGCGTTATATAAAATGAAACGAAAAAAATCGAAATGCGTTACGCGTTTGTGGCACGTTAATCACTATTATATTGTCTGCGTAGAAATAATACGAATGGAATGGATTTTTAAGACTAATGCCTCCACATTCCTTTTTGAACATGCGCTTGGTAACATGCGAAAGTATTTTTCTTCTTACTCTTGTTGTTGTTGTCGTAGTCGTTGCTGCTTCCATATGTTAACCATTAATAGTGTTTGTATGTCAGACACTAACATCTGTCTGTCTGTATGTCTGTCTATTCGCTTGTCGCTAGTCCGCATAGAGACAATAAAACAAACAAAACATGGCGTAGCATGTCAAATGCAGAACCCCAGTAATAAAATATTGCAACAATTGCCAAAAGTGAAGTCGCAACAAAATTAGCAACAACAGACAATACCTATTCGCCACTATATTCTCGAAACGCATTTGTATTCCATTCCAGTTACTGCTGTGCTGTCTCTTACCACAGCTATTATTGCCAGTTAATTAATCTGTTTCATTTATTTCTTCATTTCAGTCAAAAGACAACAGATTGCATACGAAATTAATGAATTAATGAAAGAATGACGGTGAAAGGATTTTTACTTTTTGAATATGAAATTCAATGTACCCTACTTAATTAAAAATATAATAACATTCTATCATTACACACATATTATCTATGGATGAACTGATCAATGAATGGATAACATAATCAATCACAAGATTTTGTATAGAAAACTTGATCAATCACAAGATTTTGTATAGAAAACTTAATCAATCACAAGATTTTGTACAGAAAACTTAATCAATCACAAGATTTTCTATAAAAAACTTGATCAATCATAAGATTTTCTAAAAAAAACTTGATCAATCAAAAGATTTTCTATAGAAAACTTGATCAATCAAAAGATTTTCTATAGAAAACTTGATTACTCACAAGATTTTCTATAGAAAACTTGATCAATCACAAGATTTTCTTTAGAAAACTTGGTCAATCACAAGATTTTATATAGAAAACTTGGTCAATCATAAGATTTTCTATAGAAAACTTGAACTATCACCAGATTTTCTATATAAAATTGATCAATCACCAGATTTTATATATAAAACTTGATCAATCACAAGATTTTCTATTTAAAAATTGATCAATCACAAGATTTTCTATAGAAAACTTGATCAATCACAAGATTTTCTATTTAAAAATTGATCAATCACAAATTTTCTATAGAAAACTTTATTAATCAAAAGATTTTCCATAGAAAACTTTATAAATCACAAGATTTTCTATAGAAAACTTGATTAATCATAAGATTTTCTATATAAAAATTGATCAATCACAAGATTTTCTATAGAAAACTTTATCAATCACAAGATTTTCTATAGAAAACTTGATCAGTCACAAGATTTTCTATAGATAGCTTGGTCAATCACAAAATTTCCTATAGAAAACTTGATCAGTCACAAGAGTTTCTATAGGACACTTGATCAATCATAAAATCTATATAATCTATATATAATCAATAAGATTCTATAGAAAACTTGAACAATCATAAGATTTTCTATAAAAAACTTGATCAATCACAAGATTTTCTATAGAAATCAATCACAAGACATTCTTTAGAAAACTTGATCAATTAAAAGATTTTTTATAGAATACTTTATCAATCACAAGATTTTGTATAGCAAACTTGTTCAATCACAAGATTTTGTATAGAAACTGATATAGTACATAGTAACACTGATAAGTCGTTGTGTATCTAATTGCATTCGTATCATAACATTTTCTTTCATTTCTTTTTGAATTAATGAAAGAATAACGGTGAAAGGATTTTTACTTTTTGAATATGAAATTCAATGTACCCTACTTAATTAAAAATATAATAACATTCTATCATTACACACATATTATCTATGGATGAACTGATCAATGAATGGATAACATAATAAATCACAAGATTTTCTATAGAAAACTTAATCAATCACAAGATTTTCCATAGAAAACTTAATCAACCACAAGATTTTCTATAGAAAACTTGATCAATCATAAAATTTTCTATAAAAAACTTGATCAATCAAAATATTTTCTATAGAAAACTTGATTAATCACAAGATTTTCTATAGAAAACTTGATCAATCAGAAGATTTTCTATAGAAAACTTGATCAATCACAAGATTTTTTATAGAAAACTTGTTCAATCATAAGATTTTATATATAAAACTTGATCAATCACAAGATTTTTTTTAGAAAACTTGGTCAATCATAAGATTTTCTATAGAAAACTTGAACTATCACCAGATTTTCTATAGAAAATTGGTCAATCATAAGATTTTCTATAGAAAACTTGAACTATCACCAGATTTTCTATAGAAAACTTGATCAATCACAAGATTTTCTATAGAAAACTTGATCAATCACAAGATTTTCTATAGAAAACTTGATCAATCACAAGATTTTATATAGATAGCTTGGAAAATCACAAAATTTCCTATAGAAAACTTGATCAGTCACAAGAGTTTCTATAGGACACTTGATCAATCATAAGATCTGTATAATTTATATATAATCTATAAGATTCTATAGAAAACTTGAACAATCATAAGATTTTCTATAAAAAACTTAATCAATCGCAAGATTTTCTATAGAAATCAATCACGAGACATTCTTTAGAAAACTTGATCAATTAAAAGATTTTGTATAGCAAACTTGATCAATCACAAGATTTTGTATAGCAAACTTGATCAATCACAAGATTTTGTATAGAAAACTTGATCGGATTTTGTGGAAAACTTTTTCAACCATAAGATTTTTAGTATAGAAACTGATATAGTACATAGTAACACTGATAAGTCGTTGTGTATCTAATTGCATTCGTATCATAACATTTTCTTTTCATGAAAAGTCATCCGCACTTTTCACACAAGTTGGCATAACTAAATATGATTTAAATTCGACGTTTTCATTTCAAATTCGAACTTTCATTTCTTCCATGAAATTGAATTTCTTTTTTAAATGTATTGCAGCTGTTGAAATAAACACTTTCATTTGGTCAAATTATCATCATCGTTTTAAATTATTGAAGAAATTGTTCAATTGTTTAATTGTAATTTCAAAAAATGTACAATCTTTTAAGAGGTTATGGCCAAGGTGAACGTAAACGATTTGGACACTTTAAGTCATTAACTTGAAAAAAAAAAAATTAAACAGAAAACTGAAAATATGGAAAGGAATTACAATTTGATGCGCAAAGTTTAGCATTTGGTGCTACACACACCGATAATTTATTTTCTGTTCCGAAATAGAAAAATAAAATAAAAGAAAACAATAATATTTTGTAATTTAGAGGTCAGGCATAAATTTATATTAAAATTATTAACCGATTTTAAGGAGAACCTTCAATAATCACAAGCCTTTCGAAAGAAATCATTTTAAATAAAAGATTTTGAACCAAAAGCTTGATTGATCACAAGATTTTCTATAGAAAACTTGATCAATCGGAACATTGGCCACTAAAATTTTACCAATCAAGAGACTCACTACGGAAAACTTAAACAATTGAAAGAAGTCGCCGTGGTCTAGTAGGTAGTGTGTTGGCTTATTAGACTGAAGGCCCCAGGTCAGACATCAAAACGAAAATATTTCTTCGGCGACTTCCTCTCAGCAGATTTCTGGCAAAAACTCTGAGAGTAAATAAAATTGCTATGAAAAGCTTCTCAATAAAATTTGTCGTTCGGAGTCGACTTTAAACTGTAGGTCCCGCCACTCATGTATAAAATTAACACACACAACATGAGTAGTGTGAGAAGCTAGGACTGAAGGGTGCGGGCTTCTTGGGGACGATTGCTGTAGACTGTCTAATGGTGAAGGTATAGCACTGGCCATTTTATAGTCACCTAGCAGCAACTCGTTTCCTTGCCGTTCGCATCTTGAGATGTCCACAAACACTACTCCCTCTCTTCCACCTTCCTATAACCCATTTTCCTAAAACCTGCACAATGCACTGCATGAGTAGGGGCCATCCCCTGACTGCTGGTTTCACCAAAAAAAAAAAAAAACAATTACAAAATTTTCTAGAGAAAATTTGATCAAACACAGACACAGTGTTAAAAATGTAGGTCACGGACCCAAAAATACAAGTCAACGGCCCAAAAGTGCAAGACATCGATCAAAAAATGCGAATCATCGACCGAAAAATAAATTTAATCGACCAAACAATGCAAGTCATCGACTACAAAGTGCAAGTCAGTCAAATACAAGTCATCGACCAAATAAATGCAAGTCTACGACCAAAAAAGTGCAAGTCATCGACCAAAAAATGGAATTCACAGACCAAAATATTCAAGTTATCGACCAAAAAATGCAGGTTATCTATCAACCAAAAAAACTGCAAGTCATCGACACAAGAAATCCACAAAAAAGCAAGTCATCACAAGAAGTCATCACAATGACTGCAAAATGACTGCAATGCGAGAACTTAGCCCGATTTATAAAGAAAACTTATTATTGTTTCCATTCATTCCATTTCTTCCACGAGTCCATTTTTATCCGATTTATAGAAAACACTTTTTGTTGATGATTTGAAGAAAACAATTATCTTCGTGATCTATATCTCCGCTACCAAGTAATGCTCGCCTGTAAGAAAATCCTTTTTTTGGAATCCTTGATACCATGGCTATTGAATGGATTAGGTCCATTCCCACCACTGTTCCGTTTTTTATCCGATTTAGCCCCATTTATACATTTGAAGAAAAAAATTAGCTTCGTTGCCTATATCTCTGGTCCCAAGTAACGCCCGACCGTAATGAAACCTGTTTTGGAATCCTTGATACCATGGCTATGCAGACCATTTTCGATTTTCTTTTTATACATTTTCCAAACTTGTCACTTATGTTAACTTAATAGTCTCTGTTAACTTAACAGTGTATGTGTTAACTTAACAGTGTATGTGTTAACTTAACAGTGTAGGTGTTAACTTAACAGTGTATGTGTTAACTTAACAGTGTATGTGTTAACTTAACAGTGTATGTGTTAACTTAACAGTATTTGTTAATTAAACAGTCTCTGTTAACTTAACAGTCTCCGTTAACTCTGTTAATTAAACAGTCTCTGTAAACTTAACAGTCTCCGTTAACTCTGTTAATTAAACAGTCTCTGTTAACTTAACAGTCTCTGTTAACTTATCACTCTCTATTAACTTAACATTCTCTGTAAAAAGAGAATATAATTGATTTTCCATGGTTGTATGTGAGCGTGCATAGATCTAAAGTAAGATTTTAAAGGAATTACTAAAGTAGGCATTCAATCTCTGTACCTCGTCCTTGGCTCTATTCCTCTTTCTTTTATATTTTATTTAATAATTCTTATTGCCATAAAAATTATGAAAAATAATTATTAATTTCATATAAAACAACAACACAATAGCATTCATATACGGCAATTACTTTATTGCAAGTCCACATCAATGGATAGATAGCGTTGCATCAGAAATAATGTTTTGATGACAGTTTAAAAATGGATGGACAGCAGCTAGCCGTTGGAAGCTGAGAAACCTCATCATCATTTGTCATCATGAAAATGAAATTTTTAAAATTAAAATTAAAAATATTTTCGCAAGAGAGAGACCATGAACATGTTAGAACGAACGAACGGACAGATGAATGGATGGATGAATGATTTTCAAAATCATTAATAATAAAAATAAACAGAAGAAAACAAAATTGTGTGGCAAACGGGGTGTGAAATAAACATCGGCAAGCATGTTAACAACACACCATCAACTGGTCATTGTCCAGTTTTGTTTGTTCACAAGCCAGGGATGGTTAGTTCGTTTTTAGTTAGGAGACACCAATTAATCACATTTGCAATCATATTTTAATCCCGTAAATAAACAAAGTAACACAGTCTAATTAATAATTATTAAATTTATTATTTATTTAACAGAACGATGGCATTTAAAAGAATTTGGGAACAGAAAATAACTCGTCTCAGACCGTCTTGTTTTCATTGAAGCCTTCATCAACATCAGCATCAGTATTTCTGGTCATAATTAATCATTTTTGCTCGTAGTTTTTGGTTGCTTGACACTATTACACACCCTTTCAGTGTTTAAAATTGGGAATCTCTGTTTGTGTTTTTTGACACCTTTTTTATATTTTGTTGTTGTTGTTGACTTTTAATTTGCAAACATTAAAATTATCAGGGTTGCATAAATTTTTTTCCGTTTTTTTGGTCGTTAATGCTTTTGTGTTTTTCAATGTAATCCTGTATGCTTTACCTTGGCTTATAGACACGATACCACCATGAATATTTGATTATTGACTTTTTGCAACATTTTGTTGCAGTTTCAGTTTTTTATTCCTTTTTTGGCTATTCTACGGCTAATGAATATTTGAAAAGAATCTTGTTTTTTGCAGAAACCAGGACTATGTTTGACACTGAGATTACCCGGCATATGTTACAAGTTCGTTAATGGTTTTCGCAATAAATTTTTTTGGCAAACTATTTTCGGAGGAATTCGTTTTAAAATGCATGACGTAAAATGGAAAATGCTATACAAAATGTAATTAAAATATTAAAACAAATAAAATTGTTTTTGTAGGTTAATCCCAATGTGTGATGTTTTTCTCTAGGCTTATTCATTATTTCTATAGAAAATCTTCTAATTGATCAGGATTTCTTTAGAAAATCTAGTGATTGGTCAAGTTTTCTTTAAAAAATCTGGTTAATCAAGTTTTCTATACAAAATCTTGTGATTGATAAAGTTTTCTACGGAAAATGTTGTGATTAATAAAGTTTCCTATACAAAATATTGTGATTGGTCAAGTTTTCTATAGAAAATCTTGTGATTGATCAAGTTTTCTATAGAAAATTTTGTGATTGATTAAGTTTTCTATAGAGAATCTGAAAAACTTGATCAATCACAAGATTATCCATAGAAAACTTATCTATAGAAAATCTGAAAAACTTGATCAATCACAAGATTTCAAAAGATTCGTTTTAAAATGCATGATGTAAAATGAAAGCTTTTCTATAGATAACTTTTCTATAGAAAACTTTTCTATAGAAAATAGATAACTTTTCTATAGAAAACTTTTCTATAGAAAATCGGAAAAACTTGATCAATCACAAGATTTTCTATAGATTTTCTAAAGAAAATCTTGTGATTGATCTACAGAAAATCTTGTGGGTGATATATAGAAAATCTTGTGACTGATCTATAGAAAATCTTGATGATAAGTGATTGATAAGTTTTCTGTGGAAAATTTTGTGATTGATCAAGTTTTCTATAGAAAATCTTGTGATTGACAAAGTTTTCTGTGGAAAATTTTGTGATTGATCAAGTTTTCTATAGAAAATCTTGTGATTGTCTAAGTTTTCTGTGGAAAATTTTGTGATTGATCAAGTTTTCTACAGAAACTCTTGTGATTAATCAAGTTTTCTACAGAAACTCTTATGATTGATTAAGTTTTCTGTATGAAATCTTGTGATTAGTCAAGTTGTCTATAGATTTTTCTATAGAAAGTATCGTGATTGATGAAATATTTCATTTCTATGAGAATTGTTTTTTTTTTTAGAAAATCTGTTGAATGATCATAGTTTTTGGCTAAAAAATATGTGATTTGCCAGACCACTGTAGCATCAAATATAATTTGAAGATGTAAACCTTTTAAATAAACAGCCTTTCAAAATAAAAAGTAATTTTCAATGCAAATATTTCATAATACCGACATACACGTTTTCGTTTTTTTTTTTTGGGATAAAAATTAAATTAAAGATTTTCTATCGAAAATCTATATCTTGTGATTGATCAAGTTTTCTATAGAAAATCTTGTGATGACCTAAAAAAATCTTGGGTTTGATCTATAGAAAATCTTGTGGGTGATCTATAGAAAATCTTGTGATTGATCTATAGAAGATCTTATGATTGATCAAGTTTTCTTTAGAAAATCTTGTGATTGACTAAGATTCCTGTGTAAAATTACGTGATTGATCATGTTTTCTATAGAAAATCTTATGATTGATTAAGTTTTCTACAGAAACTCTTGTAATTAATCAAGTTTTCTACAGAGACTCTTGTGATTGATCAAGTTTTCTGTATGAAATCTTGTGATTAGTCAAGTTGTCTATAGATTTTTCGATAGAAAGTATCATGATTGATGAAATATTTCATTTCTATGAGAATTGTTTTTTTTAGAAAATCTGTTGAAAGATTATAGTTTTTGGCTAAAAAATATGTGATTTGCCAGACCACTGTAACTTCAAATATAATTTGAAGATGTAAACCTTTTAAATAAACACCCTTTCCAAATGAAAAGTAATTTTCAATGCAAATATTTCATAATACCGACATACACGTTTTCGTTTTTTTTTTTGTGATAAAAATTAAATTACAGATTTTCTATAGAAAATCTGTATCTTGTGATTGATCAAGTTTTTTATAGAAAATCTTGTGATGATCTATAAAAAATCTTGTGATTGATCTATAGAAAATCTTGTGATTGATCTATAGAAGATCTTGTGATTGATCAAGTTTTCTATAGAAAATATTGTGATTGAATAAGTTTCCTGTGTAAAATTTCGTGATTGATCAAGTTGTCTATAGAAAATCTTATGATTGATCAAGTTTTATATAGAAAATCTTGTGATTGATCAAGTTTTATATAGAAAATCTTGTGATTGATCAAGTTTTCTATAGAAAATCTGAAAAACTTGATCAATCAAGATTTTCTATAGATTTTCTATAGAAAATCTATATCTTGTGATTGATCAAGTTTTCTATAGAAAATCTTGTGATGATCTATAAAATATCTTGTGATTGATCTATAGAAAATCTTGTGAGTGATCTATAGAAAATCTTGTGATTGATCTATAGAATGTCTTGTGATTGATCAAGTTATCTATAGAAAATCTTGTGATTGTCTAAGCTTTTTGATTGATCAAGTTTTCTACAGAAACTCTTGTGATTAATCAAGTTTTCTACAGAAACTCTTGTGATTGATCAAGTTTTCTGTATGAAATCTTGTGATTAGTCAAGTTGTCTATAGATTTTTCTATAGAAAGTATCGTGATTGATGAAATATTTCATTTTTATGAGAATTGTTTTTTTTTTAGAAAATCTGTTGAATGATTATAGTTTTTGGCTAAAAAATATGTGATTCTGCCACTGTAACTTCAAATATAATTTGAAGATGTAATCCTTTTAAATAAACACCCTTTCAAAATCAAAAAGTAATTTTCAATGCAAATATTTCATAATACCGACATACACGTTTTCTTTTTCCTTTTGGGATAAAAATTAAATTAAAGATTTTCTATAGAAAATCTATATCTTGTAATTGATCAAGTTTTCTATAGAAAATCTTGTAATGATCTATAAAAAATCTTGTGATTGATCTATAGAAAATCTTGTGGGTGATCTATAGAAAATCTTGTGATTGCTCTATAGAAGATCTTGTGATTGATCAAGTTTTCTATAGAAAATCTTGTGATTGACTAAGTTTCCTGTGTAAAATTTCGTGATTGATCAAGTTGTCTATAGAAAATCTTATGATTGATCAAGTTTTCTATAGAAAATCTTATGATTGATCAAGTTTTCTACAGAAACTCTTGTGATTGATCAAGTTTTCTACAGAAACTCTTGTGATTGATCAAGTTTTCTACAGAAACTCTTGTGATTAGTCAAGTTGTCTATAGATTTTACTATAGAAAGTATCGTGATTGATGAAATATTTAATTTCAATGAGAATTGTTTTTTTTTAGAAAATCTGTTGAATGATTATAGTTTTTGGCTAAAAAATATGTGATTCTGCCACTGTAACTTCAAATATAATTTGAAGATGTAAACCTTTTAAATAAACACCCTTTCAAAATAAAAAGTAATTTTCAATGCAAATATTTCATAATACCGACATACTCGTTTTCGTTTTCTTTTTGTGATAAAAATTAAATTAAAGATTTTCTATCGAAAATCTATATCTTGTGATTGATCAAGTTTTCTATAGAAAATCTTGTGATGATCTATAAAAAATCTTGTGATTGATCTATAGAAAATCTTGTGGGTGACCTATAGAAAATCTTGTGATTGATCTATAGAAGATCTTGTGACTGATCAAGTTTTCTATAGAAAATCTTAAGATTGATCAAGTTTTCTATAGAAAATCTTATGATTGATCAAGTTTTCTACAGAAACTCTTGTGATTGATTAAGTTTTCTGTATGAAATCTTGTGATTAGTCAAGTTGTCTATAGATTTTTCTATAGAAAGTATCGTGATTGATGAAATATTTCATTTCTATGAGAATTGTTTTTTTTTAGGAAATCTGTTGAATGATTATAGTTTTTGGCTAAAAAATATGTGATTCTGCCTCTGTAACTTCAAATATAATTTGAAAATGTAATCCTTTTAAATAAACACCCTTTCAAAATCAAAAAGTAATTTTCAATGCAAATATTTCATAATACCGACATACACGTTTCCTTTTTCTTTTTGGGATAAAAATTAAATCAAAGTTTATGAATTTTTATTAAAAACTTTAACAATTTCAAAATGGTAGAGAATCTAATAAAACTTTAAATTTATGCCCAAAATATCCCAAATATGCCATCAGCAGCAGTAGCAGTAGCAGACGAACGACAAACAAACATTTGTGCTGGGAGCTGTTCTGTTTTTTTAAGGAGGATTTAAGGATTATTAAGGATTAAATTTTACTTGGTATGTGTGTGTGTATGTGTGTGTGAAAGTGTTTAGAGAAAATAACAACTTTTCACTTTAAATATTAAATAATAAAATTTCATATTCAATTACTGTATTCCCTTCACTTTGCCAGTGTGAGAACATACCCCTCCTGCTGCTGTTATGACTTTTGCTGACGAAGTTGGAAAAGTTTAATTTCCGTTTTTCTTAATAAAGATTTTTTAGGTGGCCTACAAGGCAGGCTAAAATAGGATAAATGGATGACGTAATGAAACAGAGGTAGGAAGAAAGGGGACAAAAAACCAAAAACAAAGTAAATAAATAAAAGGAAAGAATGAATAAACAAAACCATTAAAGATGCCTATTTCAGACTTTGTGACTCATTTGCGATGCTATCAACAACTATTTAAGGCATGGGGGTGTAGGTGGTTTGCCGGATTGTTAATATATTCATAGACGAAATGGTATTTAATTCAACTGAAAGGATGACGTATATATTTTGATATTTTTATTTTATTTTATTTTAAACTATTTATGAGGACATTTAATCCCTTATAATGCTTCAAGTTGACTCATGTTTGGAACAATATATAGACGGTTTTGACAGGTGCTGTGTTTAAAGCTAAATAAACTGACAGTATTGTTTGAAGTTTTCTTAATTGGCCGTAAAACTCATCAACAACTTCTGTTAGTTCGAGTATGTTTTAAACTTCCAATCATAGTCTTTCAATATTATCGTTAGAGCAGGGGCCGAATTACCGCATTCGTGATCGAGTGGAATTATTCGTAATCTTTCTTCTTTAGATTACCGCATTCGATATCGAATAGGTTGTATCGAAATTTGAGATGATAGCATACGATAACGAGTGTGCAATCGAATGCTTATTTTTGAAATATCATTCGTTAACACTACAGATATCGAAAAGAAATAGGGCCTGTTCGTAAATGCATTACTGCGCTGCATATTATACGCATTATGTTCATAAATGCAAACTTTGTCAGCACTGCAGCTGTCAAATGTTCGTAAATGCAACATTAAATCATATTATGCGCAAATAAACACAAAACGCTAATCATAAAAATGGCTGATGCATTGAATGAGTGAGAGAGTGAGAATGAGAGTTTTAACAGAAAGTTTTTTTTTCCTCCTTAAATGTCTTCTTTTTTGTGCATTTAATAACATTTTGTCATTTGTTTTATCGTCCAGTTCAAAAATCAAATTTATTAATAATTTTTCCATTTCTGCAGTGTTTGTTCGTTCGAAAAGGCAAACAAATAAATCAGCAAAAAGAAGCATCAGCAACATGTGATTAGCAGTGTGAGCGCAAAATGATCATATTATGCAGCGCAGTAATGCATTTACGAACAGGCCCATATTTTTACTTAAGCGTGCATAAAAAACCAAAAAATTTAAGTTTTTATAATTTGTTTTCTTTTGAAGTTAAATAAGAAAAAAAAATATTTAAAGGACTAATATAAGCAAAATAAATGGAAAACAAAAGGATGAAATGGCTGAGTTCATGGTGGAGCATCCTAATTTGGCCAAAAAAATACTACCAAACTGCAGCCAAGGAAAAGCAACATCAAAAAGGTTGTGGGAGCAGCTTATTTTTTCAGGTGTAAACTCTATCAGCTTAGGACATAATTTATTTTCCATTTCCTTTAGTACCCTGTTTATCGTTTTGCAAACAGCGCTTTGACTCATTCCCATCAGGTAATCATTCCCTATTGTATGTTGATATCCCCCACTGGCTAGAAGCGAAAGAGTTACGGCCAACTGCAATTTTGGTGGTATTGCGGTAGACATATACCCTTCAAAATATAATTCGCTAAGAATAAAATTGAAGGCTTCTTTTGAAAGCCGAAAGCGTAAAAATATAATGTAAAAAATAAAAGTTCAATTAAAATAAAATTTAAAAATGAAATTCACTCACGCAGGAGCCGGCAATGATAGTGGGTCACTTTTGTCTCGGATTTGTTTTCTAATACGTATATTATTAGAATCATCCTCTGAGTCGGACGACAATAAAGAAAATAAAATATCAAATGACATTTTTTTTTAACAAATATGCATAAATATTTAATATACCCCGGCGAAAAATTTGTTTAATTTTCTTCTTATTCTTCTTCGATGATTGCTTTTTAATGTATTAACATATATTCTTAATAAAACATATGTGTCAATTCTATTACATACTAGAAAAAAATCTTGTACATCTTATTGTAATTTCGATACGTGAGCTATCGAATGCGGAAATCTATCCATTCGATTCGTCACTAAATTGTACTCGATACGAAAGTCTGTTCGATCACGAATGCGGTAATTCGGCCCCAGGATTGTTTGTTAACTCGAGAGTATGGAAATTTCAAATTAAGAAAATATTTTTTCTACCACCTGCTATTCATTCCATAAACAATTTGCATTGAGTTCATTAAATATTATCAAAACTTACTGAAGTAAACTCATACCGGGTGTCAACTTTAATTTAAAATGATGAAGTTTTTCTCCTGACAACATGACACACATTTTCTGACAGTCAGTCAATCTGATTGTCTCTCTGTCTTTCGCTCTCTCTGTGACATCTCTCGGATGTCTGCTTCAAGCCGGTATGAGTTTAATGAATGCAAATTCTACTCTACAATGTTTTCTTTATCAATTTTTGTTTTTGTTCTGCTTACTTTTGTTTTGCCATTAAAGATAATGGATTGACTGGAATGTCTGAAAAGGATAAGAGATAGTGAGTGAGTGTATTGATGTAATGGCAGGATTTAACAACGACATTTACATCTTGTTTTACAATCAAACACTCACTTTGTGACAAGGATGATGTCTCGATATTAAGTTACACTTATGTACACTCCGCTCCACTCCACTGCTACAAAATATTTATGCAACATTTTATAAAGCTTTACTACAAACTACTCGCATGTAATTTAGTGTGTTGGATTCCAAAGGTATTTGCATAAATCTGTTTGAGTAGGGGATAAGCCACAGAAATGGATTTTACCACATGAACACGTGCCACACCACAAAATAACACAGTAGCTGAGCTAAGCTAAGTTATGCTAATAATTTTAAATAACTTATGCTTGCTACAAATATGTACGTATGTACCTCAACAAATTATAAGCAATGTTGCAACACATCTTATTCTATATGCTCAATAAAATTTGTTGTTGTTGTTGTTGAATTAAATTCTCCCGTATCTGTTTAGAGAACAAACTAACCTTTGATGCCAGAATATTGACTTGAAAGTTCAATATTTGCTTTTGGCATGATTAATGATTTTACATTTCGTTGTTGTTTCTGTTGTTGCTAAAACTTCCTTTAACACCATTTCGTATTTCTTGTTGGCCTTTGTTGTTAATGAATAATTTCATGTTGAAAGTTTCGAATGAATTCATCATCTGGTTGAATGAGTTTTCTTTACAACACATACAAAGCCGAATTAGGCAGGCAGGCAGGCAGCCTGTTTAAAAGGATTGATAGCTAAAGGATTTTGATTAATGATTGATTACAGAAATTCTTAAATTGCATTACGCCTATTAGGTATGCAACGTTTAATAAACATGTAAAAAGGATGTTTAAAAGGATAAGAGGAGTTAATTTTGTTAGTGATACTCAAAGCAAATTTACATTCGATTAGTCAGTCATGTTGGCAAGCAAGCATTTCAAGCAGCAGCATGGCAAGAATTTATATTCTTGGATCAGAAATTTAATAACACGGTGCGACAGTGAAAATACACCCGAGTAAGTACATAGTCTACGTTGTTCAGTTAGTTGAGTAGAACTCAAAAATACTTTTTTTTATATTTCTCGAACCCTCCAAACTTGTTTTATTTGACAAAAACTGTTTTTTTTTTTTACTTTACGTACAAATTTCTGGATTACTCAAACATTTCCGACCCGATTTCTAAAACTTAAATCTTGTTACAAAGGGGAGAGATGGAGCTTTAAAACGGTATACACATATCTATTATTCGACTTAATATGCTATGAGATTTGATAAGGTAAACTTGGAAAATTCAAATTTTTTTCATATTTTTTCAAGTTTGTCCATTCCTAGTAGCAAACTTTAATAAAAAAAATATAGGAGAAGTGATAATATTCTTAAAGTCTGTTCCCTTCTGAAGAGATTGAGTCATCATTTGATCAAATCAGACAAAAATTACCGTAGTTATTATTTAAAGAGTCTAACAGTCGAGTGATATTTTTTATATATGTCATCTCATCAAATGAACTTTTAGTTCAAAAATTTTCAGAATTTTTGATAGATCTTGATTGTTTATCACAAAATGTGTCAATTTCACGTTTGCACGACTATCAGAAGCCAGCTAATATTTGTGTTTTTTGCAAATATTATTATTTCCCTTTGCGCAAACATTGGCCAACTTCTGGTGGTCGCTAAAACCTGAAATTGACACATTTTCTGATAAACAATCAAAATCCATCAAAAATTCTGAAAATTTTTTAACTAAAAGTTCATTTGATGAGATGACATATATAAAAAATATTACACGACTGTTATACTATTTATATAATAACTACGGTAATTTTTGTCCGATTTGATCAAACGAGATGCCAATCTCTTCACAAGATAATGCACTTGTAAAATGTAATCACTTATTTCATATTCTTTAAGTAAAGTTTGCTACTATTAACGGACAAACTTAAAAAAATATGAAAAAAATTCTCATTTTGCAAGTTTACCTCATCAAAACTCATAGCATATTAAGTCAAATAATAGATATATGTATACTGTTTTAAAGGTCCATCTCTCCCCTTTGCAACAAAATTTAAATTTTGGAAATCGGGTCAGAAATGTTTGAGTAATCTAGAAATTTGTGCGTAAAGTCTAAAAAAAACAGTTTTTGTCAAATAAAAAAAAGTTTAGAGGGTTCGAGAAATTTAAAAAAAATATTTTTGAGATCTACTCAACAAAACTCACAACCTACACTATGTCATTTGCAGGGTGTATTTAATTTTTTCTATTTTGTCGCATAGTGTAATTGAAGTAGAAATTTCTTGCTTAGAAACGATTTTTTAAAGGGTTATCCAATAATGGATTCAAATGTGGGATTAAATAAAACACACATTAAAGTTGATTGGTAAAAATCTTGATTATATGGGAGTAGATTCAAACACTGATGTTTCGCAAATTTCTGTATCTTGATAATAAAATGACGAACGCCAAGGTTTTTCGAAATATTAGCATTCTAACCATAAGGCGTACCAGATAGTCATTTTTTTCACATGTAATTTCTTTTCTACAATTATTTCTCAGATTCACGTAACGACCAAGTAGAACATCAGCTTCACCAGTACAAAAAAATCTGCATTGAAAACCTGTTACTCTAGCACCCAGTCAGTGCTATGGATGATCAGATGTCATTGTATTGATAAGCTACGGCAGAATGGCAAGAATGTCTGGTTAATTTAGTAAAGGTTACCAGTTGACTGTGAAGCTCTGTGCAGGAATTGAGTCAGGTTCCTTAAGAGTGTAAGTACTAGAGACAGTATTTCTGATACTCCAGTATTCCGGATACTGATAAGAAACTGATTATCACAGACATATAAAACTTTATTACATGATCGTATTTGGAGAGCTTTTCTACTGGATTTTTCTGAGTGGATAATTGATATTTATTTCTGTCTCTGTTCCAGGATAAAACATATTTGTATTCCAACCAGAGATCAGCAACGAGTATTCAAAACGATGAGTAGATTCGAGTTATACTTATAATTTCAGCTACTTATACGCATTCATACTTATTTTAATATCATACTCATACTACTCATATTCAAAGTTAGAAATACTCATCGTACTCATACTTAACAATACGCACGATGTTGTTGATTTCGACTCTCCATGATTCAACATATACACGAAGCACAAAATAAGTATGATTCGAGTACGAACACCACAATACTCGCTAGAAGGTTGTATGTGTGCTTTGCTTGCTGTCTTTGTCTTTTCTTTTCTCTTCTTTTGTAAATGCAACAATAACTACTACTGTAAATTTTGATGAATGATTCGAGTGACTCGAATCATTCGTAAGTATTATAAGTATTTTTCTAAATTTATGAATCTGAATGAGTAGGCGTATGAATCAAACAATGAATCGAATGTTGTGAGTTTGATGTCAACGTTGTACTCATACTCATTGCAACTTGTACTTATAAATCAATGTTGTAGCGAATACGAATGAATCAGAGTAGTTGAATTTTAATACTCTTGACTCACTCATACTCAAAATTTCATAAGTACCTATGAGTAGCGAAAATACGACTCATTGCTGATCTCTGATTCCAACATAATGTAATTTTTATGAACAGGAACGAACGAGTGGATGATTTGATTCACAGCGGACCTGCCTGGACAGGCTTTATCAGACCTCTAGATCAGGCATCCTGCACTTCCACTTTAGAAAGGCAAATTCCAGGTGGGAGGCAATTAATTTCTGTCGAACCTCAAGGCAGATAAAGTCGTACTGTCGTTGCTGTGCTGATGCGTATGTAGAGTAGGGAGCTTAACACTTCCTATGAGATTGCTTGGCCCAGCTTAACCACCGCCAGAGTGTGGTTTATGCAGTCTATAACCAATATAACGCGCATCAATCCCTATGGCAGCCATGGATGTAGTAAATCATAAGGTTACGAGTGACCTGATGTTTAACGCTCTTTCTGAGCAACAAAATTAATCAATTAATCTCTCTGCTACAGTTTTGTAATTAATTAGTCGCCTTAGTCTAGTAGGTAGTGCGTGAGGCCTTTGTTCAAACCACAGGTCAGGCAATCTCCAACTAAACGGAATATGAAAAAATATTTCTTCGGCAACTTCCTCTTAGCAGATTTCTGGCAAAGACTCTGAAAGTAAATAATAAATTGCCATGAAAAGTTGCTCAAAAATCTATGTTGTTCGTCCTGGTCCTGATGGGGTTCCAAGTTGTATTTTAAATCGATGTGCAGAGTCATTCATCACACCATTAGTTATATTGTTTAATACCTCTATTAATTATGGATATTTTCCTGTGTTTTGGAAGGACTCTTATATATATACCGTTTTTTAAATCTGGCAATAAGTCTGATATTACAAATTATAGGGGCATTGCAAAACTGAGTGCTATTCCAAAAATGTTTGAGAAACTGATTGCCGATTTTTTGGTTCATCATACTTTTTCGTTATTATCACCTCATCAACATGGTTTCCGAAAGGGCTGCTCAACAACGACTAATGTGCTTCAGTTAACATCCATGATAAATGAGGCCTTTTCTCAACAGAAGCAAACTGATGTAATTTTTACGGATTTTAGCAAAGCGTTTGATAAAGTAAATCACAAACTTCTGTTAACTAAACTGGATTTAATGGGTCTAAATCATAGGAGTTTAAGATGGCTAGAGTCGTATTTGACTGGTAGAAAACAGACCGTATGTGTGAACAATAGCTTATCTAAGTATATTTATGTGCTATCTGGATGTTTACCAGATGTTTATGTGCTATCTGGTGGTCCACTTCTTTTTTCGCTGTTTATAAACGATCTTCCCAACATAATTAATTTTGCCAATATTTTGTTGTATGCTGACGATGTAAAAGTTTTTCTCTCCTTCAATAATTTCATCGATCATATGTATCTTCAAGATAATCTCAATAATTTCTTTTTGTGGTGCGAGTACAATATGATGGAGCTGAATATTAAAAAATGCAAATGTATGCGGTTCTCAAGAAATAATTTTATTGCGGTTAATTACTTGCTTGGAGGTCATCACTTAGAAAATGTTGACTCTTTTATGGATCTTGGGATCCTATTAGACACAAAATTAAACTTTAATGATCATATCGCTTTGAGTGTAAATAAGGCAAGAAGCACTCTTGGCTTCATAAAACGTTGGGCAAAAGAATTTTCTGATTCATATATTACGAAACAGGTATTTGTATCGCTTGTCAGACCAATTTTGGAGTATGGATCCATGGTATGGGATCCTCACTATAATGTTTACAGCGATCACATTGAATCTGTGCAGAAACAATTTCTACTCTTCTGTTTGCGTGGCCTGAGATGGAATTATTAGGATTTGCCTTCATATACTAGCAGACTGGCATTAATAAAACTGCCTACCCTTAAGAGTCGTCGAACAATGCTAAATGTATCCTTTATGATTAACCTGATAAATGGTAATATTTGCTGTGAATTTCTGTTAAAATCGGTTAAATTCAATGTTCCTTGTCGTAACTTCCGCTGTTATAATCTTATTTATATTCCATTCTGCAGAACTAATTATGCTGTTGCTGATCCGTTTACTAGAATTTGCCGTCAATTTAATTATTTGTCAGACTTTGTTGATTTTTCTTTAAATTCTTGTGTTATAAAACGGAATATTATTGTTTTTCTCAATTCGTAACTTTTTATATTTTTATTGTAATAATTAATTGTATTTTTGAAGAAACTGTTTGTAATTGTATTAAATTTTTTTTTTCGTACCTATTTTTGTTATTAGTCAGTAAGGAATTTGTCCATTGACTTAAATAAATAAATAAAATAAAATAAATAAACTGTAGATCCCGCCACTCATGTATAAAAAATTAATGCACACAACATAAGTGGTGTGAAAAACTAGGTTTTAATCCTGACTAAAGGGTTGTAATGACCAATTATGTATGTAGTTTCGGAACAAACTTTACTAACATATCTCACATGACGGCCGTCTAATCTGGAATCAAACGATGTAGTGGTTGGTGTTCCGACTTATCTTTGTATTGGATATTGTGATTTTGAAAAAATAGTTAAAGAAACCGGATTTTAATTCATTTCTTTCATTCAAAAAAAAAAAAAATTATTTTCAATTATTTATTGTAATATACACGACAAGTTCATTTATCTTCTTGTCTTTTTTTGTAACCACTTTTGCTGGAGAGAGAAAAAAGCAACCGTAACAGGAATAGAATAGAATTTAAACCATAAAACTGAAAAACATTCCATCCTACATGCACCAGTAAATCAACAACATTGTGACAGTTTACAAGAGGCATTCCCCAGCACTTTTATTTTGTTGAAAACAATCATGCGCAGGCGCATAAGCATGAGCACGAGCCATAAACGTCAGTTGTAAACGTTCAAGGAAAAACATGTCAAAATCATGTAAAAAAAAAAAAACGAAAACAAAAAAGGAATTGGAAACACGGTGAACTGAATTATAAATAAAGTATAGCACTGATGGGGTAACTACCCTTAAAGTTTCATGTTGCATGACGTAGTATATTGAGGAATGGGTTTTTACAAAAAATATTTTTAATTTTTGACAACTCTGACATGAGTTCATCAATTTGATTTTGGAAGGGTTTTTTATTTTTCTCTGCTGAAATCAAAGCTATTCGTTCTTTTCATGTACCAGTGTTGAAAAATTCAGTACTTTGGTACTTTTTTCAGTACTTTCTCATTTCAAAAATACCGCAGTACCCCCGCAACGCTTTTAGTACTTTTTTATTATCACATATTTCGTGTCTTATGCGCTTTTCAATTATTAATGCATTAGCAACATGTTCCACGTAATGCTAAAAGTAGAATTAGGCTTTAGTCCCGGTTAGCCAAACGTGCACGGAACGTACATTCGTTTTTGGAACACGAAAAGCAATGAAAATGCTTGCCGAACTGTAATGTTATTTTCGGTAAGCATTTGCATTGCTTTTCATATGCTAAAAACGAACTTATGTTACATTACGTTCCATCGACGATTGACTAAACGGGTCTTTTACGTTTTTTACATTCCGAATCAGCTGTTTTTGTCTTGTATGTGAGATACACGAATAAATCGTTAGTTTTTCTATTCCATGCCGTATGTGTATTGAATATAAATAAATAAATAATCTAGTAGATAGTATGCTGGCTTACTAGACGTGAGCCCTCAGTTCATACCCCATGTCAGACATTTCCATCAAAACGAAATATGAAAAAAAAAATATTTCTACGGTGACTTCCTTCTGGCAAAATCGCTGAGAATAAATAAAATTGCCATGAAAAAGTTTCTCAAAAGGTCCCAATACTCATGTATAAAATTAACACACACAAAATAAGTGGTGTGAGAAGTCGGGTAATATTTAAGGTTATAATTTGACGACGTAAATCGAAACAACGTTAATCGCGACGACGTAAATCGAAGGATTACTGTAAACCTGATTGAAGGGTTATAATGACCAATATGTATGCATGTACAGTGACACAGAAAACTATACATATCCTCCAAAAAAAAATTAATTTCTGTAAAACCTTAAAATCTTTAGATAAAATAATTATGGCGTATTATTTCTTGTAATGAATAGAACATTTTCCAACCATTTATTAAAAAGTAAACATTTATTAAAAATTAAAAAAATTCAGTTTTCAGGTTTTACAGAAAATCATTTTTTTCGGGGGGTATATATAGTTTTCTGTGTCACTGTATGTATTCTTTTACAAAAGTACCATTTGATGCAAAAAAGTACTCTTTCAGTTATAGTTCAGTACCATTTGAAAATTACAGTTTTGCAACACTGTCATGTACATATTTTCATGCAAAATTAGCCCTTTGTCTGGTGTGGTGTGCTGCAGGATCATCAAGATGAGTACAGCAATGCTGATGATGATGATGATCGTCATTTCCATATGTTAACAACAATTTGTCATGCTTTTTGGCATTACAAATGCCAATCATTTGTAATCGAAAGAAACTTTTTGGAAAGAAATTCGTCATACTTGTCATTTACCAGAGCCACATAGTGAGACAGACCACCATGCCTTGTAACTTTAAATATGAAAGCTGTTGGTTTGCCTTATCGAATGTTAAACTTAAAGCCTTCGAAAATATGCAAATTTTTCCAAAATAATTCATTTTTGTTTTATTTCAAAGGCTGCAATTTTTCACTTTCAAAATTCAACAAAAGAAAACTGATCCCAACGGCTGTGGATTGTGCTTTTTTTGGGAATTACAGAGTTCATGTTTCTGTACAAAATTTTTACAAGCATTTTGAAAACATCATAGAAAAGTGAAGTGAAATTCCAAAATATTGTTTTACAATTTCCTTGTAATCGTCTTACAAAATTAACATATTTTTTTTGGATATGGCCCGCATGCATTTTTTTTTTTTTTTTTTTGTTTGCTGTATTACGCTGGCAACGTTGTTTCATACGATTGGTAATCGAATTTCAATCAAAATGTTAATTTTTATTTTATTTTTATTAGAAAAACAAACAAAAAAAAAAATCAAAACACATACCGAAACATTCCAACAAACGTAATATGAGATATTAAAAAGAAAGACAAAAAAAAATTTTTTTTTTTTATTTCTATTTGGTGATATACTTTCCGCTAATGTCGTTGCTATTGTTGTTGTTTTTGTTGTTTTGTATATTAATTTATGAAATGTGAAATAAATTTTATTGAAAACCACTAAAAAAAAGTGCCGCTAAAACACAATAATACCAAACGTAATGAATATTCAATTCGAAATTAACACTATGAACACCACAACGACAAGTGAAATCATTTCTCTTTTAAAACCTACACTAAATAAAATGAAGCGTTGTTGACTGGTGGCTAGAAATTGTGAACGAGATTTGTTAGAGTTTCTTAGTATCCGCACAAAAAATCGTCAGGACACATACTTGATATTTGTGTAGAGTCTCAAAAGGAAACGTCAGGACATAAGGGCAATACAATATAATGGGTGATTTTTTTAAAAGCTATAAGAAAATTTTTCCACAAAAAAACACATAAAATTCAGAAAAATTCATGAAATCTTTATTTGAATCGATAATACAGTCCATATAATTTAATGAAAACACATAAAATTCAGAAAAATGCTTAAAAATCTTTATTTGAATCGATAGTACGGTCCATATAATTTAACGTTTGAAGATTATTTCATGCAAACGTTGATCGCGACTGCGCCTCAAATGGTCCATCCGCTTAGTCCAATTTTGGCATACTCTTTCCAACATTTCGGCCGGTATCTCACGAATAAATGCTTCAATGTTGTCTTCCAATGCGTCAATTGAAGCGGGCTTGTCTGTATTTATTTTTATTTATTTTATTTATTTATTTATTATAATTAACATAACACAACAAGATTTTAATCTTATAAGTTATAGTGCTATGCTTAGGATCAATAAGATATAAAACATAAAAAAAAATAAAAATAATTGTAAAGTATAAGAAATTAAGCAAAAAAAAAAAAATAGCAAATTAATATAAGAAACAAATTAATAAAAATATTAAATTTAAGTAGAAATATAATTTCAAGCAATTTAGAAAACAAACAGAAATAACTAAAAAAGTTAAAAAAAAGAAAAAATTAAGAATTATAAAAATATAAAAAAAGAAATATTTACAAAAATCAGAGTAAGAAAGTAAGGATAAATATTTAACCGATATAGTAACCATACTAAGGAAGTGACATACTTTTCATTAAGAGAACAATTTAAATAACTCCTTTTTGAACGCATTTGCATTGCCTAACTTTTGTATGTAATTCGGAAGGGAATTCCAGAGACTTGTGGTGTGTATAAAAAACTGACGCTGTGACAAAAGAGTCCTGTACCGTTGTTGAATAATCTTCATGCCCCGGAATGACCTAGCAAACTTGACTCGGCCCAATAAATATTCCGGCTGTCCCGTATTAATAATCTTATGGAATAGAATGAGGCATTTAATTTTCAGAAGATTATCAAATTTCACACCAGATATCTGGTACGCTAAATGAGAAATATGATCACGGCGACCTTTAAGAAACACGTATCTTGCTATATTGTTGTATGCCAAGTTTAGTTTGCGGTTGTCATTACTATCGCAATTTGCAAAGATTTCGCACCCATACAATAGCACAGGAATTAAATAAGTTTTAGCAAGTTGCATACGAATTGCAAAAGGAGTTGAATCAATGACCGCCCATAAGTTCCGAAGCATGCTGTATATTCTGTAAACAACAACGCTTATATAGCCAGACCACGATAATCTGTCATTAAATACAATACCCAGATTGGTAGCAGACTTGTCAACATAGTCAATTTTATTTCCCCTGATACTCAATCCCGGTATGGCAACCGAAATGTTGGCTTTCGAAAGCACTATACATTTGGACTTTGAGGAATTAATGCATAGTCCATTTGCCGAAGCCCAACTGTCAATCCTATCCAAATCACGGTTAACAGAGTGTAAACAAGAAACAATATTCTCCTTACGAGTACTGGTATAAATCTGCACATCATCAGCATACATATGAACACGGCAGTCAACCAAAACATCCGGTAGATCATTAATATACATACAGAACAACAGAGGCCCCAGAATTGATCCCTGGGGAACACCTCTACTAATATTACGCGAATCTGAAATATTACCATTCAGATGAACCTTCTGACATCTGTCCAACAAGTAAGAAAAAATTAGACTAGCGGCAGAATTAGAAAAATTAAACAGTTTCTGGAGCTTATTCAGTAATATTTTATGATTGACTGTATCGAAAGCCTTGGTGTGATCGAGAAGAACTAAAAACGCTACACTATTTACATCCAGCTCCAACCTAAGGTCCTCAACTACATTTAATAGAGCGGTAGTAAAACTCCTACCTTTCATGAAACCCGACTGATTAACTGTTAAATAATTGTGACATTCCAGATAACCATTAATCTGTCTAGCTATAATGTTCTCCATTACCTTCGACAAAAAAGGAAGAATAGCAATTGGCCTAAACTCATTGTTCGATTTTGGAATGGGAAGGATTTTAGCTAATTTCCACTCATCAGGAAAAGTAGACTTAGTCAGCACTGTATTGAATAAGTGGGTATAATACGGCAAAAGTCTAGGTGTCAAAACTTTCAAAAACAAAGGATCTATATCATCAGAACCGATTGCGTTCGATTTCACCGCTGAAATACATTCCAAAACTTCGAACTGATCCACGCAACGAACGTTAACAACGAACTTTAACATGAACTTTAACATAGCCCCACAAAAAATAGTCTAAAGGCGTTAAATCGCACGATCTAGGCGGCCGAACGTGAAATAAAATGTTCACCGAACTCGCCTCTCAATAAGTCCATTGTGCTGTGTGGCATGTGGCACCGTCTTGTTGAAACCACATGTCATGCAAGTCAAGCTCTTGCATTTTGGGCAAAAAAAAGTTGGATATCATCTCACGGTAGCACTCACCATTCACAGTTACGTTACGATTCGCAGCATCTTTGAGGAAGTACGGTCCAATGATGCCAAATTCAATGATTTGCAAGCGTTGTTCGTTTGTAAGACGATTCATGGTTAAATTATAAACCAAACTGAAGATGTTTGACAGTGAAACAAAACACGAAACGTGCGTGAGCTGTTTAAACCAGTGTTGCCAAAAAGATAATAGCTAAAAAATCACCCTTTAGTAGCAACTCCATATACATAACATACATAATTGATCATAACAACCCTTCAGACAGGATTACGACCTGGCTTCTCACACCACTTATGTTGTGTGCGTTAATTTTATACATGAGTGGCGGGACCTACAGTTTAAAGTCGACTCCGAACAACAGTTTTTTGAGAAGCTTTTCATGGCAATTTTATTTACTCTCAGAGTTTTTGCCAGCAATCTTCTGAGAGGAAGTCGCCGAAGAAATATTTTCATATTTTCATTTTGATGTCTGACCTGGGATTTGAACTCGGGCCTTTCGTCTAATAAGCCAACACACTACCTACTAGACTACGGCAACTTCAGTAGCAACTCCAACACGTCAATAATAATTGGGTTCAGTGAGCATACCCCGTTAAAGTCGCCATAGTCTGGTAGGTAGTGTTCAAAACCCCAGGTCAGACATGAGGATCAAAACGAAATATGAAAAAATATTTCTTCGGAGCAGATTTCTAGCAAAAACTCTGAAGACGTAAATAAAATTGGATGAAAAGTTTCTCAAGAACCTGTCGTTCGGAGTCGACGAACTGTAGGTCCCGCCAATTATGTATAAAATTAGCACACACACAACATAAGCGGTGTGAGAAACTAGGTTGTAATCCTGACTGAAGGGTTGTAATGACCAATTATTCATGAATACAGTGGACGTCCAGTAGTACGAACACTCTTTATTACGAATTTCCAATAATACGAATGGCAAAATTTTTGCATTGACTACTCTATAGTACGAACAGATGGACATTTTTTCTATTCGATAGTACGAATGGTGGTTTGTTATAAGAATTTTTGTTTTATTTACGTATGTATGAATGAAGTTTTTATTATGTTTTTATGTATATCAATTCTCCACAGAGACTGAATGTATTAATCGTCCACACTATAGTCGTGTAATAACTTACTTTTTTGACCTGCAATTAAAGATAATGAACTGAATGGTATGTGGTTTCAACAGGACGGTGCCACAAGCCACTACAAGCAACCTATTTGGGCTTTGTTACATAAGAAGTTTCCAGTAAGAGTAAACTCACGTTTTGACTACATGATATTTGTGTCTGTTGGACTTTTTTGTGGGCCTGTTTCAAAGACTATGTCTACTCAGAAAACTCTGTTGAAACAAATAAAAACACACATTCGTAAAATTTCACGAAATACGGCCCGATATCTCGAAAACTATATTAACATGGTCGACCGCTAGAACTAATATAGAGATGATCACTTAAATGAAATTATATTTCGTACATAATGGCAAAGTTATGTACATAATGGCAAAGTTAGAATCCGAAAATGTGTAACCCGTTATATTTCGTTGTTGGTCAAAAGATTATCATTGTCTACATCCGGTATTCTCCTCAGTAAACCTTCAAGGTATAATAGAGAATATCCCCCAGTTTTATAGTTTTGTTGCAATTTCGCAAAAAAGGAATTCAATACCTTTTCTTTAGATGCCTCCTCAGTGAAGTCGTCATGAAAAAATGCAAATGCCTATTTGGAATCTGTAATTGTTTAAATCGATGGATGTACCGATCTTATGCTAATTTGCAACATATGTATATCTTGTTTCGTTATGTATTTTTTTATAAAAAAAAAAATATATATACAGTAGGACCTTGATTATCCATGATTCGATTATCCGGCAACATCAATTATCCGGGATGGAAAAAGAAAATTTTTTGCATCGACTTAAATTTTTCTGCATAGTTTAACCGTGATTACCTCTATTATCCGTGATTATAAGCAAAAAATTGTTTCTATTATTTTGGACAAACAAGCGAAAAAGGGGAATTCCCTCTTTAGTATACAATGAACATGAAATCCTTATCTACTGTTCACTGTTTTCTGACAAAATTATTTTTTTTTTATATTTTTGAAACAAGTATGTACAGGGTGGGCCAAAAGAAACCAAGGGGTGTAAAAGTTTAATAACTTTTTTGTTTATTAACTTTTTTTTATTTTTTCTTTCAGATTATATAATATACAAAATGGAAATTTTTTTACACTAAGTATGAAAAATGATGTCTCTTAAATGACCACCGTTTTCAGCTTCGCACTGATGGGCTCTTTTTACAGCATTTTCCATAACATCTTTCAAAACTTGTGGCTGTAGCGTTCGAATTTCTGCAACAATGTTTGCCTTGAGTTCAAGGATTGTCTCTGGCTTGTTCACATACACTCTCTCCTTCAAAAAACCCCAAAGAAAATCGTCGGGTGCTGTCAAATCTGGCGATCGCGCTGCCCAAATAATTTCCGAATTTCGAGAAATTATTCGCTCTCCAAAAATTTGACTTAAAAGTGCCATTGTGACTCGGGCAGTATGGGCAGTGGCTCCGTCTTGCTGAAACCACATACCAGGTCTGTTTTCAAGAGCAGGACGTAAAAAATTTTCTATCATAAACCGATACCGCTCTCCATTTACGGTTACAGCACTTCCATCTTCATTCTCGAAGAAGTAGGACCCAATGACATTTTCAGATGTGATCCCACACCATACTGTACACCTGATGGGGTGCAATTGGCGTTAATGAATGGCTCTTGGATTTTGAGAACCCCAGAACCTACAGTTCTGCTTATTAACAAAGCCATTCAAATGAAAATGAGCTTCATCACTCATAATCAAATTTTCAATAAAGTTGATTTCATTTCTGGCCAACTCTTGAAATTTAACTGCAAAATTTAGACGTTGCCGATGATCTCCGGGTTTTAATTCTTGGACCAATTGCACCTTATATGGGTATAACTGTAAATCTTTTTTTAAAATGCGCCGTAGTGACGTACGAGACATTCCTAGCTGAGCAGAACGCCTTCTGCAAGATGTTTCTGGTGCTTCGTTAACACTTTGCTGTACTCGTTCAATATTTTCCGCAGTGCGACTTAAACGTGGTCTACCGGTTCGAGGCAAATCTCTTACGCTGCCATGTTGGAATCATCGCTTCAGAGGGCGAAATTCTGACGTTAAAATGTTGACGATATGCTCTTTGCGTTAAAATAATTGATCTCTGGTTTAAATAATAAAATTCTATTGTTCTGGTTCTCTGTTCAGTTGTGAACCTCTCCATTATAAATTCTCCAAGTGTTGTCTATATAATCTGAAAGAAAAAATAAAAAAAAAATTAATAAACAAAAAAGTTATTAAACTTTTACACCCCTTGGTTTCTTTTGGCCCACCCTGTATATAAAATCCTTGAATTATTTAGTTTTTATATAAATATGTACATATTCATTTATTAATTAATAAAAATATCTATTAGAAAACTAGCCAAAATTGGTACTCAATTAACCGGGAAAATCGATTATACAGAATGCTTCCGGTCCCGACCATCACGGAAAATCGAGGTCCCACTGTATATATATAATTAAAATCTAAATATTTTATGTTAATTATTTGAATTGGAACATAAAAATGCGTTGTTCAATAATACGAATTTTTCGGTACTACGAAAGGGCTTGACAATATATAATTCGTACTAGCGAACGTCCACTGTATATGTATGTATGTAATGTAAGCCTCTCATAATGGGTCCCCTTCAGTATTTATAGTGTTAAAATATAAATCAATTCATATGTATTTTATTTTCTTATTTTTTTTTAATTTCTGTCTCCTACATTTTTAGTGGAGTTTCACTACAAATTTTTTTTTTTTTTTGATTTATAAAAACAAACAAAATCTTTCTTAAAATTATTTACAAAATTAATTCCAGATTTTTATTTACAGATTCCAGCGTTTAATGTGTGTCATTAAAATAAAGAAATTAGAAAAAAAAAATAAATTTTTTTTTAATAAAATTAATCGGTGGCGACTGTGTTGCGGTGGTTGCATTATAAATTCAATTTTTACGATCAGAGACTTAAAATACCAAATGCGTTGGGTAGGAGGAGACATCATTAAGCCACCAATGTTTTCAACGAAAGGTGAGTAAAAGAAATTTTCTTTTAAATTATAAAATGTGACATAATTTTAGTGCAATACAGACAAAAACAAAAACACTAATAACACCATAATTAAATATTTATTGAAAAAGAAAATGAAATATTTTTTCCAATTGATTAAATTATTACAAAAATAAATAAAAAAAAAATATGCATAAAAAATTAAAAATTTTTAATCATAATTATGATGATATGATAATGATGTGTTGGAGGCTTAAATGATTAAAATTAACTGGACGATGTTAGACAAGTTTAAGCACTAGTAAGAAAGTAATAGGCGGTTAAGTTTGTGAAAAATATACCCTACACATGGTTTTCTGTCTTGATTTTAAAAGCACAGGATCAAACATCACAGGGAATTCAATGAATCAAATTGATGCTTTAGTTCTATGTTTAGTTCTTTAGTTCTATGTTCAATGAATCAAATTGATGCTTTAGTTCTAGTAGGTAGTGTGATGACTTATTACACTTGAGGCTGCGGTTCAAACCCTAGTCCAGAAATCTCGTTTTGGTCGAAATGTCTGCTTTGAGGCTTGAAACACAGTTACGCGGCTTATAAAACAACACGCTACCTACTAGACTACAGTGACTTTCAAGATTTACGAACGAAAATTCCGTGAAAATTCATTTGACATCGTGGTAAAAATATTTTTGTCATCAAAAGTGTTAATAAATCTTTGCCTGAAACAACGGGGTCGCCGTGGTCTAGTAGGTAGTGTGATGGCTTATTAGACGTAAAAGCCAGGGTTCGAGTCCCAGGCCAGACATCAAAAAATAAAAAAAAATACAAAAAGTATTTTTTCGGCGATTTCTTCTCAGTTTCTCAGAAGAAAATCTGTCGTTCGGAGTCGACTTTAAACTGTAGGTCCCGCCACTTATGTATACAAATTAACACACACAACATAAGTGGTGTGAGAAACTGCGGGCTTCTTGGGGACGATTGCCTGTAGACTGTCTAATGGTGAAGGTATAGCACTGGCCATTTTATAGTCACCTAGCAGCAACTCGTTTCCTTGCCGTTCGCATCTTCCCCCTTTCCAACTTTCCTAAAAAACCTGCACAATGCACTGCATGACTAGGGGCCATCCCCTGAGTGTTGGTTTCATAAAAAAAAAAAAAAAAATACTGAGACTATTGAGCCTCCAGTATAGTCTCAAATTTAGCACTGCTAAGCAGATGTGATAAGGAGTCAAAGACATTCTAACATCTGCACTATAAATGGAAATGGATCAGTCACGCCTCTGTAGGCCAGTTTGCAACTCAACAGGCCAACTTCCAAAAGAAACGTGAGTCTATTTTTTTGTCAGGTCCCAGAAGGCATGAGAAATTTCAGCTGCAAGTAAAAAATGTATTCGTAGCGATTGAGATGGATTTAGAAAACTAGAGACAGCTGGAGGCAATCTCTTTACCCCGACTTGCAGCCTAATTTAGAAAACATAAATGTGTTTAGAATTGTACCGGCTTTTCTATTAAAGTGTGAAGCATTAGAAGTTAAGGGGCTATTTTTACTGAATCTGATGCATTGATAAAAAGATAATTTGGTCCGCCCAACATACATACATACATAATTGGTCATTACAACCCTTCAGTAAGGATTACGACCTAGCTTCTCATACCACTTATGTTGTGTGCGTTAATTTTATACATGAGTGGCGGGACCTACAGTTTAAAGTCGACTCCGAACGACAGTTTTTTGAAAAGCTTTTCATGGCAATTTTATTTACTCTCCGATTTTTTGCCAGAAATCTGCTGAGAGGAAGTCGTCGAAGAAATATTTTCATATTTTCGTTTTGATGGCTGACCTGGGATTTGAACTCGGGCCTTCAGTCTAATAAGCCAACACACTACCTACTAGACCACGGCGACTTCGTTCGTTTAGAATTGTACAGAATTTTCTATTAAAGTGTGAAGCATTAAAAGTTAAGGGGCTATTTTAACTAAATCTGATGCATTGATAAAGAGATAATTTGGTCCGCCCAACTTCTGGTTTAAAGATAAGAATTTATTGTCATTCAAATAATGTATGAATACAATCCTTCGAAATGTATTGAAATCGAAAGCCAATTCTAAGTAAAAACCATGGGTTCTTGTCATTGCTTTCTCTCCAATATAGCGACCTTTGAAATTAAAATACAGGCGTGTAAAAAAAAGAAGCTCTGTTCGACATGTAAAAATGACTAAAGACCACCTATGATGACAGATCAAATCTACATAAAATACCAATGAATAGAAAATTAATTAATTGAACCAAGAAAAACCAACAACAATAAGTTGTATTTTAATGATTATCATCATCTCTGATGCTCTCATAAACATTTTATTACGCGAATGTAATAAAAATGGAAAAATGTTCATCTTTATGATTCCAATACAACATCAAATTATTTTAAAGTTAAGCATGAATATTTTTTTAAGTGCAAGCAACCGCAACAAGTTGCAAGTCAACATGTTGTAACAGACCTCGAACAAGTCTTGTGTTTTTAACTCTCAAAATTCGTTCATTCATGTTGTGTCTTAATTGATTAATCACTTGTACTTGCATGATGTTGGTTGTTGGGCTTCAGTTACAACATTTCTGTTGCATGTTAACCCTCCTTCTTGTGGTCTGATCATCAACGAAAAGCATTCGATCATGTCTTCATAAATTATTTTGTAAAATACATATGTCAGCTTGAAGCACTTAGCGTAAGTGTAGCATTATAGGCCATTAAAGAGGGAAATTGTGACGTGAATTATGATCAGTTTTATAGTGTTGTAGATGGCTTAGGTATCCCTTTTTTGAATTTAATTTTTAAAGTGTTTCCAGTGCAAAGGCTTATCACAATTTTGTTGGTTTTATTTTTTTTTTTTTTATTATATTTTCTTTATTTTATAAATCAGTTTTATAAAGTATCTTAAAATAACATATAAAGAGATATGGCAATTGTTACCTTACATCTATAACTTATTTGTTTTACTTAATTTAAGACGCATGGGAAAGGAAAATATTTAGTAAAAAACCTTCATAAGAATATAAATATAAAGTGGTATAAAGTAATATTTATACTTTAAAGAAAAAGACGCAAAAATTACATTTCGGACCTATGTATATAGGCTCGAGATGTAATTATTACTAGAATTATTACAACGAGCTTGAAATTTGTCTGTTATGAAATGAATACGATTTAAGATAAATTCTACATTGCATAAATTATGCAATCTTCTGGTAGAATAATGCCAAGGTAATCTCATCACCATTTTCAGTAATTTGTTCTGACATATTTGAATCCTATTTATATGTGTTTTAGCACAGAATCCCCAGACGGGGCAAGCATAGGTATAAGGCAATTGCCTGAAATACTGTTTTAACGATAGTGATTTTGTTGCATGTATTTAGTTCTGATCTTCTGTTGATTAATGAATATAACATTTTAATAGCCAAGTTAAACTTGGTAATTATGTGAACAATGTGCTCATTAAAAGTTAAGGTTCGATCCAGAAATACTCCCAAATATCTAACATTATTAGACCATGGAATATCTGTACCATTCATAATAAGGTTTGAATTAGGAAGATTACGAGGACTTCTTTTTTTAGTGAAAAAGATAGCCTGTGATTTTTCAGCATTTATTTTAATTTTCCATTTAACGAAATAGTCAAACAGTATATTAAGAGCAATCTGCATGTTATCCATTATATCATGTGGCAAAACACCAGAACAATATATTGCGGTATCATCCTCATAAAAGGCATAATTACAAACATTAATTTTTGGAATATCAGCACAGTAAAGAATATATAACAGTGGCCCTAACACAGAACCCTGTGGTACCCCTGCATCAATATTAAAGGCTTCTGAAGAGACAGAGTTAACATAAATAACGAATCGCCTATTTGTCAAAAAACTTTTTACAACATTAATAAGATATCCTGGAAACCCAAATGTTATTAGTTTATAAAGAAGACCTTCATGCCACACTGTGTTAAAAGCTTTTTCGACATCTAATAAAACCATAGCTATTGACTTTCGGTTTCTAAATTTCTGTTTTACAAAAGATGTAATGCGTTTGATTTGCTGGGTTGTGTTGTGAGAGGGACGAAAGCCAAATTGTTCTTGAGGTAAAATATTCCTATCCTCCATGACAATGCTCAATTTTTCCTAAATAATTTTTTCAAATAACTTTCCAATTCCGCTTAGAAGGCTTATCGGACGATAGCTGCCGGTCTCATTATTAGGTTTACCTGGCTTTAGAATTGGCACAACCCTTGCAGTGCGCCAGGCCGTAGGAAAGTATTGAAGCTTAATGGCAGGCATTAAATATAACAGTTAAGTGCTTAACTCCAGAATCAGGAAGATTTTTAAGAAATTCATTTCTAATGTTATCCATACCACAAGATTTTCTGGGCTTTAGAATTTTTAAAATACTTTTAACAACATTTTCAGAAATCATTTCTGATTCTGGAGTTAAGTGAGAAATTGAATTATTATAGTCTAAGGTATCGCCTACAACCTGAACAAGATTTTGACAACCTAAACTATCAGATATGTGGTGATTTTGGCAAAAGGTCTCCCCAAAAGCATTCGCTTTTTCAAGGTCTGTGGTCAAATTACGGTTTTCACTTCTTAAGGCCGGGATATTAGATATTTTCTTTCTTAAAATTTTTGCTATATTCCAGAATGGCTTCGAGCGATTGTCTAACCTGCTTAATCTTTCATTCCATTTTTTTTTTTGTTGGTTTTATTGATAAAAGAAGCCATGTTTTTAGCAACACTTTAGTTTTAAAAGAGAAGTGAGGTGCTTTGCTAATTTAAATCACTTTTTTGATGAATTACTTACCAGACAATAGGTGATCAATTTAGGGTCAAAGCGGTCAATTTTGAGACAAGTGGACATAATTAAGTTAGCGGGTAGTAAAAGGATGTGTGGAGTATATCCGCTAGGGATGCCAAACGGGATTGATTTTTAAAAATCCCGGGATTCAGGATTTTGTAATCCCGATCACGAAATCCCGGTATAATTCGGAATCTAAAAATCCCGAAAAATCACGGGAAAAATCACGATTTTCTCTTAATAATAAAAACGAAAAAAAATATATTTTGTTAACAAAATCATTTATATTGCAATTATATCAGAATTATATGTCATTAAAAATAAAATATAAAAAAAGCAAGACAAAAAGTAACAAAAAAGCGTAAATTAACAAAAATAAAAATTATTCATACATATGCAAATGCATTAGTTTTAAGAAAATTATTTGGATTTCAAAAAAAAAAATTAGGCTTGAACGAATTTTGTTGTCAACATACGCTGCCGTTGAAAAAATCTTCTTCGCAATTAACATTTGTTGGTAAAATAATTCCAAGATAGCTGTATGCAGCTTGTAAATATTCACCTCTAACACCTCCTGATGTAAATAAATCTATTTCTCTGGACAGTTGAGAATCTAAATCAGTTACCCTATTAATTCGTTTTATAGGGCTTTTACATTATTCGATGGCATCAAATAACATTTTAGCAATGGAAGTAGGGTTTTCCTCATCTGAAATAGCATCTCATCGAAGTCGAGTGGTATAGAATTTTTTTTCAGGACCTTTTGCAGGGTCAAAATACATATGAATTCACAATCCCGAAAAATTCTGGGATAAGTTTTTAAAAATCCCGACTTATGAATCTCGAAATCCCCGGGATTTCGGGATTCGGGATTTCCCGATTGGCATCCCTATTATCCACATATAGTCTTCTACGTAGAGCTGTCGGATATAGCTTTGACCATGTTCGGTAGTTCAAAATAATATAAACCCACGATCGGCAACTCCTATACACAGTTTATTTTGGCCGTTACAAAATTTACACAGACTACTCACACGCATAGAAAACACAATTCAGTCTCTTATGAGCTGTCACAGAAGAAGGTTGTGTTTCGCTCGTTTATTGCTTTTGTACATGAAAATATGTAAATGCAGAGTTGGATAATTCTGTATATTGTTTTACCTTTTTTTTTAGCGTCTCCACTACATATAAAGTAGTTTTTGGAATTATAAACATTTAAATTTTATATTATAAACGAACAGGCAGAAATCGACCTATCGAGCTATCTAGACCAAAGCCTTCCACGATTTGCCTACACAAGAACCTGGTTTTTGCAAAAAGTAAGAGGGTGGATGAATAATTCCGTGAGTTTTCTGATGAAATACAGACTTTGGGACAAAAAAATCATTTTATTTCTCAATATAGTCTCCTTTAAATTCCACGTATACCCCACATGTATGCCAGGAAACTTAAAGAGTCGATCGGTATACTTGTTAATGGTTGTAGGAAAAGACCAATTAAAAATGAAAATTCTTGAAATAATTTTCTTTTTTCTCATTAACCTCTGCAAATAATCCTCCGCCATGACCATGATTTAAAAATCAACTTTTATGCTGCCTTTTTTAGTAAAGGGTGATTTTTTAGCTATCCCTTTCGGCAGTTATGCGGGAATTCCCGTCATTCACTATTCTCTAATTAAACTAATGACGCGAATTCCCGCTGATTTTGAAATTTCATTGGATGATGATTTTTCAGAATATTCAAGATCTAAGAACACCGACGATGCAAGAGATGGTAACGTTGCGAGAACTCCCGTCATCGCGGGAATTCCCGTCATTTGGCCCACAGTTAAAAACCATGATTTAACGATAAAAAGGCGGAAATACCCGCTCTTCATTTTTGTATGGATAAAATAAGTGATTCTCTTGGTAGCAACAGTTAAATTTAAATGCGGCCGAAAGGGCTATTATGTTTTTGGCAACACTGGTTTAAACAGCTAACGCACGTTTTGTTTCACTGTCAAACATCTTCAGTTTGGTCTATAATTTAACCATGAATCGTCTTACAAACGAACAACGCTTGCAAATCATTGAATTTGGCATCATTGGACCGTACTTCTTCAAAGATGCTGCGAATCGTAACGTAACTGTGAATGGTGAGCGCTACCGTGATATGATATCCAACTTTTTTTTGCCCAAAATGCAAGAGCTTGACTTGCATGACATGTGGTTTCAACAAGACGGTGCCACATGCCACACAGCACGCGTAGCAATGGACTGATTGAGAGGCGAGTTCGGTGAACATTTTATTTCACGTTCGGGACCGGTCAATTGGCCGCCTAGATCGTACGATTTAACGCCTTTAGACTATTTTTTGTGGGGCTATGTTAAAGCTCAGACAAGCCCGCTTCAATTGACGCATTGGAAGACAACATTGAAGCATTTATTCGTGAGATACCGGCCGAAATGTTGAAAAGAGTATGCCAAAATTGGACTAAGCGGATGGATCATTTGAGACGCAGTCGCGGTCAACATTTGCATGAAATAATCTTCCAACATTAAATTATATGGACCGTACTATCGATTCAAATAAAGATTTCATGCATTTTTCTGAATTTTATGTGTTTTTTTTTTTGAAAAATTTTCCTATAGCTCTTAAAAAATCACCCCTTATAAACTCAACGCCAACCCTTTTTCTTAATGACTGAACAAATATTGACCAAAAGTGCAGAAATAAATACAAAACAAAAGCGGCGAGTACTCTAAGACCGGAAATATTTTATGAAACAATAAAAACAACAACAACGATAACAATAAATAAATATAATATCCTTAAATTTTAAATCCCTTCTTACTGCTTTTCTTGCCTTTCTCTCCCCTCTTCGTAAATGTTTCGCAAGGAAGCTGTTGAGTATTTTTTGGCCGAAAAGTCATTGACATCGATACGTTGGTTATCGTGATTTCGGTAGTCAGGCAGTCAATAATTCCTTTTAAAATTAAAATTGAAATTTCTGTTTCTGTTTAGATTTGAAACAGAATCAGGGTCAGTTTTTCATTGTGTAGCCTTTGTTTTTAGTCAGTTAATGAGTTATTTTTGGTACCTTAAAAAGGGTTGTAAATCTTTATTTGCCCGAAAATGTAAATAAAATCTCAAATTTTCATTTTTGTTTTGCTTTTCTTTAAAATAATAATGTTATTATATTTTTTTAAAACAGATTTTCTCAAAAGTATCAATTGCATCACTGAGCTAGCGTGGGGGGGTAGTGCATAAAGTGCTTGGCTGGCTACATAATCAGGCAATTTAAGTTTGTATTCGGAAGAAGTCACAAAGTTTTAAAAAAAATCACAACCAACGCCCTCGTAAAATAGAACATTTTTGCGTTGTTATTGATCTCCGCATTTGCACGACTGCGTCATTTGCTAAAAAGACACAGTTTCCTCTACTTTTTTTTTCTTCTTTTTTCTGGTCTCTTAAAATGGGTCCATTTATGTATAAAAGTCCGATTTTTATTGCCATTTTATTATTTATTTTTTTTATATTTTGTTGACAATTCAAAGCCAAGATTAATTAATTACTTTAAGACATTCGATTGACTTGAAACCGCCACCGCCACCATCACCAGCAACGCTGAATGACGCCAAATAGCAACAGCAACACTGAACTTAAATCGATTTATTGCAAAAAGAATTGCAAAAACCCAACAAAAACAGAAAAAAAATCTCGTGAGTTAATGAAAAGCAACATTTTACAAAAAGGTGCGCAAATCCACGAAACTTTTTTTTTAAAAAAAAGAGAGAAAAAAATCGTGCCTCAATGGCCATATAAAAAAAAATTATACCGACAGAGTATTTAAATCAGAAACAAGTGCAGAAAACCAACCCACGACACAATGTCAATTGTTAATACAACAACATTTTTTAACATGAAAAAAAAATAAAACAACAACAATGTATATTCAAGGTGTTATTTTATGGACATTTTGAAAGAAAAAAATCAGCGAATTTTTTCTGCGAAAAAATTCATTTCTCAAATGTGCAAAAAAGGGGGAAAACTTTACATGTGTCCGAATTAATGGTGGCCCATGTTTACATTTCATGGGTGATTTAACCGCTGTAACCCAAAATTCAATTTGTTCAACTTAAACGATGTGATGTGATGTAAAATGAAATTTCAAGGTTTTTAAACATTCAATAAATCAAGCGGGGAGTAAATGTAGACACAATTAAACTCTACACGGGGACATGTTACGTCATGAAATAATCAATTCCCATCTTTAGCAATGAAACGATAAGAAAATTCGTCTTAAGAGTTTTTTTTTTTTTTTTTTTTTTTTGTGAAACCAGCACTCAGGGAATGGCCCCTACTCATGCAGTGCATAGTGCAGGATTTTAGGAAAATGGGTTATAGAAAGGTGGAAGAGAGGGAGTAGTGTTTGTGGACATCTCAAGATGCGAACGGCAAGGAAACGAGTTGCTGCTAGGTGACTATAAAATGGCCAGTGCTATACCATCACCATTAGGCAGTCTACAGCAATCGTCCTCAAGAAGCCCGCATCCTTCAGTACTAGCTTCTCACACTACTCATGTTGTGTGTGTTAATTTTTATACATGAGTGGCGGGACCTACAATTTAAAGTCGACTCCGAACGACAAATTTTATTGAGAAGCTCTTCATGGCAATTTTATTTAATCTCAGAGTTTTTGCCAGAAATCTGCTGAGAGGAAGTCGCCGAAGAAATATTTTCGTTTTGATGTCTGACCTGGGATTCGAACTCGGGCCTTCAGTCTGATAAGCCAACACACTACCTACTAAACCACGGCGACTTTTTTTTTTTTCTTAAGAGTTGCGCTTCAATTTCGTCATGTCATAATGTGTGTTAAAGATGGTGGCTAAGGTTAAATGGTTCTCTCTTCTATTGTAAAGAATGTTCAAGCCCTGGCCTGTTGTATCGGAATTGTTATTAATTTCATGAATTAATTATAAAATGCTAGAGATGAAGTGAAGTTTGGTTTGCGCACTCGCCAAAGGTGCCTTTAAGAATCTTAATGGTCTGACTGCTAGTCCTGCATATTCTCTGAAATGTCTCTGTGAGAATTGTTGCTGCAGATTCTTTACATACATACATATGTACATAATTAGTCAGTTAGGATTACGACCTAGCTTGTCACACGACTTATGTTACATACATACATAATTGGATAATACAACCAGTGGTGTTGTCGAGCCGGAACGCTCCGGAACGTCGTTCCGGTACTTCCTTTTTGGACAGGAACGCGTTCCGGAACTAAAGATGATTTCTGATAACGAGAATTGGCTGACGTTTTAAAAAAAAAAAATTAAAAAGAATTGCTGATTTTTTTTTCTAAGGGTTTGAACCGAACTCGAACCGGAACGAACCGGCTTGTTTTTCCGAACCGTGAACCGGAGTCCGGAACGTTTTTTTCTGCTGAACCGGAACTCGACCCGAAGCGAAACAAATACGTGAACCCGAACCCGAACTAAATACTACTTAAGAATTTGAATTGGGGGAAATCTCCCTTCCACCGTCGTAAAATTTGGGACATGAGACCTTAAAAAAAAACGCCGCCGCCAGGATTATCATGGAAAATCACCCCCGTCGTTAAATTTGGGACATGAGACCGCACAGAGCGACCGCCTACCCAGGATCGGGCCTGTCTATATAATTATATATACGCGTTCCGGTAAAAAAAAAAAATTAGCACAACACCACTGATTACAACCCTTCAGTCAGGATTATGGCCTAGCTTCTCACACCACTCATTTTGTGTGCGTTAATTTTATACATGAGTGGCGGGACCTACAGTTTAACGTCGACTCCGAACGACAAATTTGTGAGAAACTTTTTCATGGCAGGTTTATTTACTCTCAGAGTTTTTGCCAGAAATCTGCTGAGAGGCAGTCGCCGAAGAAATATTTTTTTTCATATTTCGTTTTGATGCCTGACCTGGGATACGAACCCGGGCTTTACGTCTAACAAGCCAACACACTACCTACTAGACTACACGACTTATGTTGTTTGTGTTAATTATACACATGCTTGGCGAGATCAACAGTTTAAAATCGACTCCGAATGACAGATTTTTTTGAGAAACTTTCTCATGGCAATTTTATTTTCTACTCTCAGAGTTTTTGCCAGAGATTTGCTGAGAGGAATTTGCCGAAGAAATATTTTTTCGTATTTCGTTATATTGCAGATGTTTGACCTGGGGTTTGAACCGTGGCCTCACGTCTAATAAGCCAACACACTACTTACTGGACTACGGCTATTTCAATGCTACGTAACGGAATAATCAATTCCCATCTTAGGAATGAAATAATAAGAAAAATCGTCTTGAGAGTTACGCCTCAATGTGATGTCGTATCGTAATGGTTTGTCTTTTTTTTTTTTTTTTTGGTGAAACCAGCACTCAGGGGATGGCCCCTACTCATGCAGTGCATTGTGCAGGTTTTAGGAAAATGGGTTGTTGGAGAATGGTGACTAAGTTCAAACGGAAATGTCATTCATTTCATGAGTTAATTATAAAATGATAGGACGAAGGGAATTTTAGCCTACGCACTTGCTAAGTTTTCAAAGTAAGATGCCTTTAAGAACCCTAATCATTCGACTGCTATTCGCTGAAATGCCCCTGTAAGAATTGTTCCTGCAGATTCTTTACATACATACATACATACATAATTGGTCATTACAACTCTTCAGTGAGGATTACAACCTAGCTTCTCACACCACTAATGTTGTGCGTGGTAATTTTATACATGAGTGGCTGGACCTACAATTTAAAGTCGACTCCGAACGATAGATTTTTTTGAGAAACTTTCTCATGGCAATTTTATTTACTCCCAGAGTTTTTTTTAGAAATCTGCTAAGAGGAAATCGAGGAAGAAATATTTTTTCGTATTTCGTTTTATTGGAGATGTTTGACCTGGGGTTTGAACCGTGGTCTCGTATCTAATAAGCCAACACATTACCTACTAGACTATGGCGACTTCAAGATTTTTTAGTAGGAGTTATTTAACCTTCCTATACCCGCGCCAAAAAGTGAAACACCAACGCGCGGGTATAGGAAGGTTAACCCATTTCACCGGGTGTGTATTAATTGTGCAATGATCGTGTATCACCGCTAAGAGTAGCTAAGGAACTTTTAAAATTTTTAATATCCTGTCATTCCTGTCGCTGTATCACTGGCATAATACACGCGCCGATTATGATGCCTTAAATTATTGTGAAACTAAATGATCTAAACTGACCAACGATTGTATCTGCTTCAGAATCCAGTCTTAAAAAGCTTTCACTTTAAAGAAGGCCTGTTTAGAGATTCGTTTAGTTCTTTCACTGTCAAACCAAACCAAACAAAAGATTACAAATTGCCAAGTCAAAATTGTATTCTTCTACGTTTCCTGCTTCCAGATGTCAAAATGTTTATAAAAATTTTTGCTATTCTTGTTATTGTTACTAATTTAAATTCGTATAAATCAAATTTGTTTATACTTTATTTTTGTTGTTTCATTGGTGAATACATAGGTTTCCTAGCAGGGATGTGTCTGTCATTCATAGATTTGCAATGAATTTAAAATTTAATTGTTGATATTCCCATAACAAAACAATACAATTTCTGAACAATAAATCATCATTCAAAATAGATTTGCTGCTGTTACACTCTATTAGTTTATGAATGGAAAAATCAATTGAAAGAAAACTGCCACACAATCGCTTCCATAGAAAGAGTTTTCTTTTCCCACAAAAACCATGATTTTTACACAAAGAAACTCACAATGAAAAAAAAAATGGGTAAAAAGTATGTATTTTCCTTAAGGAAAACTTTATACAGACTTTAGCACAGTCAGTGACAAAGGACAGACAATTTCCTTTGACACACATTTTCTTTATGAAACTGTGTCACAACGAAGTGACAGACAGTTTGACTCGAGTGTGACTATTGTGACACAGTTAACGAACAAAATAAAAAAAAAATAAAAGAAATAAAGAAAAAGGGTTGTTCGTTGCAGCGCATAAAATTCTAAAGAAACTTCAAGAAAACTTGTAAAGAAAAGAAAACAAATAAAAAAGAAATGTAAACTAAAGGAAGAAGGAAACTAAACTTTAAGGAAGACATGATGCTGTTCATTTGTTTACTTACCGGCTTAGCAAAACAGCATATTAAAGTGAATGAAATGAATGCAGTTAGGAAATCATTTGTTTGTTGTTTTCCTTTCGATTTTTTGTTTTTGTTGTTGTTGTAGTAAATGACACTCTTCATAGGCAATCTTTACTCCGCATGCGATTGAAATCAAGCAGTTTAAGCATTTGAAAGTTTCATCAACAAGTTTTAGTTTTTTAATGGACTACTCGTATTTTCCCATAGCGATAGAGAAAAAGAGTTAAGCAACTTAAGCGAAAGCTGGACGTTAGGAAGCTGCGATCACAAAGGGCAGCTGAGGCGTTCTCCGCTCAACTCTCGGATAAGCTCCGTCGTTCCCCATCTAATCTCAACGACATTAGTGGACTGTGGGCCAACAGTCCTTGGCTTCGAGCGCCCACCCCAACGAAATCAATGGTACGATGAGGAGTGTCGCGAGGCAGCTGCAGCGAAAAACGCCGCATACAAGAAAACGTTGCAGTCAGCCGCTTATCGAGCCATTATCGAGAATTATAGAGAGAAGAGCAGGGATGAGAGACGCCTTTTCAGACGCAAGAAGAGGGAGCAGGAAAGGCGTGAGCGTGAGGAAGTCGAGATGCATAAAATTCTATCAAAAGGTTAAGCGTCTAACCGAGGGTTATAAACCCGGAGCGCCTTCCTGCAAAGACGAGAACGGTAACTTGGTAACAGATCCGCAAGGGGTGCTGAGGTTGTGGAGGAAACACTTCTCTACTCTGCTACAAGGCGATGACGACATCAATACCGCCTTTAGAGATGTTGTTCTGAACCCGATCGATGATGGCGGCATGGAGATTCCGCCGCCTAGCCATTATGCGGCTTAAAAACAATAAAGCAGCAGGTCCTGATGGCCTCCCCGCTGAATTGTTTAAGACCGGGTGTAATGAGTTGGTAGGGCGCATGTACTAGCTTATTTACAAAATATGGCTAGAGGAAAGTATGCCCAATGATTGGAACCTCAGTGTCCATATAAGGTTCTTACAGGCGTATTGTGTGAACGACTGAAGCCACTCGTCAAAACACTGATTGGACCTTATCAGTGCGGCTTCAGACCTGGCAAATCCACCATCGACCAGAACTTCACACTGCGCCAAATCCTGGAAAAGGCCCACGAAAAACAAGTCGACACACACCATCTTTTTGTCGACTATAAGGCAGCCTTCGATAGCCCCATAAGGGATTGTATTTTTGCCGCAATGTCTGAGCTCGGTATACCTGCGAAGCTGATAAGGCTTTGCAGAATGACTTTGAGCAATTCCTGCAGCCCCGTCAAGGTAGGAATGGACCTCTCCGAACCTTTTGATACCGTGCGAGGTTTCAGACAAGGCGACCCTTTATCATGCGACCTCTTCAACTTCGTCATGGAGAGTGTTCTGCGAAAGGCAAGAGTGCATCGCAATGGCACTATTTTTCAAAAAGTGTCCATATGCTTGCGTACGCTGGCGACATCGACATCATAGGGCGTACCAAGCGAGATGTTACTGCTGCCTTTAGTCCTATTGAACGGGAGTCTAAGAAGATGGGTCTGGCAGTAAATGAGGGCAAAACAAAGTATATGTTATCGACAAGTAGAGACGTGCGGCGTATTGATTCTCAGATTACGGCCGATAACTATACTTTTGATACAGTCAAGGAATTTATTTATCTTGGCTCCGTTACCACCAAAAATGATGTCAGTCTGGAGATCAAACGCAGGATTACTCTTGCCAACAGGTGCTATTATGGTCTCAATAGGCAATTGAGTAGCAGAGACCTCTCTCGTGCGACAAAACTAATACTATACAAGACGCTCATCCTACCCGTGCTTCTTTATGGCGCAGAGGCATGGACCCTATTAAGAACTGATGCAGCAGCCTTGAGAGTATTCGAGAGAAAAGCCCTACGTAAGATCTTCGGTCCAGTGCCAGATGGCGATGATTTCCGCATCCGATCCAACAGTGATATGTAAGAGCTCTTCAACGACATAGACATTGTGCAGCGTATTAATATCCAGCAGCTGCTGCGCTAGCTCGGCCATGTCGTTCGAAAGGAGGAGGATGCTCCGGCGAGACGGGTATTTGATGCCGGGATCTGCGGAAGTCGGAGAAGAGGACGACCTTGTATCCGTTGGAAGGACCAAATCGAGGAAGCCCTGTCATCGATTGGTGTGACCAACTGGCGTAGGCGCGCAAGAAGCAGAGGCGCCTGGAAGGATGTGTTGCGGCAGGCCGAAATCCGTTAATCGGGTTGTTAATGGCCAATTAAGTAAGTAAGTAAGTAACTTAAGTAATATTCTTGGGATTATTGTATAATAACCTTGGCCTAGAGTCTTGAACTTTTGTGAGTGTTATGTTCCATATAAAATCATTAAAGGACTCATATACATATGCATATACAGGTTCGATTAGGTTAGGTTCAATTACCAGCCATCATAAAAAGCACATCATACTTGGATCCTTTATGATCCCTTTGCACAAGCTATAGTTACTTCCCTATCGTTCAGATAATTTATGATAGCCATACGGCTATTTTCTGTATTACATACATACTTACATAACATAGTACATGTTCACAAACAACAACAATTGCTTTTCTTTGTTATTCCTCTGTTTATACCTTTTGCATAACAATACTCGTAATTCGAATAACAATTATTCGACAGATCTTTGCAACGGAGATCTTCAAACCACGATTACTGTCTTCAAACGCACCGCGTCTTCACACAAGACTGTCTGAACTTCACTAACTCATTCGCCTGCCTTTTATATGACAAAGTAAACAGTCTGATGAATGTTCTTGAAGGCAAGTGTTCTTGACTTTGCCTTCTCGAAATCTCTATAAATGAAAATATTGTTGTTTACATTCATTACACAGCCCTGCAAATTTGGTCTTTTTTTGTGCAAATAAGATGGCTCCAGGTATTTCTGAAGGCATTTTGCGCACTGAACACGAATCTGGGTTCAAATTGGGTTCACCATATTGTATCTGCCATTTTGAATTTTTAAAATCTGAATGAAGATCTGTAATCAGCTACCCCAAAAACCCCCGAGTAACAATTTTCAAGTAAATCTGATTAATTTTTAAGGACCTCCGTAATGTGTTTCTTTTTCTCTTGCACCCCTTGACAAAAAACCCACCCCCTACTTTAAGGTTGCATGCAAACAAATTGGCTTTGAGCTCATTTTAAAGAGCAAAGATCAATTGTCAATTTCTGACAATAGCGATGGTACTAGCACGTCAGTGTTTAGCTCTACAATTTTTCAAAAATGGCCAAAAACGTTATTTTTAGGGGTTTCAACCCCCTTTTTCTCGAAAACCTTACGTGATGGAAAGTTTTTGAACCCAGATTCGTGTTCAGCGCGCAAATGCCTTCGGAAACATCTGGGGCCATCTTATTTGCAAAACCTATGCAGGGCTGTGTTATAGTTGTTTGTGTATTTTGTTTAAATTTATTCTTGTACTGTTGTTTGTGGATTTTTGTTTACTTGTTTACCAAAGTCAGTCATACGGGTTTACTCACTAAACTAAGCACACAGTTGCCAAGGGCGTACTGTACTTTATTTAAATCGTACCTGAAGAATAGGTTGTTTCGCGTTAAATATGAGAATGAATATTCCCAATTGAGGGAAATACAAGCAGGTGTACCACAAGGAAGCATTCTGGGTCCACTTTTGTATGTTTTATACACCAGTGATATACCTGAAGTTGCTGGAACGACTATGGCTACATTTGCCGATGACACGGCAATTTTGTCAGTTGCCAGAACTGAATTTGAGACGAAACACAAGCTACAAAACGCAATTACCTCGGTCTTAGAATGGACTAGAAAATGGTGCATAAAATTGAACAGTTCTAAGTCAACACATGTTGACTTTACAAATAAATCAACTCTAGGTATCCCTATATTTATGGATGGTATACAAATACCGTACGCAAATACGGCAAAATATCTTGGTATGACACTGGATGCGAAGTTACGTTGGAACGAGCATGTTAAAATTAAAATTATTGAACTACAACTTAAATGGAAGAAGCTAAAATGGCTATTAGGGAGGAAATCCAAACTGTCTGTCGAAAATAAATTGTTAATATATAATCAAATATTAAAACCTATATGGACTTATGGAGCACAATTGTGGGGTTGCACAAGCGAAAAAAATATAACTATTATTCAACGTTTTCAGAACAAAGTACTCAGATGCATCATAAACGCACCATGGTATATACGCACAAGTGATTTACATCGTGACCTTGGAGTAAATGCTGTTAGAAAAGAGATTGAAAGCATTGCGACAAAACATAACATCCGACTCAGAGACCAAGTAAAAACAGAAGCATCATCTCTTGCTGATCCCATTGGTTTGGAGCGCAGACTTAAAAGAAGGAAGCCATCCGACCTAATTAGAAGCTCTCTTTTGGCTTGATGATATGATATCATCATAAATATATATTATTAAAGTTTATGTTTATTTAATTGTTAAAGTTTATGTTTATTTAATTGTTAAAGTTTATGTTTAATTGCTTGAAGTAAATTACTTGTTAGTTATAATAACTAGTTGTAATATTAATAAATGAGAATTTAAGAGAAAAAAAAACTTGTTTACCATTTTCTTTATGCTGGTGTTTGTTGTTATATTAAGCAGTACGATAATTTGTAAACAAGTTTGTTTTCTGCATTGTTTTGTTTTTGTAGCTTTTGTTTATAATTTTAATGTTGAGCGTTGAAAAAGCAAAACACCAGTATCTAGATTTTTCATTTTCCTAACACTATTTTCGTTTTGATGTCTGACCTGGGGTTTGAAACTTGGTCTTACGTCTACTAAGCCAACACACTACCTACTAGACTACGGCGACTTCTGTATTAAATAAACTAAATTTTTTCATAAATTAATTAAAATATTTTCTCTTGAATTTCATTCATAAATTTTGTTCAATTATAACGCTGTTGAACTCAAAGTTGAATACAAACCCTCAAGTATTTTGCATATCATTTGCAAGCCATCATTGGGACAATGATGCTTTCGCAAAAAAATAGAAATGAACAGAAGGAACATTTCAAAATACTTTTTAAAATTCATAACCTAATGAGAGATCATTAGCAGTTACACCCTTGCATACCTTTTTTTTTTTTTGGTGCTCGTCCTCGTACAAAAATTTTGCATTCTCTTCAATTCTTTTGCAAAAAATCACCCTCTTAGACAGCAGACTGCAAATTGTCACAAAAAAATTGTTTTTTTTTTTTTTTATCGAAATGGGACACGAGCCAACATTAGTAGCCCAGGGTAGCAGTGTAAGTGACAGTTAAAGCGGCATAAACAGTGGAGTAAATAATATCCTGATGATGGTGGTGCTGTTGCAATTGCTTAAAAATGAATGCAGAATAAAATAACATAGGAAACGTGAATGCAAAAGTGTTTTTAACAAAATCTGTCATCCTTTTTTCTTTTTTCGAATTCATATTCACCAGGACAATGTACTTTTCTACTGTAACTCGCACAAGCTGTAAGAGGGGAGTTACGCATGCAAATATTTACTAGAGTTTTTATTCATGTGCGGTTGGTTGCTTTCCATACTACATTTGTCTGTTGAGAATTGTGGTGCCATAAATTCAATTCTTGATAAACTGCAATAATAAAGGGTGATTTTTTAGCTATTATCTTTTTGGCAACACTGGTTTAAACAGCTCACGCACGTTTCGTGTTTTGTTTCACTGTCAAACATCTTCAGTTTGGTCTATAATTTAACAATGAATCGTCTTACAAACGAACAACGCTTGCAAATCATTGAATTTGACATCATTGGACCGTACTTCTTCAAAGATGCTGCGAATCGTAACGTAACTGTGAATGGTGAGCGCTACCGTGAGATGATATCCAACATTTTTTTGGCCCAAAATGCAAGAGCTTGACTTGCATGACATGTGACTTCAACAAGACGGTGCAACATGCCACACAGCACTCGTAACAATGGACTTATTGAGAGGCGAGTTCGGTGAACATTTTATTTCACGTTCGGCCGCCTAGATCGTGCGATTTAACGCCTTTAGACTATTTTTTGTGGGGCTATGTTAAAGCTCATGTTTATACAGACAAGCCCTCTTCAATTGACGCATTGGAAGACAACATTGAAGCATTTATTCGTGAGATACCGGTCGAAATGTTGGAAAGTGTATGCCAAAATTGGACTAAGCGGATGGACCATTTGAGGCGCAGTCGCGGTCAACATTTTCATGAAATAATCTTCAAACATTAAATTATATGGACCGTACTATCGATTCAAATAAAGATTTCAAGAATTTTTCTGAATTTTATGTGTTTTTTTTTTTGAAAAATTTTTCTATAGCTCTTAAAAAATCACCCTATATGTATGTAAAATAATGATGATAATATTATTGCAACGACAGAATGAACACTAAATGTTTAGCGTAGAAAAACAAAATACCAAACAAATTACGAAAACAAAGAATAACGATCATAAAGCAACATAAAAATTACATAGTAAAATTCCTTTAACAAAACTACATAGAAAGATCACGAAAGATAGACAAAAAAATAAATAAAATAACAATAACAAATCAACAGTAGCAAATCTAGAAGTTGCCAAACCAGTAGTAAGACAAGTATAAATAAATCGAAAACCAACGTTGCCAGTGAGTTATTTTAAAAATTCCATCATATGTTTATTTGAAGTTTCAAAATGTCAACGTTTGATCTTTTTGTAGTAAAAGGAAATTCAAAGTTTTAAGTCCATTCAACGGCTTACTTAATTGGTCATTACAACCAACCATTCAACAGGATCTAGCTTTTTTTTTTTGATAAATTTTCCTATAGCTCTTAAAAAATCACCCCTTATTTATTAAGAACTCTCTCTCTCTCTCGCTTTCATTTTCCTCTTTTACTTTTTGCCAATTTTGCATATTATTTTGCTGTGTTTCAAATTTGCGATGTGCCCTTACCAGAAAGTGGGCATGCAAAATTACATTTTTAATGGTCTCAAGGACACTATGTAAACATATGCATGCATCATCATTTCTTTTGCATGCAACATGCTAGAACAACAACAAAAATATTGAGAAATTTACATATTTAATTATTGTTTTTGTGTTTTTTTTTTGTAGTTGCAAAAAATTTCATTTCTTTTCATTTGCATTCAAGAGCCATACGATGTTTTTTTGGGACATGCCATCAAAATTTACCGAACATGCCATGAATATTGAATAGAAATGAATTTCTGCTAAATGTTATTATAACAATAACAAATGCAAATTTAAATCATAAATATTTAATTAAATTTAATGCGTATTTAATTAAGTGTAAAAAATTTCCTTGCTTCCATTTGAAGCCGAATCAAATATTTTTGTATTTGGGTTGTATCGACATTTAGTTTTACAAATCTCCTGAACTTGATGAAGTATTTACCATACCTCCTGAATTAAAAAATGAATCATATTATTCCATGCACTATTCGCTGCATGGCAGTGGTAATATTGTTGTATTTATTTCAAAGAGAGGGAAGAAATAAGTCGCTGCAGTCTAGTAGGTAGAGGAGGCTACGGGTCAAACCCCCGGTCAGACATCCCGAACACAACGAAATATAAAAAAATATTTCTTCGTCGACTTTCTCTCAGCAGATTTCGGGCAAATATTCTGAGATTAGAAAATAAAATTGCCTTGAAAAGTTTCTTAAAAAATCTGTCATTTGGAGTCGACTTTAAACTGTAGGTCCTGCCACTCATCCATAAAATTAACACACATAATAAAGGGTCCGCCAAATAATTTTTTTTTTTTTTTTTGAAAATGCTTTAAAAAAAACTACTGAATATTTTCTCAAATTTCTTTTTTTATTTGAAAGTACAATCCTTCCGGTTAATAATGGAAAATAATTTCATTCAAATGGCTGCCTCGGCTGGTCATGCAGTAGCCTACACGATCAGTCAAATTTTTAAGCACATTATCGATTGTGTGCAGCTGTATTTCACCAATGACTTCACGAATATTGTCCTTTAAATCGTCAATTGTCTCTGGCTTGTCGGCGTAACACTTATCTTTGACGGCACTCCACAAATAATAGTCCAACGGTGTCAAATCGCAGCTCCGAGGTGGCCAAACGATATCAGCTCTGCGGCTGATAATGAGATCTTCAAAAACAGGGCGCAAAACATCGAGTGTAGCTTCGGCTGTGTGGCACGTAGCGCCGTCCTGTTGAAACCAAATGTTGCCAATATCCTCCTTTTCAATTTTTGTGAACAGAAATTCGTTCAACATGGCCCGATAACGATCGCCATTGACTGTAACGGCCACTTCTTGCTCATTTTCGAAGAAAAATGGCTCAATTATGCCTCTGGACCAAAATCCGCACCAAACAGTGACTCGTTTTGCGTGCGTCGGCTTTTCAATGTATGCGTGCGGGTTTTCTGTGCCCCAAATGCGATAATTTTGCTTGTTTACATATCCGCCAAGATCAAAATGAGCTTCATCTGAAAATATGATTTTTTTTTTGCCAAAATCGGCATCTTCTGTAAGTCGATCGCAAGCCCACTTAGCGAAGCGAAAACGCATTGGATGGAACCATATTCGTTCAGCGGAAGGATAAAACTAATTATCTGTTAAATCAGACATGAGCTAAGTATTACCATTCACGAAATAAGCACTAGTTGAAAAAAAACGTTAGATGGCGAACCCGATATAAGTGGTGTGAGAAGCTACGTTGTAATTTAGACTGAAGGGTTGCAATGCCAATTATGTGAACGCGAAACGCGAAAATTTTCCTAACCGTGTCCAACACGTCTCAGTGGAGTTTTTCTAGGCAATAGGAAAATAGTGGATTAGCACATCAGAAAAAAATCGCCTGCATCAACTTGCTTATTAGAGGCGTAAATCTATTGTGACTGCAATATACAGTCTTGGTAATCATTGAAGCAACTATCAAGTGTTAACTTATAGCTTTGAGAGCACTTTTTGACATCTTAGGCCCTCTGAGAGTATTCATAGGAGACAACTGATAAGGTTGTTCTTGGCAGGATCATTAAATGGGTTCTCACCAGACCTGTTAGAGCTTTCAAGAGATTGCCCTCAAGAAGGATTCTATTACCTCTTCTGGGGAGTCTTGTAATAAATCTGCATCTCTACCAGCTGAACGACTTGGGCTTTCACTCTCGTGGCTATGTTAATGGCGTAGTAGTTTATGCAATACGTTCCTTATTCATTGCTAGACAGTAAATGCCTCTGACAATCATAATCACTAATGGTGTTTTCTTTTCTACCAAAAAATGTGCATTTTATTTTAAAAAAATGCAATTTTGTGTTTGTTTCTTAAAAATGTTTCGCCCTCTAAAAGGGTGGTATGTTTTATTCTAAATAATTTGCACTTGCCAATGGTGGAGGGCATTGCATTTTATGTCCTGTATAAATCGAGAGTGCTGATAATGCCCTGTAAAGCAGATGACTTTTGTTTATTTATAGGGCTACCAGATGAAATTTAAAAAAGTCGCCTGGTATCGTTATCCAATCTTGAAGTTAATTTTTTCATTGTTTTGTGGAGTAACATTAAGGAAACATTACATTATTAAAGCTACATGGTCAGTAATATAAAAAAAAAATTGTATTCAGTGTTAGAACAGTGTTAAAAAATTTTTTTTGGTTATAAAAAAAGTGCTTGAAGGATTAAGTCGAAAAATTGGCGATCTGGCAACACCTTTTTCATATTTACATATTTTATTGAAAACAAATCAAAAAATACAATATATTTTTAAATTAAATTTTTAAATATGGATATTGCTGCATCTATTTTATATGCGAAAATTGAAATAAAACAGTTATTAGATTCATCTTCGACATCTTTTGAACAAATTGGCATTTCCTCATTCATTTTCTTAATAAGTGGTAAACACAGGGCATGGCATACCCTTTTTAAAATTTGTATTTTGTTCTTCTCAAATAAAAAATTACATTACAACAGGGTTGGTCAGCAATTTTTTTAATGTACCTTGTAAGAGGGTGACATTTTCTTTGTAGAAAAGAAAACACCATAAAAATTTACATCATTTTCTTCACTTTTGTACATTAAAAGCCTCCTTAAGCTTTGTATTTGTTTTGCAATTGTTACTATTGGAAATTTATGCTAGTAATAACAAGGAGTAAAGTATTATATTTTTAAGTTATTTTCGAATACCTGTGATGATTTTTCTCTATTTTATATCTCTTATCTAAAAGTCAAAAAATTTCAACACCTAAATAACATCGTAGTTGAGCATAAATTATCATATGCCGTTGCAGACTATTTTAAAAATTCAATTATAGCTTTTAATATTACCATCGGAAGAACAAAGGCAAGTGCCATTATTTTTTTCTATATGACCAACACTCAGGGAATGGCATTGCGTTTGGAACTGGGAAAATCTAATATATAAAATTCTCGTGTCACGGTGTTAGTGGTTAAACTCCTCCGAAATGGATAGACCGATTTTCATGAAATTTTGTGTGAATATCGGGTAGTTCTGAGAATCGGACAACATCTATTTTTCATATCCCTGAATGTTAAGAGGGCGCGGCAAATCGTTAAAATTTAATATTTAAGTACATATTGATCGTAGACGAATAAAATTTGGTGGGTAAGTTCGTAGAGTCGATATCGACAATCCCACCAAAAATGGGCGTGACAACCCTCCCCCTTCAAGTGATACCTATAACTTTTAAACTACTGAACCGATTTTAACCATTCTTTTTTTGTTCAAAAGCTTTTCAGGTTTAGATGGTTTAAAAAAAAATTCGATATAGCAAAGAGTAGGCGTGGCAAACCTTTAAAATTTAATATTTATTGACATAGGGCGTGACAACCCTCCCCCTTCAAGAGATACCTATAACTTTGTCTGTAATTCAGTGTGCGATACACTGGCCAATCGACCACATACGGATGTGCTGGCCGAGAAAGACGAGTGTTACGTAGGAATACATGATTTTCATAAACAAGTCCCCTTATTTCGCTCGAACAATATCTGTTGTAGTAGCGATAGAACAGTGAAATACAAGCCACATTGCAACAAAGCTTCAATGAATCAATGGTGTTGGACTACGGCCTCTCCTGTAAACGGTCGAGAAGCCTCAAAATAGACATTAAAGGCCAACTCATACATGAGATTTGTATTCCATTCTCGGTCGGTTATAAATGGCGTAAATGGTAAGTAGATCAGATGAAGTGAAGTATTTACTGCACCGTCTTAAGAAATCAAGGCACTGAAAAATGTCTCAGCGAACATCGCACTGAATTTTCATGTCCATAACATCAAGATCTTTTGACTCCCTAATATTTACACCATACATGGGTATAGATGATGCAATATTATAGCAGCTTAACATTGACTTTATATGTTTTTGTTTTTAAAAAACCTTTCAATTTATTTATTTATTTTTCCTGACGATTTTTTTTTTGCGATTTTAATGAACGAGTTTGACGATTTTGACGATTTTTTCTCAAATATTTGACGATTTGATGCTTCATTCATCTGGCAGCTATGGTTGTAATGACCAATTATGTGCGGAAAGAAATGCGAACATTTTCCTAACCGTGTCCAACAAGTCTCAGTGGAGTTTTTCAAAGCTTCAAGAGCTTGCCTTCAAGGAGGGTTCTATTACCTCTTCTGGGGAGTCTTGTAATAAATCTACATCTCCAAAAGTGAACGACTTGGGCTTTCACTCTCGTGGCTATGTTAATGGTGTCGTAGTTTATCCAATACGTTCCTTATTCATTGCTAGGCAGTAAATGCCTCTGACAATCATAATCACTAAGAGATTCGATGCCCTACTTATGGCTTATGCCCCCGATAGCTATTTAAATTTTATTTTTATTCAAAAAAATTGTACAACAGGTCTCGGGCAGATGGTTGTATTCCTCGGTAACTTGTTTAACTGCTTGTTTTGATAACTATTGACGGCTGAAGGTTGTACACTGTGTTGCATTCATGTGTGCTAAAATTAACCCAACATTTGATGTCTTTTTGTATGTTTTTTTTTTCAATAAAGGGTCCGATTATTTATCTAATTCAGGTTTTACCAAAAATTTTTTGGTTATGTATTAGTGAGTAAGAGAGAGAAAATAAATTGAGAGAATTGATTTATTTACAGCCATAGAAAAGTGTTTGTAATATACGTTATTTTGATTTTCATTTTATCAACTTACATATGTAAAGCTATCTATCTTTGGCTTAATAATTTTAGATAAATAAAAATAAAATAAAAAAATCCATTTTTTATTAAAAGATCGTAAAGGTATCCATCTTTGGCTTAAAAATTAGACCATGTTTTTAGATAAATAAAAATAAAAAAAATAATAAACCATTTTTTTTTAATAGAGAAAAAGCAAGCATTCCAAAGCACTTAAAAAAAATTATACTATGCGACAAAATATATAAGGCATTGAATATTATCAAAAGCATCTTTTAACATACAATATTTTTTGAGTGTCATTCTGAAAAAAATGGTAAAGCATCCGCCGCACATATGTTCTTGTCGCAGTCTGATCGACAACTAAATCATAAAGCACAAGAATGCGTGTGAGTTCTCTCCGCACAATTGTGCTACGAAATGGTAATCGTTGATCTAATTATAGACCGGCTTACAATTCTTAATTCTTAGTCCTTAATGTGACATTTAGAATTTGTTTTATTTTCCTAAGGACTTTATTATCATTTTCTTTACTTTTATCCCAGTTGTTTATACATTTTATTGTTATTCGTTCTATAAAAAGAAATTCTTTTCGAAAAATATCTTCATTTTTTATATAAAATTTGACCTGTGACCTTTAGATTTGTTTTCTCTTCAAATTTACTTCATTTTCATTTATTTAAAGGTCGTTAAATAGTTTTTATTTGAAAAGAAACAAAAAAAAAAGAAGAAAAAAGAAAGAAAAAAATAAAAACTAAAAATATGATATGAAAAGCAAAACACAGCCATAAATATTATCCTTAAATATCCTTTTATTTTTTTGTATTCTTTTTTATTTTTTTTTTTTTTTTCTTTCACTAAAGACGTCAAAATGTCTCCAATTTCTTTATTGTTTAAAAACAATTTTGTAAGAAAACAACAAACAGAAAGAAAGATAGAAAAACAAGGGAAAATAAATTTCAAATTTGCAACAGTTTGTTGGGAAAAGCAGGGAAAAGGGAAGGAAAAGAGGGAAGAAAAACAAGGACCTCATTTAGAAATCAATAGTCCTGCTTCATTTCTTTTATTCGTTTGTTTTCATATTGTTTTTTTTTTTTTTTCCTTCTAACGTTTTAAGAAATTGATAATCTCAGTAGTTCAGTTGTTCAATCGTTCATTCTTCCTTTAACCATTGTTTTGTTTGTTTGTTTGTTTTTCTTAAAGGATAATAAAAGCAAAACTTGATAAGGAAGTAGTTTATGTCACCCGCCACTTTTTCTTCCTATTTTTCCTTTTTTTTTTTGTTTCTTATTGTTATTGGCGCCAATTCTATTGTGGTGGCATTTTGTCTTGTCGCTTGACTCCATTTTATGTTACAAATATTTTTTATTATTCTCTCTTCTCTTCGTTAATGTTCTTTCCAACAATTTTATATCCTTTTCTATATTCTTGATTTATTTTTTTTTTCTTCTATTTTTGTTGTTGTCCTTTTACGTTATCTGTTGAAGCTTTTCTTTCAATTATATCCTGAGGATTTTTATGTTGGTTACCATTAGTCTCCTGTGAAGATGATGATGGCTTTAACATAATGTATGCTTAAGTGTGTGTGTGTTTTGTTTTTGTTACATTAACCCATTATTTCATATACATTTTCGTCCTTTCTTTTACACACACACACACAAAAAATGGGACTCAATACAAGAAAAGAAAAGTTTCTTTTAAAAGCCTTAGTAATGTTGTCAGTACCCGTACATGGTTTTAGTTTCCAATTACATCATCATTCACAGCGCCATTAATGGTTTTACATGTGAGGTCATCATGTTCCATCATCATCATCATCATGTACCCGTTGTATACCCAAATGCCAAACAAAGTTTATAAAAGATTTTCTTTGTTTGTTTGTCTAGACAATCATTAAGTTCTGGGATTTTCTTAATCCTGCTGTGAATTGAAAATATTCTCTGGAGTGAAATTAATCGATAATAGAATCGTTTTTTCGATTGCAAATAGAATTATTGAATTAAAATTGGCTCCAGACACCAAAATAATTGGGGTTAGGATATATACCAGAGATCAGCAATGAATCGTATTTTCGCTACTCATAGATACTTATGAAATTTTGAGTATGAGTGAGTCAAGAGTATTAAAATTCAACTACTCTGATTCATTCGTACCAGAGATCAGCAATGAATCGTTTTTCCGCTACTCATAAGCACTCATGCAATTTTGAGTATGAGTGGATCAACAGAATTGAAATTCAACTACTCTGATTCATTCGTACTCGCTACAACATTGATTTATAAGTATAGGTTGCAATGAGTATGAGTACAACGTTGACATCAAACTCACAACATTCGAAATGTGTTTGATTCATACGCCTACTCATTCTGATTCATAAATTTAGAAAAATACTTATAATACTTATAAGTGATTCGAGTGGCTCGAATCATTCATCAAAATTTACAGCCTTTGTTACTGTTGCATATACAAACAAAGAAGAAAGGAAAGACAAAGACTACAAGCAAAGCATACACACAATCTTCTTGTGAGTATAGTAGTGTTCGTACGCGAATCACACTTATTTTGTGCTTCGTGTAAATGTTAAGTAGAGACAAGTCGAAGTCAATAACATCATGCGTATTGTTAAGTATGAATACGACGAGTACTTCCAACTTTGAGTATGAGTAGTATGAGTATCATATTAAAATAAGTATGAATGCGTATAAGTATCAGAAATAATAAGTATGACTCGAATCTACTCATCGTTTTGAATACTCGTTGCTGATCTCTGATTCGTACTCGCTACAACATTGATTTATAAGTATAGGTTGCAATGAGTATGAGCGCAACGTTGACATCAAACTCACAACATTCGATTCATTGTTTGATTCATACGCCTACTCATTCAGATTCATAAATTTCGAAAAATACTTATAATACTTACGAATGATTCGAGTCACTCGAATCATTAATCAAAATTTACAGCAGTAGTTATTGCTGCATTTACAAAAGAAGAAAAAAGAAAAGACAAAGACAGCAAGCAAAGCACACACACAACCTTCTAGCGAGTATTGTGGTGTTCGTACTCGAATCATACTTATTTTGTGCTTCGTGTATATGTTGAATCATGGAGAGTCGAAATTAACAACATCGTGCGTATTGTTAAGTATGAGTACGATGAGTATTTCTAACTTTGAATATGAGTAGTAATGAGTATGATATTAAAATAAGTATGAATGCGTATAAGTAGCTGAAATTATAAGTATGACTCGAATCTACTCATCGTTTTGAATACTCGTTGCTGATCTCTGATATGTACTACTATTGCCATAGGGTATGTATTCGCGACAACCTTAAATAGCAACTTAGTTAATCTTTAAAAGTCAAATGTTATGCTTAAGACAGTCCCGAAGTCAAAAAGAAAAAAAGAAAATTACATTTACCAAGTTACATAACTCTAAGCTGGTGCAGAGAGGAGAGTAATAATGAAGGTGTTGCTGCTCTTTCTCATCCAGAGAGCTCAGAGCCATAATCTGTATAATCCGCCCAACTATACTCTTAGATACACGTTCAGTTATACAATATTTTTCTCTTATTGAGCTCAGTAAAATCGCCGTAGTCTAGTAAAGGGTCCGCCAAATAACTTTTTTTTTTTTGAAAATGCTTTAAAAAAAAACTACTGAATATTTTCTCAAATTTCATTTCTTATTTGAAAGTACAGGGTGGGGCAAAAGTCACGAAGGGGTTTAATCGTTCTTGGGAATCTCGTGGCTTTAGTTCTTGCACTAACTGCAGCTTGTATGGGAAAAGATGTAAATTTCCCTTTAATATTCTGCGTAAAGACCGCCGAGACATTTGCAGCTCAGCAGAGCGCCTTCGAGTTGATGTTTCAGGATTCTCCTCAACACTCTCCAGAACGCGTTGAATATTTGCTTCATTAATTACAGAATGTGGTCTTCCGCTTCGTGGAAGATCCCTTACTGAGCCTTGTTCCTGAAAACGTGTCACTAATTGATTCGGATGGTGAATTCCGCACATTAAAATGACGACGATAGGCTCGTTGAGTTTGAATTATTGATCAATGATGTTCAAAATAAAGTTCTATGATTTTGGTTCGCTGGATAACGTTGTAACCTTCCATAATTAATCTCCCAGATTTATTTTACAAGTCCTAAAAAGAAAAATAAAAAAAAATTATATTAGAAAAGTTATTAATTTTTCAAATCCCTTCGCGACTTTTGCCCCACCCTGTACAATCCTTCCGGTTAATAACGGAAAATAATTTCATTCAAATGGCTGCCTCGGCTGGCCATGCAGTAGCCTACACGATCGATTCAATTTTTAAGCACATTATCGATTGTGTGCAGCTGTATTTCACCAATGGTTTCACGAATATTGTCCTTTAAAGCGTCAATTGTCTCTGGCTTGTCGGCGTAACACTTATCTTTGGCGGCACCCCACAAATAATAGTCCAACAGTGTCAAATCGCAGCTCCGAGGTGGCCAAACGACATCAGCTATGCGGCTGATAATGCGATCTTCAAAAACATGCGAACGCAAAACATCGAGTGTAGCTTCGGCTGTGTGGCACGTAGTACCGTCCTGTTGGAACCAAGTGTTGCCAATATCCTCCTCTTCAATTTTTGTGAACAAAAATTCGTTCAACATGGCCCGATAACGATCGCCATTGACTGTAACGGCCACTCCTTGCTTATTTTCGAAGAAAAATGGCCCAATTATGCCTCTGGTCCAAAATCCGCACCAAACAGTGACTAGTTTTGGGTGCGTCGGCTTTTCAATGTACTATGCGTGCGGGTTTTCTGTGCTCCAAATGCGACAATTTTGCTTGTTTACATACCCGCCAAGACCAAAATGAGCTTCATTTGAAAAGATGATTTTTTTTTGTCAAAATCGGCATTTTCTATAAGTCGATCGCATTTGCGTTGTTCAAGCGTATACACAACTATATTCGTTCAGCGGAAGGATAAAATTATTATCTGTCAAATCAGACATGAGCTAAGTGTTACCATTCACGAAATAAGCACTAGTTGAAAAAAAAACATTAGATGGCGGACCCGATTGATAGTGTGCTGGCTTATTAGGCGGGAAGCCACGGTTCTAACCTCAAATCAACAACAAAACGAAAATATGAAAAATATTTCTTCGGCAACTTCCTCTCAGCAGGTTCCTGCAAAAACTCTGAGAGCGAAATAAAATTGCCATGAAAAGTTTCTCAAAAAAATCGGTCATTCGGAGTCGACTTTAAACTGTAGATCCCGCCATTCATGCGTAAAATTAACACACACACAACATAGGTGATGTGAGATACTAGGTCGTAATCCTGACTAAAGGGTTGTAATGACCAATTATGTATGTATCGGGTTATCCATTTCGTGGTTTCAAAAGTAAACGTAAATAAAACACATATAAAATATTTTTTTCATGATATTTATTTTTTATTGTAAAGTTTGAACGTTGACATTATGTGTGAAATACTACATCATTTAAATAACCTTCACGCGAAGTGTTGCAAGCATTGATTTTTTTGAGGTAATTTTCGACCACTTTTTGGGCACATATTGGGCGATATCTCAGCCATAACTTGACGAATGTTGGTTTTTAAGTGCTCAATAGTTGAAGGTTTATCTGCATAAACACGGTCTTTCGCGTAGCCCCACAAAAAAAGGTCTAATGGTGTCAAATCACATGATCTTGGTGGCCAGTTGATATCGCCACGACGGGAAATTACGCGGCCAGGAAATGTCTATTGCAATAAAGCCATATTCGCTCGAGTTGTGTGGCATGTGGCACCGTCTTGTTGAAACCACATATTCTCCAAGTCCTATTCTTCAATAGCAGGCAAAAAAAGTCGGTTATCATATGACCATAACGCTCCGAATTGACGGTGACAGTCGTTCCATCGTCGTTTTCGAAGAAGTAAGGTCCAATCACACCTTCGGACCAAAGAGCCCACCAAACAGTGACTTTTTCTGGATGTAATGGTCTCTCTTCAATTACTTGAGGATTCTCAGAACCCCAAATACGACAATTTTATTTATTAACATACCCACCGAGTGTGAAATGTGCTTCATCGCTGAAGAAAATTTTGTTCGAAAAATTGCCGATACGCACGATACGCGGCTGTGGCAGAATCACCATTTTTGTAGTAGATTTTGATAATTTTTATGCGTTGTGTGATAGTTAAGCGATCCATTTTCGTCAATGTCAGACTTTCAACTGAAAAGAAAAAAATTGCTTTCACAACTTAGTTTGACAGATGTCGAATTCTAGTCCCATACTTTTGAAACCACGAAATGGATAGCCCTTTATTTAACGTCGCCACAGTCGCAGGCATTTGTTTTGCCAATGTATCCGCTGGTAGAGTTTTCAAATTTCATCCAATTTATTGCAATAGAATGAAGTCACTTGTCTCAGCGGTTTTCTTTTGCCTAAAAACCACAAGGGCATCATTCATGGTTCGATTTATGTTGTGTTTATACGCGCGTCAACACATTTTTCACTGTGTGAACGCCAGTGAATAGAATTGCCTCAACTCTAATGTTAGCAAAACACTCTTTAACATTAGTTTTAAGGCTAGAGTGACAATTTAAATTCTTTTCTTCTTTTTTTAAAAAGCAAACTGCTGCGGCCTGTGTTTTTTATGTTACTGACCGCAGGAGAATTGAAACAATTTCAGAACGATACACCATAACGTTTAAATGACAAAAATTTCTTGACATTTTTTTTTTTTCAATTCGAAACTTGAAATTGGTGTTGGAATTCCATTTCATTTGTGCATAATGATAGTCTAGTTCAGGGATTACCATTTCATAGCACAATTGTGCTTTTATTTAGTTGTCGATCAGACTGCGACAAGTACACATGTCAGCGGATGCTATAATATTTTTTTTTTTTAGGTTTACACTCAAAAAATATTTTATGTTAAAAAATCTTTTTTTTTAAGTCAAAGTCTTATATGTTCTTGAAACACATTTTGATTGTTTTAATAATTTAGATGATGTGGAAAGAGAACAACTCTTTTATAGACATGGGGCAATATTTTGGAAAAATTAAAGGGTTTGTTATTAGTAGGAGATGACATTTATGAACAAAAATTAGTACTCAGCAATTATCTAAAAAACATTACCTAATTATTAAATCAAAGATGTATAACTTTGTGTATGTTGATTAAATGAAAATCAAAATAGGATATATTACTAACATTTTTCTATGACTGTAGGCTCTCAACTTATTTTCTCTCTCTTACTCACTAATACACAACCAAAAAATTTTTGGTAACCCCTGGTCTAGTTTGAGTGGCAATACAGCTGCTGTAAGGCATCTTCTCTTCTACACGTATTTTATGAACGTATTTTTATCCAGTTTAGCTATTTACAGGATACTTGTTTTTTTTTCTTTAAATTGTTTAAAGTCTAAAACTGTTGAGCCCTTAATTCTTGTTTCTAATTTCTTTAATTACTTCACATTTTTTTTTTTTAATTTTTCTTTTAAATTCCCGTTTAATCTCTTTTATTGTTGTTGGCAATTCCCTTTACTTTGTTGTTTTTTTTTTTTTTTGGATCATAAGCCATATTTTCATTTCAGTTTTTTCTCCATATTTTCCATTTTTTTATTTTCAAACTGGAAAGCGAAATGCCCCCTCTTGGTACGCGAGAAGAAAAACTTTTTAAGTTTCTTTAAATTCCCAAGCAGCAGAAGTATGCTTACAAGAAACTTAAGTACTTTTTACTGCGAGGGTAGTTTTCAGAAATTTGTGTAGAATACTTCAGTGTATTTAATTTGAAATGAGAAAAAGTATTTTTTTTATTTTTATTTATTTTTATTTATTTATTTATTGATTAACTCCAGTACAACAAGCATTTTAATCTTATTTAATAGTACTGTTTATACAATGTTATGATTTAGTTAATAGTTATATATATATATTGTTACGAAAATGGAAATGGTGTTGTTAAAATAATAAGCAAAAGCTCCAAAAACAACTTGACTTGGACTTGATCACGCATAAAAACAAAAGCTCCAAAAACAAAACAATTCAGTTGTTCACGTGATCAACGAATGAGTAAGCATATAGCAACAAAAACAACAGGGCTTGTTTACAAGATCGATGAATAAACAAATATAGCAACAACGACCGCGTATAAAAAATATAGCAGAAAGACAAACAAACAAAACAACAACAACTCTGCCTGGACGAAAGTAAATAAGATACACGAACAAGTTGTTTACATTTTTGGATTGTTCCCGAAGGTCGTCATCATTCTTCAAGGGCATTCATCACGCTGTTGATCGAGTGATATAAAAGGCAAGATAAAGCGAGCAACGATGATTGAGTTAAAATTCAGTCAGTCGTGTATGAAGATACGTGATTCTCGGAGATCGAGTTAAGTTAGTCGTGTGACGACGTCGCGTTGAATTGAGTGAGAATTCAACCAGTGGTGTGAAGATACGAGATCGAGTTATAATCCAGTCAGACTTGTGTGCAGACAAGTTGCGTGAAGAAAACAGTTGTTAGTGTGGTGCTTACAAAAAAGGTTGTGAGCAAAGAACAATAACTAACAAGTGTTGTTGTTGCTTATAAAGAAGGTTATAAGCAGAGAAATATCACGAACAAGCACATATTGTGGAAGTTATCATTGTATGCGTAGAATAAGTTCGAACAGTGGCACGAAAGTTGTGCAGATAATAAAGAATTGACTTAAAATTAAACACAGATTTATTTTTATTTTATTTGCAATCTACGAACTCATATTTTTAACGTTTTTAAAAGGTAAAAACGTAACAATATGTAAGTTTCACCAGAAAGCAAAAATTATATTAAATTATATTAAAAATTATATTAATTAGATTTGAGTTACTCGTAGATTTAAGTTTAAGTTAGCCATAGGTTTGATTAAATCAAATGATGAATTCTAAAGAAAAGAAAAGTGTGTTGAAATTGCTTTTTTAAATTGCATTACATTGCTTTTCAACTGAATTTCTGGCGGAAATTGATTCCCTGAGCGAGTAGCATTAATATAAAAGTGCCTTTCAGACACATGTTTTCTGTACCTTACGGCATTTATCCTATAGCCTCTATTAGTTCTAGAGAATTGTAGTCTAGTAAATTGATAATCTGGTTCCTTTGAATAAATAATCTTGTGTAAGAAAATTAACATACGATATTTTAAAAAGCTTTCCAGTGTCATATTATAGATTCTGTAGGAAAAATGCGAGATACTACTATATCTACTGCGTCCAAAAATATATCTTGCTATGTTGTTATAAGTCACCTGAAGTTTATTCCTGCTAACAGAGTCCAAGCCAGCAAAAAGCTCACATCCATACAAGAGAGTTGGAATTAGATATGTCTTCGCCAAGAGCATATGTATATTGAAAGGCGTAAAGGACTGAGTCCCGCAGAGGTTCCTCAGCATAGCGTACGTTTTCACACAAATTATATTAACATGGTTAGTCCAGGAGAGTTGACTATTAAAAGTAATACCCAAGTTCTTTTTTATTTAATTTTATTACCTACATCGGTGGTGTAAGAAGCTAGGTTGTAATCCTGACTGCAGGTTTGTAACAACCATGTCGAAAACCTTTTCGCCCTCTATGTCATATGAATTTAGGATTAAACATACATATATAATTGGTGATTACAATCCTTCAGTTAGGATTACGACCTAGCTTCTCATACCACTTATGTTGTGTGTGTTAATTTTTTATACATGAATGGCGGGACCTACAGTTTAAAGTCGTCTTCGAACGATACATTTTTGAGAAGCTTTTCATGGCAATTTTTACTCTCAGAGTTTTTGCCAGAAATCTGCTGAGAGGAAGTCACCGAAGATATATTTGTTAATATTTCGTTTTGTTAGAGATGTTTGACCTGGAGTTTGAACCTTGGCCTCACGTCTAATAAGCCAACACACTACCCACTAGACTACGGCTACTTCTAATATAGGATTTTTAGTCGACCATGTTAACCACTGCACCACGTAACATTGATTATGAAATAAAAATCAACAAAATTTTTAATCTTTTGGTACTTTTTACGGTACATTGATCATGAAATAAAAATCAACAAAATTTTTAATCTTTTGGTACTTTTCACGGTACTTTTTAATTTTTTTTTTAAATAGTAAAAAAATCTTAATTCTAGCAGTCTCTGGTACTTTTCCTGTTATTTTTGATTATGTTTTGAAGCACTGCAACGAAGGAATTAGAGGTCACATCCTTGCCTATTGTCCTGGCTTGTCTAATAAAGGGTGTTTTTTATAGAGGTATAGAACTTTAAGTTGGCATTACTTTTCAAGATGGCGACCGATTTAACAGCTGTCAAGTGATTTATTCTCAGTTTGGTTTGGCAATTCATCATGAATAGACTCACGCCTGAACAACGCTTGCAAATAGTGCAATTTTATTTCGAAAATAATGGTTCTGTTCGGAAAATGTAACGCGCACTATGTCCGTTTTTTCGTCGACAAAATCGTCCATCAGAGCAGTTAATTCGATTAACCATTGAACGTTTGCGCACCACGTTTACTCTTATTGATAACTCGCATCCCCAGAGACGCCGTACGGTGCGTACAGAAGAAGCTATTGCTGCTGTAGAGCGTAGCATTGAGGAAGACCCGAATTAGTCCATCCGCCATCGAGCACAGGAATTGGATCTGTGTCCATCCACTTTATGGAAGATTTTGCGGAAGGATCTTGGTTTGCGTGCTTACAAAATCCAACTCGTGCAAGAATTGAAGCCAAATGATCATCAAGTAAGGCGTAGATTCGTCGAATGGGCATAAAACGAGATTACCGTTGTTCCCGATTTTCATAAGCGAATTTTGTTTAGCGATGAAGCGCACTTCATTTGGAGTGAAGGTAATCCTCAAGTGTATGTGAAAACACCGTTACATCCAGAAAAACTGACTGTTTGGTGCGCTTTATGGGCTGGTGGAATCATTGGTCCGTACTTTTTCAAAAACGATGGTGGCCAGGACGTTACAGTCAATGGTGATCGGTATAGAGTCATGATTACTAACTTTTTCATTCCTGAATTGAATACCCATGATGTCCAGGAGATGTGGTTTCAACAAGACGGCGCAACATGTCACACAGCAAGTGCCACAATAGATTTTATGAAAGACACGTTTGGTGACCGCCTAATTGGCCTCCAAGATCTTGTGATTTAACACCGCTAGACTACTTTCTGTGGGGCTATGTAAAGTCATTGGTCTATGCGGTAAAGCCACAAACGCTTAACCATTTGGCAGACAACATTCGCCGTGTTATTGCCGATATACGGCCACAAATGTTGGGAAAAGTCATCGAAAATTGGACGTCCAGATTGGACTACATCCGAGCCAGCTGTGGCGGTCATATGCCAGAAATCATATTTAAAATGTAATGCCACAAGATTATCTTTCGGATAAATAAAATTCATGTCAATCGAATAATCTATCGTTGTTTTATTGCAACTTAAAGTTCTATACCTCTATAAAAAAAAACACCCTATATAATTGTAGTGATTCAAAGTTGGTACTTTAGTACTTTAATTAATTTTTAATTTCATTTTTACTAAAGTTTAAATTACTTTATAAAGTATTAGATGTCTGAGTGAAAAGAATAATCGATTTAGAACTTTGGTACTTTTAGTGTTAATCAAAGTACTTTTTAAAAGTACCTTTTTAGGTAAGGTACTTTTTGTACTTTTCACTTCTAAGATATTTTAGCTAATAAAACAAAATTAAATTTAATGAAATTTTAAATCATAAGAAATAATTCTTTATAAAAAGTACCATTAAAAAGGTACTACAGTCAAAGCTCGGTATAACGAACGATATATTGTCAGGCCCTTTCGTTATAATGAAAAATTCGTTATATCCCAAATTTTTTTTTTCTATCAAAATTTTATTTAAAAAAAGAAAAGTACATTTAATTCATTTTATTAAAAATATATAGATATGTCCTTAAAATAACGTTTGATAACACTGCGACAAAATAAAAAAAATTCAATACACCCGGCTAATGACTTAGTGTAGGTTGTGAGTTTTGTTGAGTAGATCTCAAAAATATTTTTTTTTATATTTCTCGAACCCTCCAAACTTGTTTTATTTGACAAAAACTGTTTTTTTTTAGACTTTACACACAAATTTCTGGATTATTCATACATTTCTGACCCGATTTTCATAATTGAAATCTTGTTGGAAAGGGGAGAGATGGACCTTTAAAACGGTATACATATATATATTATTCGACTTAATATGCTATAAGTTTTGATGAGGTAAACTTGGAAAATTCAAATTTTTTTCATATTTTTTCAAGTTTGTCCATTCATAGTAGCAAACTTTACTTAAAAAATATGAAATAAGTGCTAACATTCTGAAAGTACATTATCTTGTGAACAGATTGGCTCTTCGTTTGATCAAATCGGACAAATATTACCGCAGTTATTATTTAAAGAGTCTAACAGTCGAGTTATTCGAGTATTTCTTCAAATGAACTTTTAGTTCAAAAATTTTCAGAACTTTTGATGGATCTTGATTGTTTATCAGAAAATGTGTAAATTTCACGTTTGAGCGACCACCAGAAAAGTTGGCCAATTTTTGCCCAAAGAGAAATAATAATATTTGCAAAAAAACACAAATATTAGCCGACTTCTGGAAGTCGTGCAAACGTGAAATTGACACATTTTGTAATAAACAATCAAGATCCATCAAAAATTCTGAAAATTTTTGAACTAAAAGTTCATTTGATGAGATGACATATATAAAAAATATAACACGACTGCTATACTATTTAACTAATAACTACGGTAATTTTTATACAATTTTATTAAATGATGACTCAATCTCTTCACAAAAGAACAGACTTTAAGAATATTATCACTTATCCTATATTTTTTTTATTAAAGTTTGCTACTATGAATGGACAAACTTGAAAAAATATGAAAAAAAATTTCGAATTTTCCAAGTTTACCTCATCAATTCTTATAGCATATTAAGTCGAATAATTGATATATGTATACCGTTTTAAAGGTAAATCTCTTCCCTTTACAACAAGATTTAAATTTTGGAAATCGGGTCAGAAATGTTTGAGTAATCCAGAAATTTCTGCGTAAAGTAAAAAAAAAACAGTTTTTGTCAAATAAAACAAGTTTGGAGGGTTCGAGAAATATAAAAAAATAGTTTTGAGATCTACTCAACAAAACTCACAATCTACACTAAGTCATTAGCCGGGTGTATTTAATTTTCTTCATTTTGTCGCATAGTGTTATTTAAGTTGGTGAAAAATAAATCGTTTATAGACGTTTGTTTACAAGTATCTTGAAGACTCATTTGAAGAGCTTCTTCCTGTATTTCTCGAAGTACTAATTGTTTTGGTATATTAATATTATTTTGGGAACCCCATTGTATACATTTATCAAAACATTTTATTACTTCAGAATGCTTTATTTTCGTGTCATTATTAGAAAATTGGTCAACAATTTCAATATTTTTCTCATTTTCGTCATCTCTCCATCCAAAGTAATATCATTTAAGTCTCCAGTGTTCCAAACGTTTAAACCTTCTGTACTAAATGGAATCTAAAATTAAAGAATAGATAAACAAAATGTGAAAACATTAAGGCAAGGATTTAAATTTGCTTACATTTGGAAAAATTATACTTAATAGTCTGACTCCATGTCTTATACACTGTATTTCATCCCCTTGAAAGAGTCTAGAAAGGGGGATCTCGTCCTCATCATCAAACTCAAAATTTTCCAAAAATATAATTTTTTTTCCAACATTTAGATAATGCGTCCTCCTTAACATTGTTCCAGGCGAGACCAATCATACAGGATGCACCATAAAGAGAAAGACTTTTTAAAAAAATTTATGATGTCATCTGTTTCAGATGCCACTATTTTTGAAAAGAGGCTATTTCTGTAGTGTAATTTGAGTAAGCGAATAGCGTTTTGGTCCATTGGGTGGATAAGAGGAGTCTTGTTTTTTAAATCATTCGTTATACTGAGCTTGAAAATTATAAAACGTTCGTTATATAAGGTAGTCATTGTAAGAAATTTACTTATTCGTTATATCCCGAATTCGTTAAAGTGAGTATTTGTTATACCGTGTTACGGATTGTTCTAAGTTAGGTTCTGAAACGCACGCGTGTACGGCTAGGATGGAACTGACTCTTTTATTCAATGTGTTCTTAAAAGAAGAATTCATTAGTGATTTCACCATGCTTAAAACTATTTATAACAGAGTTGTTATATAATGTAGTAGATACAGAGTTGTAATATTTATGTACATATGTTATAAAATTAATTGTTAATTCAAATACATTACATTACTCCACCCCAAAATTTAAAAGATAATAAAATTAAAATTATAGATTTCATAAATTCATTTAAAGATAACTCACGGTTGAAGTAATACCAAAATTAAGATTTAAAAATAAGCATTATAACTGTACATAATTTTTTGTTAGTAAAATAACAGCATATCAATGTCTTCGAAAGTCCTCTGACTGGTACCGTGACACTTCTCGACGATTTCTGGTAGTTCTGCGCACTTGTTGATCTTGATGATTTTCGATTAAGTCATCTTGGTTACTTGTACTTGTGGAAACTGGTTCATTAACTGTAGTATTACTTGATGAAGCTTGAGATGTAGATGGTGAAATATCTAGAGGTGCTGGAGATTGGCTGTCATGATCGCTAAAACTAGTAGTATATGGATTGTTGATTGAAGAAGAGCTATGTTTCATTTGATTCACATGTCGTCTACAAACGCCTTTTTCTGTATTTACGATAAATATTACTTTTCCAATTTTTGCTTGAATAATGCCTGGTATCCACTTCTTCCCCTTACCGTAATATCTGATATAGACATTATCATTTATTTGAAATTTGCTTGAACTTGAAGAGCTTTTCTGAAGATTTTTTGAAGATTCTAAAAGCTGAGACCAGACCGTGCGTACAGGTCTACCACGCATTAGTTCTGCAGGTGATTTGCCCTCTGAATTTGGCATAAAACGGTAGGTTGAGAGGAATTTGTGTACAGCATCCTTTACAGGCATTTCATCATCGATGTTCTTTCTTACAGATGTTTTGAAAGTTCTAACGAAACGTTCCGCCAAGCCATTTGAAGCGGGATGAAAAGGTGTTGTTGTGATATGACGTATGCCAGCTTTTATGCAGAACTGTTCAAATTTTTCAGAGCTGAGTTGGGGACCATTATCACTTACTATTGTGTTTGGTATGCCTTCTATTGAAAATATAGCTGAAAGAGCGGAAATAGTATCCTCTGTTGTGGTATTTTTCATTGAGGAAACGTAGGGAAATTGCGAGAAAGAATCGACACAGATGAGCCACATGGAATTAAATATAGGACCAGCAAAATCCACGTGTACTCGCTCCCATGGCTTAGTTGATTTAGGCCAGCTTTCGTACTCTTTGGCAGGAGCTTGATTCTGAATTTTGCATATTTCACAATCAGAAGCTATTTTTGTAATGTCATCGTCGATGTTGTTCCACCATATGTATTGTCTAGCGAGTTGTTTCATTTTAACAACGCCCCAATGTCCATCATGAAGCATCTTTAAAGCTTGACTCTTTAAAGCACTGGGTATGACGACACGAATATAATTTGTTTCTAAACAAAGCAAATTGTTGAAAATTGTCAAATTATTTCTGCGATTGAAGAATGGTTTTATTGCTGGTAGATCTGATGAAAGTCGTTCAGGCCAACCATTTTTCACATACTTGTAGACTTCGCGTAATGTTTTGTCAGATTTAGAATATTTTTGAATATCGGCTTTTATGGGAAAATCATCAAATGAAATTTGGAAACATGATTCTTCGTCCTTATCGAAATTTTCGTCTGTTGAAAGAGGAAGGCGTGAAAGCGCATCCGCGTTACCATGATCGGCAGTTTTACGATATCTTATTTCAAATGTATAAGCCATGAGCGTCACCGCCCAGCGTTGAATACGAAGTGCTGTCATAGTTGGCAAATGTTTAGAAGGGTTAAAAATGCTTACTAGAGGTTTATGGTCAGTGATGAGTATGAACTTTCGGCCATAAAGGAACTGGTGGAAACGTTTAACACCAAAAATTATTGCAAGACCCTCCTTCTCTATTTGGCTGTAGTTGGACTGTGCCCTGTCAAGTGTTTTTGAAGCGAATGCGATAGGCCTTTCGGTTCCATCAGGATATACATGAGAGATAACAGCGCCAATACCGTATGGCGAAGCATCGGTAGCAAGAATAAGCGGCAAGTTGTCCTGAAAATGTGCAAGTTGAGTTGCGTTGGCTATATACGATTTGAGGTCTTCGAAAGATTTTTGCTGCTCTTTTCCCCATCGAAAAGGTACATCCTTTCTGCGTAACCTATTGATTGGTGCTGCTAAATTGGAAAAATTTGGTATAAAATTATGATAGTAATTTACTTTGCCCATGAACGCTTCCAGCTGTTTAGTATCTTTAGGAGGTTTCAAATTTTTGACTGCTGCAACGCCAGATTCATCAGGTAATATTCCTTCTGCACTAATTTGACGGCCTAAATATGTAATTTTGCTTTGCAAAAATTTGCACTTTTCCTTTTTACAGCGAATGCCATTAGCTAATAATATTGATAGTACTTTCTCAAGGCGTTGAAAATGTTCTTGTAGGGTTGGTGCTGAAATTATTATATCATCAAGGTAGTTTGCACAGCCTTCTATACCATGAAGAAGTTGCTCTATGTACTTTTGGAAAATAGCTGTAGCGCTAGCGATGCCATAAGGAAGACGTTGGTATTGAAATAATCCAAGCGGCGTGTTGATGACCATTATCTGTTTCGATGTATCGTCTAATTCCATTTGAAGATAAGCATCTTTCAAATCAATTTTCGAGAAATATTTTCCGTCTCGAATGGTATAAAATAAACTTTCACGAGTAGGAAGCGGGTACTGCTCAATGTCAATCTGTGAGTTGACAGCTACTTTGAAATCACCACATATACGAATTGAATTATTCGGCTTTTTTGCTAAGACTATGGGTGAAGCCCAATCACTGAATTTGATAGGTTTAATTATTTTTTGCGATATCAGTCTAGCTATTTCCTCTTTAAATTGTGGCATTTGAGCGAACGGAATTTGGCGGCTTCTAAAAAATTTTGGTTGTGCGTTTGCTTTTAGACGAATATTTGCCTTAAAATCTTTAATTGTGCCGAGAGATGGTTCAAAAACTTCGTGGAATTTTTCGCTAATGTTACTCAATTTTTCATTGTCTTCGTTTGTGATTGAATTAATTTGCCTAATTTGGAAACCAAATTTCTTGAACAAATCATAGCCAAATAAATTTTCACCTTCATTTGTATCGACTACGATTAAAGTAACGCTTTTTTCACTATTGCCACATTTTAAATTTGTATGTAGTTCACCCAGAATAGGAATTTCTTTTTTACCAAATCCATACAAAACTCTATTCGATTTAACAAGTTTTGGCCTTTGCAATAATCCGTATGTTTTCAAATTAATTATAGAAATTGATGCCCCAGAATCCATTTGAAATCTTACACTCTGTTTATTTATTTCAACATCTATTACACTCTTTGCATTTTCCGATTTTATTATACCACTAATGTCAAACACTGTCTCCACTACATCAATATTATTCATTTGCTTTTTGTTTCTGTACCCTATTCTGTTTTCATTGTTATTGTTATTTCTGTACCCTTTTCTGTTTTCGTTGTTATTGTTATTATTGTCGTTGCTTTTAGACATACAGACCGGCGCAATGTGTCCCTTTTTTCTACACTTGTTACATATGGCATTTTTAAATTTACATTCTTCTCTACTATGAGAACTAAAGCAACCCGAACAAGATTTATATTTTTGTTTTTTATTCTGCATGTCCTTTTTAACGGGATATTGTTTTTTCACATAGTTTATTTCTATTGTTTTTTCGCTGGAAATTTCTTTAATAGCACTAACGGTTCTTGTTGTTGCTTCGTACGACTCTGCTATTAACAAAACATCTGCAAGTGTTGCGTTTTGCTTTTGTAACGCGGCAGAGCGAACTGAGTCGTGAGGGGTATTTACAATTATATGATCTCGAATCATGTCGTCAACGAAGCTGTTGGCACATGTGTTCGAACTGCAAATAAATTTGCAGGCTCTGGCTAACCCTCGAAGGTCTGCTACCCATTCTTTGTAAGATTGTGAACTTTTCATTTGCCTTTTAAAAAATTCATAGCGTGCTGCAACAATGTGTTGGCTAACTATGAAATGATGTGACAACTTTTCTGTCAGCTGTATATATGTTTGACTCTCAAGACTTTGTACACCAAATAAATTTTTGAGTAGATCAAACACTTCCGCACCGCACCATGATAAAAAAAATGATTTTTGTTTTTCTGGAGACGTAACGGAATATGCGATGAAATGCTGCTCCAGCTGCTGCAAATACGAGTCCCACTGCTGATTCTCCTTATTAAATTTGTGGAACGCTGGTACCATCGAATGGTCATTGGTGGCAGTTGAGGGAGTTCCATTATTTTTATCAAGAATTGCCTGCATCCACTGTTGTTGTTGGGTCAACAAATGTTGCGTAAATTCTTGTTGTTGCTTTAACAACAATTCAAAACCATTTAAATTGGTTGCCATTCTTTGCTTTGTCCACACACTCAAAAAATAATAAAAAAAATATACACTGCACCGTTATTCTTGTTTTTTCTGTTTATCTTTTTTATCCTCGTCGCCAAATGTTGAATTGAAACGCACGCGTGTACGGCTAGGATGGAACTGACTCTTTTATTCAATGTGTTCTTAAAAGAAGAATTCATTAGTGATTTCACCATGCTTAAAACTATTTATAACAGAGTTGTTATATAATGTAGTAGATACAGAGTTGTAATATTTATGTACATATGTTATAAAATTAATTGTTAATTCAAATACATTACAGGTTCGTAATCTTCGCTCCCACCCTTTTAATTTGCATATATGGTTGGCAATAATGCACTTTATTGCAACTCTTTTTATCGATGTAAATGCAACCCTTTCGTTATCTTTATCCCTTTTACTATGTATGTTCTTCGATATTTTTTTTTTGGCGCGTTCTGATCGGCCAATAGGATTTTGACACCTAGCGTCTGTTTCGTTGGGCGCCATATATGTTACGCGCCGGTCGTAAAATGATCAGTAGACTGAAAAAATTCCAAAAAAAAAACCGAATAAAATATCAAGGTCAAGGGCATGCAAAGATCTCCCCGGCTGCTCAAATCGAAGTGGTTCTCAACCCGTATTTTACGACGCGTAAGCATATAAACACAGCCTGCATGCCACCAAAGAAAATACTATAGACTGTGTGAATATAAAAAAACATAAAAAAAAAGCTACAATGTTGTCAAATACGAATGTGACAAGGATAAATGAGCTGAAACGACCGGACGGTTAGGTGTTATTACCGCCTAGGGCACAAGTTCCCTCCCAGTGACAAAGTCACACACCATGACAGACGGACGCCCTAATCAAATACTACATCTGTCCCTAAAATAACCATGTGCTTCCTACCTTACCATGTTCCCAGCATTCCTCCCGAACCAATTAATTAAGAATTCATGTCGATTTCATTTATAACAAAATTTATTCATTAAACTTGCAAGAGAAAGGAAAAAAAAATAAAGAAAGGAAAATGTATTCTATATTTATATATGCTTACACATTAACAATCCGTAACAACCGGACTTTGACTGTATTTGCAAACTCACATATAAAATAAGTCATAAATTGAATGAAAAACTAATCAAAAATTTACTAAAAATTTACGAAAACTTTTCATACAACCCTTTCACCAAAACAAATTATTTCATCACATCTACTTTAGGAAAATATACCCCCCAAGTGATAACAACAATAGCTGACAGCCCAAATCCCTTTTATAAAATTCTTAAGAAAAATATGTAAGAGAACTTCTACGTTAACTGACTCAAATATTCACAAAGGCAATAGTAATGGCGACGAAGACGAAGATGCCGACAACCACGCAGATGAACTCAGCTGAATAGAAAACAAAACTTTTAAATCAGATTTCTTTAGATTTTAAATGTTTTCCATTAGTCCAGCCCAATATGGCTGAAGAAAGTAGTAAAAAGTACGTTAAGTTCTATTCTTTAGAAGCCAAAGAAAATCAAAAACAAAAAACAAAAACTTGAAATAAGTTTCGGCTAAAAAGTTGGTCACAAATTTGTGATGATTTAAGCAAACAATTTCAAAAGGAGGCCGGGAATAGAAAAATTAAAAAAGTTTTTGGCTTTGAAGAAACACTTTTGCTTTTCTGATGGCCAAAAGATTAAAAAAAAAGAAAGCCGCTTAACTTTGTAATTATTTTTAATGAAATTTAAATTGTTGAGGAACGTGCTTGAAATCAAATGATTTCATGATTAAGAGTTCATTTAATACACGTGGTCTTTATTAAGTTTTTTTTTTTTTTTTTGAAATTTCAAAGGATCTCTCCACTTTGTATAACTCAAAGTGTGAATTGAGGTCTTCTAAAAGTGTTGTGGCTTTAAAGGAAAAACAAATCCACAAACCGTGATAAAGTCTATACACTGGGTAATGCTAATGGCCAATTATCGTTTATTCAGGAAAATGTGCGTCAGGCTTATCAAACCCAAACAGAATCCATGGTTTACTCCTGAGATAAAAGCACTAATGAAGAAGAGGGATAGTGCCTACAGGCGGTGGAAGAAGTTCAGGACTGATGACGACTTGAAGGCTCTTCATAAATCCGCACGGTCGGAGGTTACTAGGCACATAAGAATTGCAAAAACATTGTATTATGGTAGAAAGTTTTCCAATGCGATGGACAATAAATCGAAATGGAAAGTGATTCGCGAAATAGGATTCGGTGGAAAATGTATTAAAACCGATTTTGATGTAGATGTGAATAAACTTAATGACCAGTTTGTACATTCAGGTGTTCCAACGGCAATCGGTGATATGTATGATGACCTCTATTGTGTCCCTCCACAATACTCCTTTAGTTTTCGTTGCGTGGATCAGTTCGAAGTTTTGGAATGTATATCAGCGGTGAAATCGAACGCAATCGGTTCTGATGATATAGATCCTTTGTTTTTGAAAGTTTTGACACCTAGACTTTTGCCGTATTATACCCACTTATTCAATACAGTGCTGACTAAGTCTACTTTTCCTGATGAGTGGAAATTAGCTAAAATCCTTCCCATTCCAAAATCAAACAATGAGTTTAGGCCAATTGCTATTCTTCCTTTTTTGTTGAAGGTAATGGAGAACATTATAGCTAGACAGACCAATGGTTATCTGGAATGTCACAATTATTTAACAGTTAATCAGTCGGGTTTCATGAAAGGTAGGAGTTGTAATACCGCTCTATTAAATGTAGTTGAAGACCTTAGGTTGGAGCTAGATGTAAATAGTGTAGCGTTTTTAGTTCTTCTCGATCACACCAAGACTTTCGATACAGTCAATCATAAAATATTACTGAAAAAGCTCCGGAGACTGTTTAATTTTTCTAATTCTGCCGCTAGTCTAATTTTTTCTTACTTGTTGTTGACAGATGTCAGAAGGTTCATCTGAATGGTAATATTTCAGATTTGCGTAATATTAGTAGAGGTGTTCCCCAGGGATCAATTCTGGGGCCTCTATTGTTCTATAGTATATTAATGATCTACCGGATGTTTTGGTTGACTGCCGTGTTCATATGTATGTATGCTGATGATGTGCAGATTTATACCAGTACTCGTAAGGAGAATATTGTTTCTTGTTTACATTCTGTTAACCGTGATTTGGATAGGATTGACAGTTGGGCTTCGGCAAATGGACTATGCATTAATCTCTCAAAGTCCAAATGTATAGTGCTTTCGAAAGCCAACATTTTGGTTGCCATACCGGGATTGAGTATCAGGGGAAATAAAATTGACTATGTCAAGTCTGCTACCAATTTGGGTATTGTATTTAATGACAGATTATCGTGGTCTGGCCATATAAGCGTTGTTGTTGGCAGAATATACAGCATGGTTCGGAACTTATGGGCGGTCATTGATTCAACTCCTTTTGCAATTCGTATGCAACTTGCTAAAACTTATTTAATTCCTGTGCTATTGTATGGGTGCGAAATCTTTGCAAATTGCGATAGTAATGACAACCGCAAACTAAACTTGGCATACAACAATATACGAGTAGCAAGATACGTGTTTATTAAAGGTCGCCGTGATCATATTTCTCATTTAGCGTACCAGATATTTAGTGTGAAATTTGATAATCTTCTGAAAATTAAATGCCTCATTCTATTCCATAAGATTATTAATACGGGACAGCCGGAATATTTATTGGGCCGAGTCAAGTTTGCTAGGTCATTCCGGGGCATGAAGATTATTCAACAACGGTACAGGACTCTTTTGTCACAGCGTCAGTTTTTTATACACACCACAAGTCTCTGGAATTCCCTACCGAATTACATACAAAAGTTAGGCAATGCAAATGCGTTCAAAAAGGAGTTATTTAAATTATTCTCTTAATGAAAAGTATGTTACTTCCTTAGTATGGTTACTATATCGGTTAAATATTTATCCTTACTTTCTTACTCTGATTTTTGTAAACATTTCTTTTTTATATTTTTATAATTCTTTATTTTTTTTTTTTAAACTCTTTTAGTTATTTCTGTTGGTTTTCTAAATTGCTTGAAATTATATTTCTACTTAAATTTAATATTTTTATTAATTTGTTTCTTATATTAATTTGCTATTTTTTTTTTTTTTTTTTTTTTTGCTTAATTTCTTATATTTTACAACTATTTTTATTTTTTTTTATGTTTTATATCTTATTGATCCTAAGCATAGCACTATAACTTATAAGAATAAAATCTTGTTGTGTTATGTTAATTATAATAAATAAATAAAAAATAAATAAAAAAAAAATAAAAGCATTTTTTCTTTTTCTATTCATGCAAAGAAACATTTGAATTTTAAATGTTTGTCACCTTTTGCACAAAACAACTGATATCCACTTAGTGTTCCCGCAGTTTTTAACAATCCCAAAATCCCGGGATTGAGCACTTAATCCCGGGATTTGACTTTTTAAGCCGTAATGAAAAATATTGTATATTAGAACTCTCACTAATTCGAATTTCCAGAAATTAGAATCTGTTGTTTCAATGCATTAACCGCTATGAAATTAGAAACAAAACTTCAAATTGCGATTTTTTTTTTTGAGATGTAAACACTTAAATTAAAATTAAATTAAAATCACCAGAAGCAGATGAACCACCAACAAAAAAAAACTAAACCATTAACCAAGTATTTTCCTATGCTGAGGCTAGAAGACAGATCACTTTCTGCTACACTTGCACGACTAACAGCCCTTGATGGGATTTCAATTAACGTTATATGCCGCTCTAGTGACTTACGTGCAGGTCTTACAGCAATGGGATTTAAAGTTTACCTACGACTGTCAACATAGTCCGCCAAATGGTTGTATATTACAGCAACAAAATAAGATGTCATGCAAAAGTATGTTACGGCTGAATTTGGAAAGCAACTAACTCTAATAAAAGACTATAAAACCAGGGTTTGTATTGCTTGCTTGAAATTAGCAAAAGCACCTAAATTTCTGCTATGCTTAAAGTGTTTCAGCAATTGTACCCAAAGCAAAAGCAAACAGCAAAGCAGATAAACAAAAATAAACTCATTAGCTGTAGTGGTACAGTGAAATGTTATCTGCTTGCGCAGTCAAGCACAGCGATTAATATCGCAGCGATCCCTACTGCTTACAGCATTTCAGCATTTGTGGTTTCTCTTGTGCTTTTGCTGTGCTTTGTGCTGCGCTCTTTTACTTTGCAAGCACTGCTTAAGATATTTTTTATGTTTGAAATTAACTGTGTGTTTGCACCATTCTCTTTGAAATGTTGTAAAATGTACATACATATACATATGTACATATATGTATATATTATACATACATACGTTTACCGAAAAACTCTCTAAAACGGGTTTTCCCCTAAAACTATTTCATAATAAAACACAAGACACTTAAAAAATTTGCCGACGGAATAAGAAGCCCAAACACAATATACTTATGTATATACATACATACATATATATGTATGTACACTGTACAACATTTCAAAGAGAATGGTGTAAACACACAGTTAATTTCAAACATAAAAAATATCTTAAGCAGTGCTTGCAAAGTAAAAGAGCGCAGCACAAAGCACAGCAAAAGCACAAGAGAAACCACAAATGCTGAAATGCTGTAAGCAGTAGGAATCGCTGCGATATTAATCGCTGTGCTTGACGGCGCAAGCAGATAACATTTCACTGTACCACTATAGCTAAACAGCATTTTTTTATTTTTTCACTTTGCTGTTAGCTATTGCTTGTTTATTTTCTCTTAGTTATAGTTAAGCAAAAAAGCAAAAGTGAAACACAGTGAAGCAAAAACAAACACTGTATAAAACTAGGTGGAGCAGCCTTTTGTTAATACTGGAACGTCTTTATTTATTAAGAAATTGTATACAAAAGGCATTAATAGACATAGGTCCATCTGAAGGTGAATATTTTGCTTTATCCAAAGATGAGATTAATATGGTATCCGCAATCATTAGTGTTCTTATCCCAGTTAAAGCAACAGTTGACGCCCTTTGCCGTCGGGATGCTAATCTGTTCACGGCCGATGTTGCCATAACTTTTATGTTAAAAAAACTTAAAGATGCTAACAACGTTATAAGTCAAAAACTACATTCAGCCCTCATCCATCGCATGCAACAAAGGAGAACAGATATCAGTGGGGTACTTCAGTATCTGCACAATGGTAGAACAAATGTTCAGTCCGAATCCGAAACAGAGTTCGTTACGGTTCTTTCTTCCATAAAATGTCGCAAATTAATAGTTGAGTTACTCGGAAGACAAAATGCTTCAAGTCCAGCTACATCACTTCTAATAGCTTCTGAGTCAGAAGTTACACCTTCTTCTTCAGCCAGTGTAGAGTCTGAACGTGCTTTTTCTGCAGCTGGATTTTTCACAACTAAAATAAGAAGTCGTTTGAGCGATGAAACTTTGGATGCTCTGTACTTCCTCAAAACGTATTTTAAAAATAATAAAAAATAATAACATATCGCACTTGATCAACAAAAGAGTATATATCTATAAAAACAATTAACTCTTTATAATTAATTTAAAAATGTGAAAAATTAAAAATAAAATTAATTTTGTTATAATTTAATAAATTCTCTCTTATAAACCTATTTTTGGATGTGTCATGTTATTAATTTTATTGAAATAATATGTTAATATCTTTCAAGAACAAAGTTTTTAAAATCCCGGGATAAATCCCGGGATCCCGGGACTAGGTAAGTGAAATCCCGAAATCCCGGGATTGAAAATATAGAGCGGGATTGCCAACCCTATATCCACTTATGCAAATCAAATCAAAAGACACAGACAACAAGGCTTTGACTCTCTGGAACATGTTGAAAGAAAATACTCACGACGCTTTTACAGTCTTGACATCGTGCAACATCAAAAAGAAATGCAAAAAAGAGGAAAAATTTTGTAAATGACAGTCAACAGCAGCAGCATGTCGTAATTCGGTAGCATGTTTGATTTGGACAACAGCAAGCAGTTGCATAGAAAGATTGACGACATTTACTGGCGATATTGTGTTTTGGCATACGCAGGTATTGCTAACAAGACAAACGGCTGTATACGCACCAATAGAAGTGAATTGAATTGAATGAATGAACGGAATGGATTGAATGCATGACATTTAAGAAAACCTCAATTTATGTATGTCCACCATTTAGTTTTGTTTGATTTTTATTTATTACACCAGTCAACAGCAACATCTCCCTACCCAACACATTTTATTTGTTTCTTTTGCAGATTTTGTACAACAGATTTCAAATAAATGCCAGTTGGACGGATGACAACAGCAGTGACATGCCTTTTTGGTCACTTTTCATTTCATTTCACTTCATTACGTCTGGATCTCAGTCAGTCAGCCTAACAACTGACTTTTATTTCTTCCAGTATATGGCACAATTTTTATAAAGGGTGATTTTTTAAGCTATTATCTTTTTGGCAACACACAGCTCACGCACGTTTCGTGTTTTGTTTCACTGTCAAACATCTTCAATTTGGTCTATAATTTAACCATGAATCGTCTTACAAACGAACAACGCTTGCAAATCATTGAATTTGGCATCATTGGGACCGTACTTCTTCAAAGATGCTGCAAATCGTAACGTAACTGTGAATGGTGAGCGCTACCGTGAGTTGATATCCAATTTTTTTTTTTGCCCAAAATACAAGAGCTTGACTTGCATGACATGTGGTTTCAACAAGACGGTGCCACATGCCACACAGCACGCGTAACAATGGACTTATTGAGCGGCGAGTTCGGTGAACATTTTATTTCACGTTCGGGACCGGTCAATTGGCCGCCTAGATCATGCGATTTAACGCCTTTAGACTATTTTTTGTGGGGCTATGTTAAAGCTCATGTCTATACAGACAAGCCCGCTTCAATTGACGCATTGGAAGACAACATTGAAGCATTTATTCGTGTGACACCGGCCGAAATGTTGGAAAGAGTATGCCAAAATTGGACTAAGCGGATGGACCATTTTTTTTTTTTTTTTTGAGAAACTTTTCATGGCAGGTTTATTTACTCTCAGAGTTTTTGCCAGAAATCTGCTGAGAGGAAAAAATCGCCGAAGAAATACTTTTTGTATTTTGTTTTGATGTCTTGCCTGGGGCTCGAACCCTGGCTTTACGTCTAATAAGCTAACACACTACCTACTAGACTACGGCGACTTAAATCTGTCGTTCGGAGTCGACTTTAAACTGTAGGTCCCGCCACTTATGTATAAAATCACACACACAACATAAGTGGTGTGAGAAACTAGGTCAATAATCCTGACTGAAGGGTTGTAATGACCAATTATGTATGTATGTGTATGGAACATTTGAGGCGCAGTCGCGGTCAACATTTGCATGAAATAATCTTCAAACATTAAATTATATGGACCGTACTATCGATTCAAATAAAGATTTTATGCATTTTTCTGAATTTTATGTGTTTTTTTTTTGAAAAACTTTCCTATAGCTCTTAAAAAATCACCCCTTACATGAAAACTGGACATTAAACACCATTTTTCTGTAAAAATAATTGAAAAGAACATCTTTTTCGTCTGTCTATCGGGCTGGCTATCTGTCTGTTCATTTTAAACCATAAGGACATTACCAAGCCTTTTTTTTGTTTTGTTTCAAAAAAAGGGTTTCTTTTTTGTGTCCTGTAAAAATGAGTTCATCAATGACAGTTTTAGACCAATTAGTAGTTGTGTTTAGGCCATGCTGTGAAAAAGGTCTCTTCTACTCCCCATATCTGATTTTCTGCTGACAAATTTCTTGTTCTTTTAAAATTTAAAGGAAATTAAGGCCAATAATACAGTAAAACAGAGATCACATGGTGTTGGCGTTATACTATTAGCACCACCAAATGATGACTGTGATGTTTATGACCTTTTTAAGCAAGCAACAGCTGCGATTAATAAGATAATAACTTGACCTGTACTAGTATTAATTTCACGAATTATTTTTAACCTTTTCTATCGACACCAAACCCATGCCATGTTATCGGAAACAATTTTGTTAAAGAAACTAATTTGAGGCAATTAAACTGAGAAACCTTCATGGATTTGGTTGTCCTTAGGCTTGCCATTATTGAAATCGTCAAAAAACGTACATCGAAGTTAAAAAAGCAGTACAATTGAGTAAAAAGAAGTACAATTGTTTATTTTCAAAATTTATTTAATTCAATAAAAAAAAAAAACTCAACAAAAAATAGTTCACAACAGTAACAATGAAGAACATAAAAAAAGTGATCATATCTATTTGTATTTAATATAAAAAAATGAACTTAAAATTTAATTTAAATCAGTTTTTGTGATTTTAAATCTATATAATTTATATATATTTCAGACTAGACTAAAATCAATGTATTATATTATGATAGTATTATTGGATTTTTAATTTATGTGAATAAAAACACAAAAACAAATTTTCATTGTTTAATACTTCAAAATTAATTTAAGAAAAAATAATTTTAATGGTATACTTTGATATAAGTACATACATACATATACATATACATTATTAATTTTTGAAAATTATTGACTTTAAAATTAACTGATACATTTAAATAAATTATAAATATTTATCACTTTTTTGTATTTGATTTACAAATTCATTTTTACCTTTTTCGATTTTTAAAATATTGAAAAACTCAGTACAACTGTATTCAAGGTTTGTTTTTATTATTAACTCGCTTTCCAAATTTTCTATTAAAAGTTTATTTCGTTCCTTCCTCCAAAAATTAAACATTAAACTAAAAATTCGTTCACTGGCTGCATTAGAATGAGGAATTGAAAAGACGAAGCAACAAATGTTTTCAAAAGTAGGAAATCTTTTCTTCTGCAGATTTTTCTTTTTCAATGTTTTCAGCAAATGTTTTCAATGATATAAATTCGTCAAAAAGTTGATCTAAATCATAGATGCCCATTTCATAGTGCTTTTGCGCAAACTAAAAATACACATATTTTTATTCTCTTTGGTTAGTCGTCACTCAGACAGCGACGAATGCACATGCGTGGCGGGTGTACGATTTTTTTGTAATATTTTTTGCTTAAAGCACTGAAAAAAATTTACTATGACTTACGAAACATTTTATGATAAAAAATGCGTTTGGTGATGCTCAATGCATTTTATGTTATAAAATATTGAAGGAATGTAGAGAATATGCTTTTAGAAGGCACTATTGTTCTTATCATAGTGATATGGATGATTTATTAATGATTTATTTTGTAAAAATAAAAAAATTTATTTGGAAAAATTGAATTAGCGGTTACTTGAAGAAGAAAACAATGAGAAAACCTCAGAAAATAAAATGTTAAAATGGAGTTATCAAGCTTAATAAGCTTGGATATTGTTAGTCGTGGTAGACCATTTTCTGATGAGGAGTTCATTAAAAAAAATTTAAATAAATGTTTTCAAAAACTTAATTTTAAGCTCATCGAAAACCTTCCATTGTCACGCAGTAGTGTTATTCGGCGCACTGATCAATTGGGGGCATCTTTAGAAGCCGCCATTGTAGAAAAATTTCTATTCCAAATTTTATTGTAAATTCCGCTTTTTGAATTTTTTCCGTATATTTTATTTCACTTTACACAACTTTTCTTTCAGTGCAGTTCTCTCTCGCTCACCAATACTACTACAGTTTTAGCTTTGGGCATCCCTGATCTAAATCAATATTTTCCACAAATTCATGAAAGGAAATGTTTGAATTAAGACGGAAAATTGAAAGTTTTTCAAACTTATTATTTTCTAATTGAATGTACTTATATTCGATAAAAACTCTGCTGCGCGTTTTTTAAAAAGACAAATCTCTTGCTGATTATTGCAACTGCTACATATACGTTCGGCTAAAAACCCATAAAATTTTTCATCCTGCTGTTGTTCAAATTTGTCATTTAACTGTTTTATTATTTGAAACATATCAACTATTACAAGGCTATTATTTTCTTCTAACTTTTTAATAGCAGATATTATTGTATTTCCTATGTTATGGACAAAACCGAGGTATGCTTCAGAAATTTCATTTTCGAAAAATTGGCATAAAACAGGGAAACAACAATCTTGCGACAAAAAATAAGCCTTAATAGCAGCATAGTTTTTTAAAAATCTCTCCACAGAGGGGGTTACAGAAAGCCATCTAGTTGGTACATGACGGAGCATTTCAGACCATTCCAAATCGTAAAACTCAAACATTTCTTTCAGATTTTCAGTTTTTTTTTTGTTGATGTCGAAAATTCATTAAAAACTTTCATTACAATATTTTCTAAATCAAATTTGAATATTTTTAAAGAATTTTTAAACGCATTATCTAATACTTGACAAAGGCATCCAATACCTATTATATTCGAATTTGCTTTTTTAAGCTCAACAAATACACTTTTTTTATTTCCAAAATTTGGCATTGTCTGCGCAAAAGCTTGTGATGTTTTCTAAACTCGGTTTTTGACTCTCCAATTTATATTTATAAAGAATTTGAAATATCACTTGATATTTCGGAGACAGAGTTATAAAAACTTAAAAGTTTTGTGCAGACTCCATTTTCTTTATTAAAATATCTCACAACAATAGGAAATTTATTTATTTAATATTACCTTTGTTAGAAGCATCTGTGGAGATTGAACAGGACATGTTTACCTCTATAAAATTATGGTGAAAGTACAAAAAAGTACAAAAAAGGTTGAAAAAAGTACAAAGAGAAGTACAGATACTAAAAAGAAGTACATTTGCGTACTTCTTTAGGGGTTATGCAGTTAAAAGTACAAAAACTAAAAAAAAGTACGCGTACTGCTGAAAACAGTACGTCTGGCAAGCCTAGTTGTCCTTAACTAACTAACAGATTCTGAGCGTCTCCATTTGGAGCTAAAAAGTAATGCCACTGAGCTTGGAGACAACATTCGATGAAAATTGTTGTTAAAATCTAAAAGAGGAAATTTAAGAAGAAATTTTAAAACGTTTCCAAGCAGTAGATTTCATTCAAAAGCATGGAAATTAACACGTTGACTGCTAACTACGAGATAACTCGTAGTTTGCGTTCCCTTCTAGGGTACCAACTACGAGTTATCTCGTACTCTCTAAACCTGAACTAAATCAAACGGTAATTTTTTGCAAGTTTTCTGAAAGTTTTCAGTCAACGTGTTAATTACCACTCGAGTTGAAGCAAATTAAGGTTGATGTAGTTCTAAACGATGCCATTTTGTATTACGGAAAGGTCGTCTAACCGGGCGATTCTAAGGTATTGCTCGGGATATGATAGAAATAAAAGGTTTTCTTCAATAAGTTTCTGAAATCTTGAAAGTTGATCACATAAAATCTATGCGAAACACAATTGACTCTGAAAGCCTTCGGGTATAAGTGACAACACATTAAATGGTCAAACCACGATTACTCTCTTCAAACATACTGCGCCTTCACACAAAACTGACTGAACTTTTACTAACTCAGTTGCCTGCTTTGCCTTTTATATGGCAGGGTAAACAGTCTGATGAATGTTCTTGAAGGCGAGTGTTCTTGACTTTGCCTTCTCGAAATCTCTATAAATGTAAATATTGTTGTTTACATTCATTACACAGCTCTGCAAATTTGGTTTTTTTTTTGTGCAAATAAGATGGCTCCAGGTGTTTCTGAAGGCATTTTGCGCGCTGGACACGAATCTGGGTTCAAATTGGGTTCACCATATTGGATCCGCCATTTTGAATTTTTAAAATCTGAATGAAGATCTGTAATCAGCTAACCCAAAAACCCCCGAGTAACAATTTTCAAGTAAATCTGATTAATTTTTAAGGACCTCCGTAATGTGTTTCTTTTTCTCTTGCACCCCTTGACAAAAACCCACCCCCTACTTTAAGGGTGCATGCAAACAATTTGATTTTGGGCTCATTTTAAAGATCAATTGTCAATTTCTGACAATAGCGATGGTTCCAGCACGTCAGTGTTTAGCTCTACAATTTTTCAAAAATGGCCAAAAACGCTATTTTTAGGGATTTCAATACCATTTTTCTCGAAAACCTGACGTGATGGAAAGTTTTTTGCGCGCAAAATGCCTTCCGAAACATCTGGGGCCATCTTATTTGCAAAACCCATGCAGGGCTGTGTTATAGTTGTTTGTGTATTTTGTTTACATTTATTCTTGTAGTGTTTGTTGGTATACTTTTGTTTACTTGTTTATCATTTTTTTTTATGCTGGTGTTTGTTGTTATATTACAAAGTGCGATAATTTGTAAACAAGTTCATTGTTTTTGTAGCCTTTGTTTATAATTTTAATTTTAAACGCTGTAAAAGCACAACACCAGTATCTTGATTTTTCCATTTTCGTAACAATATTATTCCGCCCGACTGATACTTGTCTTGATTGATGCAATGGGTGATTTTTTTTTTTTTTTTTTTTTTTTTCCAAAAAAAAAAACATAAAATTCAGAAAAATGCATGAAATCTTTATTTGAATCGTTAGTACGGTCCATATAATTTAATGTTTGAAGATTATTTCATGCAAATGTAGAGCGCGACTGCGCCTCAAATGGTCCATCCGCTTAGTCCAATTTTGGCATACTCTTTCCAACATTTCGGCCGGTATCTCACGAATAAATGCTTCAATGTTGTCTTTCAATGCGTCAATTGAAGCGGGCTTGTCTGAGCTTTAACATAGCCCCACAAAAAATAGTCTAAAGGCGTTAAATCGCATGATCTAGGCGGCCAATTGACCGGTACCGAACGTGAAATAAAATGTTCACCGAACTCGCCTCTCAATAAGTCCATTGTTACGCTTGCTGTGTGGCATGTGGCACCGTCTTGTTGAAACCACATGTCATGCAAGTCAAGCTCTTGCATTTTGGGCAAAAAAAAAATTGGATATCATCTCACGGTAGCGCTCACCATTCACAGTTACATTACGTTACGCAGCATCTTTGAAGAAGTACGGTCTAATGATGCCAAATTCAATGATTTGCAAGCGTTGTTCGTTTGTAAGACGATTCATGGTTAAATTATAGACCAAACTGAAGATGTTTGACAGTGAAACAAAACACGAAACGTGCGTGAGCTGTTTAAACCAGTGTTGCCAAAAAGATAATAGCTAAAAAAATCACCCTTTAGAAAGCTTTCTCTGCAGTATTCGTTGCACAACAGATAATGTGGAAGGGATTGGATTTGATAGTCAACACTTGGAACAATATTCGTGGCAACATATCACAAGAACGGCATAAAATTTTTAATAAAAATTCCTTATTTTTAAATTTTCTTGGTTATTGTCACATATACTTGTGTTTGGTCCCATTGTGCATAATATTTATTGTATTTTTTTTTTTTTTTTGTTTTAAATAAAAACATTCAATTCAATCCATTAACTCTGTTGGAAATTGTCAACTACGAAATGTATCTTAACGAAATCTCAATAACTCACCACATGCATTTCCATATCCAATCTGGATTATATTCGCGGAAATTGTTTATTCGCTTGGCCATAAATATGTCAAGAAAAACGAAAAAACTTTTGTACAAAAGCTTCACGCATTAATTATGAAAAGCAATTCACTTTCATTAGTTTAGCAAATGAAATAAAAAAAAAAAAACTGTTGCAACATATTAAATGCCCAGGTACTGGCAGGCCACCTCTGGGCTAAAACTCATTAAACATTGTACAAGGTGGCGCAAAAGTAATCCTCCTATCAGAAAATGCTATAAATTTTGCGATTGGCCCCTAATGTCAGTTCTGTTTTGACATTTGTGTAGTAAACACATGCGAAATACACGTTAATAAACAATGTTACGCTACACTGCTCCAGAACGCGGAATATTGCCGACTATTTATTTGACCAATAATCGGTCGGTGACTTTGGCACAACGTGAATTTCGTCGCAGATTTCCTGGCCGTCCAACGCCTACTGGTGAAACACTGCGACGTTTAGCCGCTCACCTCGAAGAGACTAGCACAACACGAGATGCTGCCAGGCGTGGCAGACCCCGGAGTAGCCGTTCTGCAGAGAATATTGCTGCTGTAGCCGAGGATGTCATGGAAGCACCGTCGACATCGACCAGACGACGTGCCACGCAAATGGGTATCAGTCGACGGTCTTTACAGCGAATTTTGGTACAAGATTTAAAGATGTTTCCGTACGTATGTTTAACATACGCTCAAGCCATCCTTAACCACCACCAAGAGGAAGATGATTTTTCATCAAAAATAATCATGAGTGATGAGGCACATTTCCATCTTAGCGGGTACGTAAATAAGCAAAATTTACGCTTCTGGGGCACTGAAAATCCGCATGTAACCCACGAAGAGCCATTACACCCGCTCAAAGTCACTGTATGGTGTGCTGTTTTCGCTGGAGGAGTCATCGAACCTTTTTTCTTCGAAGACGTCGCGGGCCAAACGGTTACTGTGAATGGTGAGCGCTACAGAGCAATGATCAACGCGTTCTTTTTGCCGCAACTTGATGAATTGGGATTGGAAAACATGTGGTTCCAACAGGACGGTGCAACGGCACACACTGCACATGCCACAACCGATATGCTGAAGGATGCATTTCCCGGGCGCCTAATCTCCCGTTTTGGCGATTTGCACTGGCCAGCAAGATCGCCCGATTTGACCGCTCCAGACTTCTTTTTGTGGGACTTTTTGAAGTCGCGGGTTTATGTCAACAAGCCTCAGACTCTTGCAGCTCCGGAAGTTTTGGTCAAAGTGATGGAAAATGCCATAAAAAGGGCTCAAATGACAATCAACTGTGGCGGCGGCCATTTACATGACATCATATTCTCGACTTGATGTAAAAAAAATTAAAAGACCAAATAAAAATAATCCACAAGAAGAATCAAAGTTTTTCATTTTTTTTTTTTTTATTACAGCTAAAAACATCGGAAGTTTACTTTTGCGCCACCTTGTAGAAGTAGCTGGCGCCTGCAAGACAATGTTAAAGAGAGCATGTATTAGGAGATCTCTTGTAAAAGTTAGAAGAAAAAAAACCAAATTAAGCCACAGAAAAGAAAAGAAAAAAACTGCTGCTTTTCCTGGAGGCCACTTACGTTTGTAAGGAAGCATATACAAATTGTGGCAAGCAATTGTGGCATTTTGATGGTGATTAATACACGCACTTAGTTTTTCTCCTCCCTATCTCACGCTCTCCCTCTCTTGGTTTTTTATTATGAAATGGTGCAACATTTTTTGTCATAAGTGGCATTGTAGTGTGTCTATTAAGCTACTCTATACTCTACTCTACAGTCGTTAGCTGACAAGACATTTAATATCCTGAAGGATAAAAACGAAACTAACAGCTGTGTTGCCATGCTCATGACAACTTACTCTATGTATTCCGCCACTATTTTTTTCCAAATTAATCACAATAAAAGAAAACAGAAACTGAAACTTAAACTCCAAAGAAATGTTACAAAAAAAAAGAAAAACAAACGTTTGAAATTGTATGTGAAATGATAACAAACCGCCAGCATTTGCATTAAATTATGATGTTGAAGAGGACAATTTATATTTTAGGTTGCACGAGGCTTCACTTCATTTATGGAACGTGCCACTCTTAAGCTTCCTCAATTAGTTAATTGTGTCAGTTGTTGTTTTTCTTATTTTATTTTCCTTTAATGCTGACATGTTCAACAGAGCCTACTACCTGTGCCCACTGTGTCACACTTTTCCTTTATCTTACGGACTCTGTTTGTATTTCTTTATTTTTCCTTCGAAGATTCAGGATGTTTTTCTTTTCCTTCTTTCCTTTTTTTAGAAAATAATTTCGGCTATCGTTTGTAAATTTACTGTATTTCCTGTTGTTGTTTTAGTTGTTGCTTTTGTTCCATTTGAATAAGCATTTGAGTGACACAAGAGTGTTAATTGAGTTGTTGAAAATTTTATTTATTTGACAATGGATATGTACTTTAAAAAAATTTGAACTCATTAACCCTCAAACGTAACTATTTACACGGTTTTTAGATTGTCTATCTATTGAATGAAAGTTGAAGAGATTATCCTAAAACTGAGTAGTTTTTGGATATGTTTTCGAAAACAAGAGATGAGACTTTTTAATCTTTATCAACGTAAGCAAGGACATCGCAGGCGCCTGCGTACTGAACTCATCCTCTATTTTCCATCAAACATTTTCCATGCGCGGAACTGTCGTTTGGTATTAATTGGAGAAGATCTGTTTGTCTTTAAAGTTGCCAATCCTGCCTTTGGAAGCCATTCACGGCTTCAGCCATTGTTTGTGGGATGTGACCGTATCAGAGATCAGCAATGAATCGTATTTTCGCTACTCATAGGTACTTATGAAATTTTGAGTATGAGTGAGTCAAGAGTATTAAAATTCAACTACTCTGATTCATTCGTACCAGAGATCAGCAATGAATCGTTTTTCCGCTACTCATAAGCACTCATGCAATTTTGAGTATGAGTGAGTCAAGAGTATTAAAATTCAACTACTCTCATTCATTCGTACTCGCTACAACATTGATTTATAAGTATAGGTTGCAATGAGTATGAGTACAACGTTGACATCAAACCTATAACATTCGAAATATGTTTGATTCATACGCCTACTCATTCAGATTCATAAATTTAGAAAGATACTTATAATACTTACGAATGATTCGAGTCACTCGAATCATTCATCAAAATTTACAGTAGTAGTTATTGTTGCATTTACAAAAGAAGAGAAAAGAAAAGACAAAGACAGCAAGCAAAGCACACACACAACCTTCTAGCGAGTATTGTGGTGTTCGTACTCGAATCATACTTATTTTGTGCTTCGTGTATATGTTGAATCATGGAGAGTCGAAATCAACAACATTGTGCGTATTGTTAAGTATGAGTACGATGAGTATTTCTAACTTTGAATATGAGTAGTATGAGTAAGATATTAAAATAAGTATGAATGCGTATAAGTAGTTGAAATTATAAGTATGACTCGAATCTACTCATCGTTTTGAATACTCGTTGCTGATCTCTGGACCGTATGTCTATGCATGCAAACAGAGTTGCAATTCCAAATAAATTCACTGTCCGCGAACGAACAATAATTCTTCGCGAATCAATGTCCAGCTCAAAATGAAAGAAGTAGAATGGAGAACTACATTAAGGGCTCTAAATCGAAGGCAGAAAAAGACAGAGAAAGATTCTCTTGCCTCTTAAAACAATCGATTTAACGACCTGTCGCTTTCAATGATGCTACGCGCAAATAGATATTCTGCTCTTAGAATTGCCTTAATTTTCAAGGCCTACTTCTTTGCCTAATCGCTTATTATTGCAACCACCGACTAAGGAAAATGTTGTTCGAAATTAGCAGGCCTATTGCTCTCGTATCAAATCAGTATTTGCAAGAACACATTCAAAATGTAATTCTCCAATTCTGGAATACCTTTTAGCACCTTAGTCCTTTTGAGGGTTAAAAAACCCACCACTTAACAGTCCTGTAAACAAGAGGCGTGCAAACACTTGTATCGGGTCTGCCATCTAACGTTTTTTTTTTCAACTAGTGCTTATTTCGTGAATGGTAACACTTAGCTCATGTCTGATTTGACAGATAATTAGTTTTATCCTTCCGCTGAACGAATATGGTTGTGTCCAATGCGTTTTCGCTTCGCTAAGTGGGCCTGCGATCGACTTACAGAAGATGCCGATTTCGGCAAAAAAAAAATCATCTTTTCAGATGAAGCTTATTTTGATCTTGGCGGGTATGTAAACAAGCAAAATTGTTGCATTTGGGGGCACAGAAAACCCGCACGCATACATTGAAAAGCCGACGCACCCAAAACGATTTTGGTCCAGAGGCATAATTGGGCCATTTTTCTTCGAAAATGAGCAAGGAGTGGCCGTTACAGTCAATGGCGATCGTTATCGGGCCATGTTGAATGAATTTTTGTTCACAAAAATTGAAGAGGAGGATATTGGCAACATTTGGTTTCAACAGGACGGCGCTACGTGCCACACAGCCGAAGCTACACTCGATGTTTTGCGTTCGCATGCTTTTGAAGATCGCATTATCAGCCGCAGAGCTGATGTCGTTTGGCCACCTCGGAGCTGCGATTTGACACCGTTGGACTATTATTTGTGAGATGCCGTCAAAGATAAGTTTTACCCCGACAAGCCACAGACAATTGACGCTTTAAAGGACAATATTCGTGAAGCCGTGGTCTAGTAGGTAGTGTGCTGGCTTATTAGACGTAAAAGCCAGGGTTCGAGTCCCAGGCCAGACATCAATAAATAAAAAAAATACAAAAAGTATTTTTTCGGCGATTTCTTCTCAGTTTCTCAAAAAAATCTGTCGTTCGGAGTCGACTTTAAAAACTGTAGGTCCCGCCACTTATGTATAAAATTAACACACACAACATAAGTAGTGTGAGAAACTGCGGGCTTCTTGCCTGTAGACTGTCTAATGGTGAAGGTATAGCTTTGGCCATTTTATAGTCACCTAGCACCAACTCGTTTCCTTGCCGTTCGCATCTTCCCCCATTCCTAAAAAAAACCTGAACAATACACTGCAAGAGTAGGGGCCATCCCCTGAGTGCTGGTTTCATAGAAAAAAAAAAAAAGAAATACAGCTGCACACAATCAATAATGTGCTTAAAAATTGGACCGAACGTGTAGGCTACTGCATGGCCAGCCGAGGCAGCCATTTGAATGAAATTATTTTCCATTATTAACCGAAGGATTGTACTTTCAAATAAAAAAAAGAAATTTGAGAAAATATTCAATAGTTTTTTTTTAAAGCATTTTCAAAAAAAAAAAGTTATTTGGCGGACCCTTTAAATATTTTCCTTTTTTTTCTTGATAAATGTTTGAAAAAATGGCCAAAAAAACATTAAATTTGACAGTTTGCACTTGACAAATTCGTCACACTCTAGGGAAATATGGCATTTCATTTCATTCACCTTTTTTTGTGTCATTAATACGGCAGCAGGATAATAATTTTCAAGGACTTCTTCTTAGCAATTTATCGAAGTCAGTCATTTAAAGTGTTACAAATTGCCAGAAAAAAATAAAAAGGAATGCACGCACGTGTGTTATACACACAACAAGTGCTTCTTGCTATATGTACACTAGACCTGTTCGTTTATTTTTGAGAACAAAAGAAAAAAAATTTTTTTCTCAATTTTTAAAAGAAAAAATTTTTTTAATTTTTTAAGAACATTTTCAAGATGCCTTTTTAGCAAATACTGCCTGCCATTAAGTGTTTATTATGCGATTGGGTTTTATGAGCACTTTTTTCATTTCTTATCTCTACGTCAAGTGCATTCGCTTTCGCGTTGAGTGCAGTTTTTTTTTTTTCGTTGTTTTTTTGCGTTTCAACGTTTTGTTTTTATCAGCCATTAAAGTCGCCTAAATGTCTAACAAATTATGGTTGAAAATCTTAAAATGACTGCAATAAACACCCAGTATTTTAAGAGTGCCAGGGAGTATTGGAAATAAAAACAAAGAAAAAAAATGCATTAACAAACGATGTCTACCCGTGCAACAGTTGTTGTTTTCGAATAACCATTTAAAAGAAACTGCCCGGCTATGGCATACCAGTACTCCAAATTGGCAGTTAATTGTACAAGTTGTGATGATAATTAGAAAAAAAAAATGCAAAATTTTAAGATACAGACCAGAGATCAGCAACGAGTATTCAAAACGATGAGTAGATTCGAGTCATACTTATAATTTCAGCTACTTATACGTATTCATACTTATTTTAATATCATACTCATTACTACTCATATTCAAAGTTAGAAATACTCATCGTACTCATACTTAACAATACGCACGATGTTGTTGATTTCGACTCTCCATGATTCAACATATACACGGAGCACAAAATAAGTATGATTCGAGTACGAACACCACAATACTCGCTAGAAGGTTGTGTGTGTGCTTTGCTTGCTGTCTTTGGCTTTTCTTTTCCCTTCTTTTGTAAATGCAACAACAACTAAGACTGTAAATTTTGATGAATGATTCGTGTGACTCGAATCATTCGTAAGTATTATAAGTATTTTTCTAAATTTATGAATCTGAATGAGTAGGCGTATGAATCTGAACAATGAATCGAATGCTGTGAGTTTGATGTCAACGTTGTACTCATACTCATTGCAACCTATACTTATAAATCAATGTTGTAGCGAGTACGAATGAATCAGAGTAGTTGAATTTTAATACTCTTGACTCACTCATACTCAAAATTTCATAAGTACAATGGGTCAATTTCGACCTCCGGGTATTGTACTTGTCTTAACGGACAAGTACACGTCCTCTAACCTATGAGTAGCGAAAATACGATTCATTGCTGATCTCTGATACAGACACATAGGCAGCTAACAAGTACGCTACAAATTGGATTTTAAAGGGAACAAAACTTTAGAGAATCAGTCTCTTATGAAGAAAAACTCATACTGGATTAGGAAGTAAAGTCACAAACCATTCAAGGTTCAAAACATTGATCGAAGAGAAGAGCTTAGCTCTTACTTCAAATTAAAATTTCTTTAAGAAGCCTATGTCATGGTGAGACTTCTCTACCGCGTACGGGAGAAAACGAAGCTGCTCGCTCACAAATGACGGTAGGGCATGCAACTCTATTGACTCATTGGAGCACTGTTGCAATGTGGCTTGTGTTTCACCGTGTTATCCAGTGGTGTTGTCGAGCCAGAACGCTCCGGAACGTCGTTCCGGTACTTCCTTTTTGGACAGGAACGCGTTCCGGAACTAAAGATGATTTCTGGTAACCAGAATTGGAAATGATTTTCGTTTCCTTTCCTTTTTATGCTATATACAGGGCCGATCCTGGCGACTGGCGAAAATTGGGGGAAATCTCCCTCCCCCCGTCGTCAAATTTGGGAAATGATTTTCGTTTCCTTTCCTTTTTATGCTATATACAGAGCCGATCCTGGCGACGGGCGAAAATTGGGGGAAATCTCCCTCCCCCCGTCGTCAAATTTGGGACATGAGACCTAAAAAAAAAAAAAAAAACGCCGCCGCCAGGATTATCATGGAAAATCACCCCGTCGTTAAATTTGAGACATGAGACCGCACAGAGCGGCCGCCTACCCAGAATCGGCCCTGTCTATATAATTATATATACGAGTTCCGGTAAAAAAAAATTAGCACAACACCACTGGTGTTATCGGATTTTACTCGAGCGAAACAAGGGGATTTGTTCCCGTGAATCATATATTCGTAAACTAGTCTTTTTCGCATGGCGCATCTGTTTGTGTTCGATTGGCCAGTGGATCACACACTGCATTACAGACAGAATTCGTTTTTTAGCCGGACTATACACAACATTACAACCCTTTAGTCAGGATTACAACCTAGTTTCACACATCACTTATGTTGTGTGCGTTAATTTTTATACATCAGTGGCCGGACCTACAGTTTAAAGTCGATTCCAAACGACAGATTTTTGAGAAACTTTTTTGTGGCAATTTTATTTTCTACTTTCAAAGTTTTTGCCAGAAATCTGCTGAGACAAAGTCACCGAAGAAATATTTTTTCATATATCCTTTGGGTGAAGATGTCTGTCCTGAAGTTTGAACCGAGTCCTCACGTCTAATAAGCCAACACACTGCCTAAAGGGTCCGCCAAATAACATTTTTTTTTGAAAATGCTTTAAAAAAAAACTACTGAATATTTTCTCAAATTTCTTTTTTTATTTGAAAGTACAATCCTTTCGGTTAATAATGGAAAATAATTTCATTCAAATGGCTGCCTCGGCCATGCAGTAGCCAGCCACGATCGGTCCAATTTTTAAGCACATTATCGATTGTGTGCAGCTGTATTTCACCAATGGCTTTACGAATATTGTCCTTTAAAGCGTCAATTGTCTTCGGCTTGTCGGCGTAACACTTACATATCTTTGACGGCACCCCCAAAAATATTAGTCCAACGGTGTCAAATCGCAGCTCCGAGGTGGCCAAACGGCATCAGCTCTGTGGCTGATAATGCGTTCTTCAAAAACAGGTCGCAAAACATCGAGTTTAGCTTCGGCTGTGTGGCACGTAGCGTCGTCCTGTTGAAACTTCAATTTTTATGAACAAAAATTCGTTCAACATGGCCCGATAACGATCGCCATTGACTGTAACGGCCACTTCTTGCTGATTTTCGAAGAAAAATGGCCCAATTATGCCTCTGGACCAAAATCCGCACCAAACAGTGACTCGTTTTGGGTGCGTCGGCTTTTCAATGTATGCGTGCGGGTTTTCTATGCCCCAAGTGCGACAATTTTGCTTGTTTACAATACCCGCCAAGATCAAAATGAGTTTCATCTGAAAAGATGATTTTTTTGCCGAAATCGGCATCTTCTGTAAGTCGATCGCAGGCCCACTTACATACATACATAATTAGCCATTACAACCCTTCAGTCAGGATTATTGACCTAGTTTCTCACGCCACTTATGTTGTGTGTGTTAATTTTATACATAAGTGGCGGGACCTACAGTTTAAAGTCGACTCCGAACGACAGATTTTTTGAGAAACTTTTCATGGCAATTTTATTTCGCTCTCAGAGTTTTTGCCAGAAATCTGCTGTGAGGAAATCGCGGAGAAGAAATACTTTTTTTGTATTTTGATTTGATGTCTGACCTGGTGCTCGAACCCTGGCTTTACGTCTAATAAGCCAACACACTACCTACTAGACTACGCAGGCACACTTAGCGAAGCGAAAACACATTGCATGCAACCATATTCGTTCAGCGGAATGATAAAACTAATTATCTGTCAAATCAGACATGAGCTAAGTGTTACCATTCACGAAATAAGCACTAGTTGACAAAAAAAAAAAAAACGTTAGATGGAGGACCCGATACTAGACCACGGCGACTTCTATCCGTATTGAAAATCCCTTCCTGCAAAAGGCTTTCCTGTCACTTATAATGTGAACAGATTCAAATCGAGTGTCCACAAACATTATTCCCTCTTTTCTCCTTCACATAACACATTTTCCTAGTTCCAACACAATGCACTGCATGAGTAGGGGCCATCCCCTAAATGTTGGTCATACAAAAAAATGTTTGAGTTGGGGTTTGAACCACAAGTTCGCAGAATACTGAAGAATAGCAGGCCGGGAAAATTTGCCTGCACCTGGCAAAGATTATTAAATTTCGATGATGCCTAGATGTAGATTCACACGGTCCAAGATGTTAGAGGGCCGGGTGGATGAATTTGTTTTGTTGCAGACCTTTTCTCCAATCTGCTGCTGTATATGAAATGATTAACCGTAGATCGAGCCTTAAATAAACTTCATAATTATAAAACTATTTTATATTATTATACTAGCTGACCCGACAGACGTTGTTCTGTCCAAATTAGAAAAAATGTTTGTGTTCGATTTGTGAATTTGTGAGACGCTGTTTGAATTGTGTAAAAATAGTGAAAAAGAGAAAAACCACGTACTTTTAAATGATAACTTTTATTGAAAATATGTACAATATGGTGTTATATTTACATTTTGATTGAAAGATCGATGTTCAGGAACCAATTAAAATAAAGAAATACTTTTTTCTGTTGCTTTGCAGTGATATCGTAGTTTCCTTCATTGCAATGCTTTATGATACACGACATTTTTAGTTTTGTTGCCTGGCGCGTAAATAAATAATGCTGATGGTGTTCCGACACGGGAACAGGCGACATACAATTGACCATGCGAGAAGCATGAATTTTCAAGGTTAATGCCGCAAACACGCAATGACTCCCCTTGAGATTTATTAATTGTCATAGCGAATGCAAGCCGTACTGGAAACTGCAATCGTTTAAAATCGAATGGCATGTCGGTCAGAGCCATTGGGATCCGTGGTATCAAAACCTCTTCTCCTTTGTACTTTCCTTTAAGTATTGTTGCTTCGATGACGTTATTCATCAGGTTTTTTACCGCAAGTCGGGTGCCATTACAAAGACGTGGTTGGTTTATGTTTCGTAACATTATGATTACCGATCCGACTTTCAGTTGGAGATTGTGAGGCGGTAATCCGGGTAATTACAGCGAGTTTAAAAACTCGGTTGGATAGTTGACAACATCATTTTGGGAAGTAACGGAATCCACCGATTTGTACGTCATCAATTCGACAGCAATTTCACTTTGAATCTTAAAATTCAATTCGTCGACATCAATGTTTTTCGCAGCCAATATAGCACGTTCGTTCAACCAATCATGATTTTTGTAATTTTGTGCAATGTTTGGAAATACCTTTCGGATTAGTTCGGATTTTGATTCGGTGAACTGACAGAAACCGGGGGGAAATTGAATGCAACCGTTCGAAATGTCAACCGGGATTTTGCCGTTGCCAATGTCCAGCAATTGTTTGGAAAATACTTCTCCAGATTGATCGTTCTGCAGCTCGACACGCATGTTCACAGTCAATTTGAGTTTCTTGAGTTTCTTAAATAAAAAAAAAGTGGGCGTGGTCAATTATTCTTTCAGTAAAACTTTAAATTTGATTACTACGAACATGTTTTAAAAAATTTAGCCAAATCGGTGCAGCCGTTTTCCGATTTTAGATAAATCGAAAAAAGTGGGCGTGGTAAATTTTTCTTTCAGTAAAAACTTAAATTAGATTACTACGACCATTTAAATAAAAGATTAGCCATATCGGTGCATCCGTTTTCCGATTTTAGATAAATCGATAAAAGTGGGCGTAAAAGTGGGCGTGGTCAATTTTTCTTTCCGTAAAAACCTAAGTTGGACTATGACGAACATTTCAGTAAAAAAATTGTTCAAATCGGTCTAGCCGTTCTCAACTGATGCAATTACCAACGAACGACAATTGATTTTTATTTATATAGAAGATTTTATTATCACTTTTATGAAATTTATGCCAAAATTTTTGACATGATGTACGTTGAAGTATGGTTTTTTACGTAAAAATCAAACACTTCATGTCAGATTGGTTTTATTTTTATCTAAATGGCAGTAATTCGGCATCTAGCAACCTTGCTTTGTGGCGATTTATAAGTTTCCAATTGTTTAGATGGCGCAGCTTATTGTCACTCGCCTCAGTAATACTCTCAATTGAGGGCTAGCTGAAACCTAATGGTACAAACCATTAGGTTATATTTTGTTATATTTCGTTGGAAAAATTTGTTTTCAACGTCATGTGAGGTAAAAAGTTTCCCATAGCAATAGAACGCCGATTATATCAATAACAAGGCTCTGTCTTGGTTTCCTATCTATTTTCCCGGATGCGGGTTTCTACAAATACGGCTGTAAGTAGTTGTTACGCACGTAGCATGTACTTGAATGTAAAACAGCCAATTCGATTTCGGTGGACCACGGAATTTATAACGATCATAAAATTCAATTAGTTACTAATCTAGAGCGACAAAATTATTGGGATTATTAAAAGCTGAAAGAATTTCAGCTCATTTTTCGAAAAGGCATAATAGGTGTAAATTTATCATTATTTCCGAGTAGCACATTATCAAACCGAATGATTCTGTTATCGCATACGTTCGTAGTTGACCGAAATATTACCTTTCTGTAATATCAATGAAATAAAACATAAGACGGAATACTTTTTTATAATGTTTGTCTATCACGTGAGATAAATATGAGAAGAGCAGTAAAGGCCCCTTCACACGATCACACAAGTAATATGATCTGTCAAAATTTTGTGTAGAAGAGTACGGATGTGATCGTCTAAATGTACTATGTAATGAAACCATCACACATTGAGAGAAAATACGGATGAAAATTTTGACAGTCGTATGGCTCTCTTCATTTTTTGAAATGATTTAAAAAACTAGCAAGTCGCATTAGATCAGGGATGTATTTTTATGTAAACACATAGAAAAAAAAGTGTAACAGCTGTTTTCATTTTACTTTGTTATTGTCTTATACCGATCATGTAAACACAGAAAAAATAATCGTACGACTATTATTCTCTTTTTTGAAATACGGATGGAATTTCATTTTACTTTTTCATCAGACTTTACGTATTACTTGTGTGATCGTGTGAAGGGGCCTTAAGAAAGACTGTACAACATTTCAAGAAACAGCTGCTAGCAATCTGCGTGAGTATTGTGAGTATTTTCTCTTCCCAAACTACTAAAGTAGTACTATATTTGGCGATAAACATCTGATTGTAAAGTTTGTTGCTCCCAATACTTTCGTCAGTTCATAAGACGAGCTTCTGTTTTCTTCTTCTTTAGAGTCTCCAGCAGCAGGAATATTACATAAATACATATATAATCGGACATTACAACCTTCGGTTGTAAATGGAACATAACTGACCAGAGGTTTCAACCCTGGTCTGACATCTAATAAGGTAACACGCTACATACTAGATTTCGACTACTACCGTCAATATCAAGGATATATCATGAACGGAAAATTCAACCTTTTCACTTTCCTCCAACACTTATCTTTCAATTCCTTCTTAAATACCATAAAGAATGTATTATTTACGATAAAACTTCACAAAATCTTTAAAAACCTAAAAAAATTACTTACACAACATCAAAGAATCGCTAGGAAAATCGTATGTATCAAAAATGATACATAAGATAGAATTATGAAGTTTTTGAATTTTTTTTTAACCCCTGTTTGAAATTTTCTTTTTTTTATTTGGTTTGAAATAATGAAGATAACAATTCCTACGAATTCTAAAAATATCAGGCATCTAACGTTTTCGGAATTAAAGTTATATAGTCTCAAAAATTGAAATGTATCATTTTCGATATAAAGCTCGATCTAAGGTTAAACAAGAGCACCCAGCATAGGGTGTCACATAATAATTAAAAATATACACTCTCTACTTGCCGCTTGATAAAGCCGAGTGTAATTAATTATAAAAAATTAGACTACAATTAAACAAAACAAAAAAAAAAAAAAAAAATCTACAACAATAACAATAATAAATAAAGAAATAATTAAAATAAAACAAGATTATAAATTAAAAATGCAAATAAAAATGAAATACTCGTTGTACTCGCATTCATACTCGAGATTGTGAATGAAAATCGAGTAAAAAAAAAACGTCAGAATTTTATTTTCTTAACGACAAGTGGTCAAGTATTGAAAAGAAAGAATAAGAAATCAAATTAAAAACAATTAAATTAAATTATAAAAACAAAAGGCAACAAAATAAATAATAAACAAATATGGAAAATCAGATTCATTTTCATAAACTCTCAGTGTGCGAGCGTGTGTGTAATAGAATGCATAAATAATTCTTAAAGAATAATATTCTCCAAAGAGTACTTCACGGGCAGTTTTTTTTTTTTTAGTTGAAACATTAAAAAGTACTCAAGACTCAAGCCCCATAATAAGATGCATTCTCGGACTTTTGCCTTGCATTACAACAAAGCGGTGGTTTATCTTTGCAAATGCAAAAAAAAAATTCTGTTTTTTTGTGTTTAAGAACAGATTAACATTATTTAAGACGACATTCTTAAACCGTATTTAGACTGTATTTATTAAATGTATTGAATGGCTTTCATCACGAGGATGGGAACCAGAGATCAGCAACGAGTATTCAAAACGATGAGTAGATTCGAGTCATACTTATAATTTCAGCTACTTATACGCATTCATACTTATTTTAATATCATACTCATACTACTCATATTCAAAGTTAGAAATACTCATCGTACTCATACTTAACAATACGCACGATGTTATTGATTTCGACTCTCCATGATTCAACATATACACGAAACACAAAATAAGTATGATTCGAGTACGAACACCACAATACTCGCTAGAAGGTTGTGTGTGTGCTTTGCTTGCTGTCTTTGTCTTTTCTTTTCTCTTCTTTTGTAAATGCAACAATAACTACTACTGTAAATTTTGATGAATGATTCGAGTGACTCGAATTATTCGTAAGTATTATAAGTATTTTTCTAAATTTATGAATCTGAATGAGTAGGCGTATGAATCAAACAATGAATCGAATGTTGTGAGTTTGATGTCAACGTTGTACTCATACTCATTGCAACCTATACTTATAAATCAATGTTGTAGCGAGTACGAATGAATCAGAGTAGTTGAATTTTAATACTCTTGACTCACTCATACTCAAAATTTCATAAGTACCTATGAGTAGCAAAAATACGATTCATTGCTGATCTCTGATGGGAACTAGGATTATAGGGCAAGTAGATTCGAATTCGGTTTATATTGGAGTGGATGAAAAGGATTTGTGCAGGAAAAGCCAATCGAAATGCTTGAAATACTCTCAGGCTTTCGCCGGATTGTATAGCCGATCCACTTACTTAAATACTTAATTGGCCATTAACAACCCGATTAACAGATTTCGATTTGTCTTAACACATCCTTCTAGACGTCTCTGCTTCTTGCCCACCGTCAGTTGGTCATACCAATCGATGACAGGGCTACCTTGATTTGGTCCTTCCAACGCAAACAAGGTCATTCTCTTCGCCGACTTCAGCAGATTCCCGCATCAAATACCCGTCTCGCCTGTGCATCCTCCTCCATTCGAACTACATGGTCAAGCCAGCGCAGGCGCTGGATATTAAAACGCTGCACAATGTCTATGTCGTTGAAGAGCTCTTAAAGATCACAGTTGGATCGGATGCGGAAATCATCGCCATCTCGCACTGGACTGAAGATCTTACGTAGGACTTTTTTCTCAAATACTCTCAAGACTGCTGCATCAGTGCTTAATAGTGACCATGCATAACCTATCCACACTTTCTCTTTTTAAACGTTTAATTTAATTCAGTCAAGTTGCTCGTTAGTTAAGTAGGATAGATACAATTGATATCCTTGATAAATCAGTGAGAATATCTGTATAGTAGAGACCCAGGTAGTCGCCGTAGTCTAGTAGGTAGTGTGTCGGCTTATTAGACGTAAAGCCAGGGTTCGAGCCCCAGGCCAGACATCAAAACAAAATACGAAAAAGTATTTCTTCGGCGATTTCCTTTCAGCAGATTTCTGGCAAAAACTCTGAGAGTAAATAAAATTGCCATGAAAAGTTTCTCAAAAAATCTGTCGTTCGGAGTCGACTTTAAAACTGTAGGTCCCCGCCACTTATGTATAAAATTAACACACACAACATAAGTGGTGTGAGAAACTAGGTCAATAATCCTGACTGAAGGGTTGTAATGACCAATTATGAATTATGTATGTATGTAGAGACCCAGATGATTCCTTCTCCTATAACATAATGCTCCACTTGTCGCCACAGCTGCAGTAGAAGTCACTAGCCGTTTGGCTAAAACCAATGGCTCTACCATGAGTATTTAGAATGCAATGCTAAGCTTGATCGTTTGAAGTTTAAGAAGAGTTTCTTTTCCCCCTAGTGTTGACCCCGTTTGCTAAGCTATTTCACGTATATTGGAAATCAATTATGCGGTTTTTTACGTAAGCAATTATTGAAGTCGCCGTAGTCTAGTAGGTAGTGTGTTGGCTTATTAGACGTGAGGCCACAGTTCAAACCCCAGGTCAGACATTAAAACGAAAATATGAAAAAATATTTCTTCGGCGACTTCCTTTCACCAGATTTCTGGCAAAAACTCTGAGAGTAAATAAAATTGTCATGAAAAGCTTCTCAAAAATCTGTCGTTCGGAATCGACTTTAAACTGTAGGTCCCGACACTCATGTATAAAATTAAAGCACATAACATAAGTGGTGTGAGAAGCTAGGTCGTAATCCTGCCTGAAGAGTTGTAATGACCAATTATGTACGTAATTATTGCAATTATCAAAGCAGTGTTTTTTAGGTCTTCAAGTGGGTCCCTAGCGTAGAGAACTCACTCGAAAGTTCAATGATTGTTCCATAATTTGGAGTTTATTGGATTGCCACTGTTATGTAATTTATGTTCGTGAAGGTTACTAATTCTCTTTGAGTGAACGGCATTCGATCGTCCAGTTTGCCATATATACTGTGAGTGTCAAAATAAAGTGTACAATTCAAAAAAATATACATTAATAAATTACCGTTAATTTTTTTTCAAATTATTTTATTGCCAGTTTTTAAAATTGAAACAAGAAGAAAAGAATTAGAAAATTTTGGAAATATTGTAAAATTTTTTCGGGCACTCTCCTTAAGTGGAAAACTTGAGTTGAGATTGTTAGAATTTTTTCCATAGTGTAAATTTTCTTTTGACGCTCACTGTACATACATACATACATATTTGGTCATTACAACCCTTCAGTCGGGATTACAACTTAGCTTCTCTCACCACTTATATTGTGTGCTTTAATTGTATACATGAGTGTCGGGACCTACAGCTTAAAGTCGACTCCGAACGACAGATTTTTTGAGAAACTTTTAATGGCAATTTTATTTTATTCTCAGAGTTTTTGTCAAAAATCTGCTGGGAGGAAGTCGCCTTAGAAATATTCTTTCATATTTTCGATTTGATGTCTGACCTGGGGTTTGAACCGTGACCTTACGTCTAATAAGCCAACACACTACCTACTAGACTACGGCGACTTCATAGACGTCGATAAGAATATGCCCTTACAGTGGTACAGCGTAAAGAATTATCTTCAACGTCGTTGAAGGTGAGGTACACATTGCGCCAGTTATAAGAAAACAAACGGATCTTTATAATCGCCTTACCAATTTGAAGTTAGTTGCCATGCCTTGATAAGGCTTGATTATTACTTCCTAGTACCTTGATATTCTCCGTGCTAACATTATTTCCTTTTAAGGCTTCGATTTTTTTATTTATCTCAAGTCTAACACTTCATACATAATTGGTCATTACAACCCTTCAGTCAGGATTATTGACCTAGTTTCTCACACCACTTATGTTGTGTGTGTTAATTTCTTATACATAAGTGGCGGGACCTACAGTTTAAAGTCGACTCCGAACGACATTTGAGAAACTTTTCATGGCAATTTTATTTCGCTCTCAGAGTTTTTGTCAGAAAACTGATGAGAGGAAGTCGCCGAAGAAATACTTTTTTTGTATTTTGTTTTGATGTCTGGCCTGGGGCTTGAACCCTGGCTTTACGTCTAATACGCCAACACACTACCTACTAGACTAAGTCTAACAGTACATACTAATCTTTCCATAGCTTCTACTTTTACTGGCGTGTTGGCGAGAATAGCCAACATCAGTCGTCAAGTTGATGTTGACGTGTGAGATTCCATTTATTTCCGCTTCGCTTTGAACAGTCACATCTTATGATTAGAGTCTGCGACTGGCAGACACTTTCAATTAAAATTCTTCGTAATTAAAATATTTTTTTCCATTTTTAATTGATTTCTACAATCATATTTGCCGTGAGTCATGATTACATAGAAAAATGTTACGTAGCCAGCTGAACAAATGCAATGTCTGGCCGTCTAACTACCGAGTCATAGTGTAGGGCATACATATAAAAGTTGTCGCTTTAATTACGTAACCAGCTGAACAAATGCAATATCTGGCCGTCTAACTACCGAGTCATAGTGTAGGGCATATAAAAGTTGTCGCTTTAAATTGCGATTTTTTTGCCTTCTTTTTAATTTTTTTTTTTTAATTTTTTCTTTTAATAAAATTACAAAGAATAAAAGAATTATGGAAACAAATCTGCAGTTTTGTTTAATAAAATAATAAAATCAGTAATCATTTGTAGTTTGTAGTACAAGTATCAGGAATGAAAGAAGAAATTACAAGAAGAAATAGAACAAAAGAAGAAAATTATTAAAAGAAAATGGAATTAAAATCATAAAAAAAGACATGATAAAAGATGTTAAAAAAAAAATTGTAAAGAAGATAGGAAGATTAAAAGAAAAAAAATTTATAATTTAAAAATTAAAAAAAATTTGCAAAAATTAAAAAAAAAAATCGAAAAATTTTACAAAAATTAAAAAAAAATTTTTTTAAAAGCAAAAAAAAAAAACAAAAACAAAAAATTTAATATAAAAATTAAAAGAAAATAAAAAAAAATTTAAGGAAGGAATTTAAAAAAATAAATAAAAAATATTTTTTTAAAAGCAAAAAAAAAAAAGGAAAATTTTATAAAAATTAAAAAAAAATAAAAAAAAATTTAAGGAAGGAATTTAAAAAAATAAATAAAAAATATTTTTTTAAAAGCAAAAAAAAAACGAAAAATTTTATAAAAATTAAAAAAAAAATAAAAAAAAATTTAAGGAAGTAAAAAAAAAAACTTAAAAAGTTTTAAAAAAAAAATTAAAAATAAATTTTTTTTTTCAAAAAACATCCAAATTTTAAAAAAGATTTTAAAATTATTATTTAAAAAATTTGTTAAAATAGTTTTCAGCGTTGCTTATTCGAATTTAAACAGTTTTTTAATCATAAACTCCTTAAAATTTTAAATAAAAGTCTTAAAAAATGTAAACAATTTTGAAGAAACTACACCTATCCCCCGATTTACACGGTACTTGTTTTACACGTTTTCGCTTTTACACGGTTTTCCAAATAAGTTTTTTTTTGTTTTTTTTTTTTTATCGCACTCTTTTTTTTTTTGTTCTTCTGTTTAATGTATTGTAATTAAATAAAAAAAACAGTGTTTCCGTAATATATTACATATTTTAACCTGTCAATGCATTTTATTTTTATTTCTGTGTACACCTAAAAATATTGAAAAAAATCACAACTGTTAAATAGCAAAATTATGCATTTTCTGCAAGCTTTTCGATTTACACGGTTTTGACTTGAAAATTTTTAATTTTCTATTTACACGTTTTTCTCAGGAACGTATCTATCGTGTAAATCGGGGGATAGGTGTATTTTAAATTTTTGAAAAAAAGTTTACAAAAAAATTTAAAAAACTGTCTTCCTTTTTCCAAATTTTAAAAAGGATTTCAAAAATATTTAAATTTTCGAATTCAATAACTTTATTTTAATATAAAAACTGTTTTAAAATTTTAAATAACGAACGTAGAAATAGAAAAAAAAAATTAAGAAATTTTAGAAAAAAATTTAAAAAAATTTTCAATAAACTTACGCGAAAAAAAAAAGAATTACAAATCATGTCCTCCTATCACACTTTATCCAATACAAGTTACGATTGTGATCCCGCCCTTATACATGCGCACAGTGGCACCTTGCATCGCATGCTGAAATATTGGCGTAATAGTCCCAAGAAAACGGCCCTCAAGAAAAGTTCCAGTTTCATTGAGTATCGCAAAAAGCAAACGAATGTTATCTATCAACGCTTAGAAAGCTATGATGAAACCAAATTGGAAAAGTTAAGGTAAGAAATCAATCAGAAATCATTTCTCTCTACATTTTCTTTCAAAGAAAGTGTAAAAAATTCGAATTCGTAGAGGCCTTTACAAAATCCCTTTAAAAAAGCAAAAAAAGCGAAAAGGAAAGCTTGTGAAGTGAAATATAAAAACTGAGTCATGGCCTAAACATTGTAATTGTTAATCAATTTTTCCTTTTTTTTTTTATTTAGAATTATTATTAATAATAATAACAGCAGAAAAAGAAAAAAAAATGTTCCGCTCAAATCATTTTAAATTAACTGTAATTAGATATTTAATTAGAAATACTAGTAAAAGGGGAAAATGGGATGAATTGAATTTGGGGAATTGTTTTCAAAATTTTATTTTTACAAATTGATTGCTTTTAAATTTCTTGTTGTTTTTTGTTTTCTTCTCATGTCGTCACGTCTTCATCGAAGTCATTGTGATTTTAATGACTGTTTATCTTCGTTCACATATATTCACTCCAAAAGTCATTCAACTTTTTAAATGATCTCCTCAGGGCAGCCACAGTAATTAATCACAGTGTTAATTAAGTAAAGTTTTTGTAGCAAATTACTGAAAATTTAATACAACAAAGATAACACAATACAAGCCCTTGAATACAATCAGAAAAGGTTAATGTGATGCTTCGTTTTTCTTCTAAAGGGAAGAGTTTGGGGTCCAAAGAATTAATGTCTACAAATAATATTGGGGTTACTTCTCTTTGGAGGGGTCTTGATAGGGGTTCCTAAACTCAAAGGTTTAAAAGGTAACAACAAGCCAGAGGCACTTCTAAAGACTGATACAAAAGAAAAATGGTTATACTCATTTACAAAGGGCAGATGTGGAGAACTATGGAAGAACTGTCAGAGTTCTTGCCGAGAAAACTGCTGAGAGTAAGTCACTGAAGAAATATTTTTTTATATAAGACTAGCTGTACACTGCGCGCGTTGCTACGCCTCCAACTAAAACAAATTTGAATCATTTTATTGGTTTTGTTCATTTAAAAAAAAATTTACATAAACTTTAAAAATGTAGAGGTTTTCGATTATGAACATTTATTGAAGTGCTGTCGGAAATTGGTAATACCAACTTATAAGCCTTCGTCGGCTCATGCGCAACAACTTTGCTAAAGATCATAACATTATCAATTGCACAGTTTACGATTTAATTCATTTTTAGTAATTTTCAGTGGCGCCACCTATCAGATATTGGTCATACCAACTTAGAAACCTTCGTCGGCTCATGCGCAGCAACTTTGCTAAAGATCATGAAATGATCAAATACACAGTTTACGATTTAATTCATTTTTAGTCATTTTCAGTGGCGCCACCTATCGGATATTGGTCATACCAACTTAGAAACCTTCGTCGGCTCATGCGCAGCAACTTTTCTAAAGGTCATGAAATGATCAAATACACAGTTTACGATTTAATTCATTTTTATTAATTTTCAGTGGCGCCACCTATCGGAAATTGGTCATACCAACCTAGAAACCTTCCCCGTTTCATGCGCAACAACTTTGCTAAAGATCATGAAATGATCAAATACACAGTTTACGATTTAATTCATTTTTATTAATTTTCAGTGGCGCCACCTGTCGGAAATTGGTCATACCAACCTAGAAACCTTCCCCGTTTCATGCGCAACAACTTTGCTAAAGATCATAACATGATCAAATGCATAGTTTACGATTCTATAAGGTACATACAAACATACATTCATTTTTATATATATAGACTAGCTAAAACCCGGTGTGCTTCGCTACTCCTATTGATATCTATATATATAAAAATGAATGTGTGTTTATTTGTTTGTGGGTTTGTTTGTGATTTTTTGTTTGATTTCTTGAAATTTTAACAGTACCTTCGGCAGCTCTAGATGTTGAAGCTCATAGTTTCTCTCCTTCTAGGCGTACATCGCGTTGATCCGGCGTCTCTTCAGTTCTTGATCTTGATGATTGGGATCGTTTTCTTCTGAGGCGTACATCACGTTAATCAGGTGTCTCAGCAGCTCTAGATGTTGATGCTCGTAGTCTACACGTACATCTCGTTGATCTGGTGTTTCTGCAGCTACTGCTCTTTGCAATCGTATTCTTTCCCTTTCTAAACGTTCATAACGTTAAACTGGAGCCTCTGGAGTACTATTTAAGTACTTCCTTTCAATCAGTAATAGGCAAATATACCATAACAGGTCAAATTTTTTTATTTTCAAGGTAAAAAATTTTGGGCAATAGAAAATATTTAATATTTTTTATTAGGGTGATCATAAAGGTTTGGTCTGTATTATATAACCACAGGTAACAATTGATTCTTTAAAAAATTATGTATGCTGTAGGTAGTTAATAAATTAAGGCAGTAGAGTGTTATCAATGGTCTGTGTCTACTGTTAATGGTACCTAAGTTACATATGTCCCTCTATGCGTATTTTTACAAACATATAATAAAACAGATAGAGGCTATTGTTGGGGTTTTCATTGGATGGGATTTTTACGTGGTGGGTTCCAAGCCTTACGCACAACCCGAATTTAACGTCCAGGGGATTGGACGTCGCTGCACGCATTAGTTAACATCTAGCGGGTGCTAGAATGCCATCCAGGAGGGGCCACGAGGAGGCTGCGTGTCAACTTGAATACAGCAAAAACAAGGATCGTCCTGGTGGTCGCCATGTTGGCCACAGTCAGAAACTTTACCTTGTTTGCATGCATTCCATTTATTTTAGTATTTACTTTCTGTCTAACAATTCATATAAAAATACAGTCCATTTATTTCCCTAACCCGAAATGTTCATATGTCTGTCAAAGATTCTAGATTCTAGCTCTAATAGTTTTCCATGTACACGAACTTTTGTTTCGTATTTATATGGGACGGTCTCGCTCTTATTGCTAGTCCGGCAATTTTTTCACAAATTATTCATATGCATTTCAGTGTTGCCCGTGTACAATTTAATGATTTTATCTATAATGATTTCCCAGATATAAGAAGTTTTAAATTTAAGTCATATGGGAAGTACCACGCCCCCTTTTCCTAGTCAGCCCATTTTTGTCTAAAATATTCATATTGATACTGAAGTGGATTCGACAAAATTTTAGGACTCCTAACTGATATATTTTCTTTGATATATTAATTTAATATTTTTATAGGAGATGACACGCCCACTACAGCAAGTCTGCCCATTTTGTTCATATAGATGTCAAAGTTGTCCCTACAAAATTTGAGGAATCTAGCTTTTGCAGTTTATGAGACATCCCACATTAAATACTTATTGGGTATGTGGACGTGGCACCTCGCCTGCTTGAAATTTTTAAATAAAAAGTAGCCAATAGTTCCTTCTGGACATACAGGAAGGTACTGTTAAAATTTCAAGAAAATCGGTCCGGCCATTTTTAAATCTATAGATTCATATGGGAGGTGCCACACCCCCTATTGCTAGTCAGTCCATTTCTGTCTAACATATTCATATTGATACTAAAGTGGCTTCGACAAAATTTTAGGAGTCTAACTGTTATATATTCTTAGATATACTAATTTAATATTTTTTATATGGGAGATGACACGCCCACTATAGCCAATCGGCCTATTTTGTTCATATAAACGTTAAAGTCGTCCATACAAAATTTTAGGACTCTAGCTGTTGCAAATTATGAAATATGTGACATTAAATACTTATTGGGTATATGGGCGTGGCATCCGCCTACTTGAAATTTTAAAATAAAAAGTAACCTATAGTTCCTTCCAGACATACAGGAAGGTACTGTTAAAATTTCAAGAAAATCGGTCCAGCCGTTTAGCCGCCTATAGACTTCAAACAAACAAACCAACAAACAAATAAACACACATTCATTTTTATATACTTATATAGATTTCTGAACATAGAGTTGAACCACGGCCTCACGTCTAACAACTTCAGATAACTTCTAATTTAACCCTAAAAAAATAAAAAGGCAATGAAAATAGAAACTATAAACCCTGCGAAGCACTATAATTTTTGCGCACGGTTTAGTGCCATCTGGTGTTTGATATTGTTATTTATACTATTAATTTCTGCGCCTACCTAAAACTATCAACGTTTTGGTAAAGTTTAAGCGATCCATGTTGCTAATATTATTTGAGCAAAATATTCTACATATGATTCGGAGCCACTTGATAAAGACCTGTACACTCTGTACACACTTCCATACAATAGATTTGATTTAACACCAGCGTTGAAGTCGCCGTAGTCTGTTAGGTAGTGTGTTGGCTTATTAGACTGAAGGCCCGAGTTCAAACCCCAGGTCAGATATCAAAACGAAAATATGAAAATATTTCTTCGATGACTTCCTCTCAGCAGATTTCTGGAGAAAAAAATTGCCATGAAAAGCTTCTCAAAAATCTGTCGTTCGGAGTCGACTTTAAACTGTAGATCCCGCCATCCTATGATGCTTGATTCCTATTAAAATTTAATAACACGGTGCGACAGTGAAAATACATCCGAGTAAGTACATAGTCCATGTTGTTCAGTTAGTTGAGGAGAACTCAAAAATACATTTTTTATATTTCTCGAACCCTCAAAACTTGTTTTATTTGACAAAAACTGTTTTTTCTGACTTAACGCTCAAATTTCTGGATTACTCAAACATTTCTCACCCGATTTCCAAAATTTAAATCTTTTTGGAAAGGAAAGAGATGTACCTTTAAAACGATATACACATATCAATTATTCGACTTAATATGCTATGAGATTTGATGAGGTAAACTTGGAAAATTTGAATTTTTTCATATTTTCCAAGTTTGTCCATTCATATTAGCAAACTTTAATAAAAAAAATATAGGATAAGTGATAATATTCTTAAAGTCTGTTCTCTTGTAAAGAGATTGAGTCATCATTTGATAAAATTGTATAAAAATTACCGTAGTTATTATTTAAAGAGTCTAACAGTTGACTGATATTTTTTATATATGTCATCTCATCAAATGAACTTTTAGTTCAAATATTTTCAGAATTTTTGATGGATCTTGATTGTTTATTACAAAATGTGTCAATTTCACGTTAGCACGACTTCCAGAAGTCGGCTAATATTTGTGTTTTTTGCAAATATGTATTATTATTTCCCTTTGCGCAAACATTGGCCAACTTCTGGTAGTCGTTCAAACGTGAAATTGACACATTTTGTGATAAACAATCAAGATCCATTAAAAATTCTGAAATTTTTTGAATTAAAAGTTCATTTGATGAGATGACATATATAAAAAATATAACACGACTGCTATACTATTTATATAATAACTCTGGTTATTTTTGTCCGATTTGATAAAACGAAATGCCAATCTCTTCACAAGATAATGCACTTTTAGAATGTAATCACTTATTTCATGTTTTTTAAGTAAAGTTTGCTACTATGAACGGACAAACTTGAAAAAATATGAAAAAAATTCGCATTTTCCAAGTTTACCTCGTCAAAACTCATAGCATATTAAGTCAAATAATAAATATATGTATACCGTTTTAAAGGTCCTTCTCCCCCTTCTCCCCTTTACAACAAGATTTAAATTTTGGAAATCGGGTCAGAAATGTTTGAGTAATACAGAAATTTGCGCGTAAAGTCTAAAAAAACAGTTTTTGTCAAATAAAAAAAGTTTGGAGGGTTCAAGAAATATAAAAAAAATAATTTTGAGATCTACTCAACAAAACTCACAATCTACACTAAGTCATTAGCCGGGTGTATTTAATTTTCTTTATTTTGTCGCATAGTGTAATTAACGCAATTATACGATTGTCTTATTAAAAAGGTCAAGTTTTCCAAAGTTGCATACAACAGTGTTTATAAGTCGTAATTATTACTACTGGCAACGTCTTCAGTTGCTCTATATATTTAATTTATTTTTGGTTTGTCAACTTCTAGAAATCTTCATGTTCATGGTCTTTCTATATAGTTTTGTAATCGTAATCTTTGTTTGTCTTTATTTTAGAAATTCCTCTAAAAATGTACTTGTCTTGCCAATTAAAACTCTTTACCTTTCCGAGCAAACTCAGTGGAATCAAGTATCTTTGCTTTCCCTTCATTCATTCATGCGGTCTCTCTGTAAGTCAGCTAACATCTTAGAAAAGCGCAACAATTGTTGATTTTTTTCTACTGTTATTGCTGTTGCTGTTGTCGTTGTTGGTTGCTGCTGCTGTTGTTGTGTTTACATTGTATTGCGTTTAATATTACAGCTGAACGAACAGCTTTGATTTGATTTCGGTTTTACATTGGAATTTATCTCAAGTTATTTCACTTTTGTTCCCCCTCCCTCTCTCCACTCTCCTTACATTCATTCATTCATTCAATTTGAATCATTTGAACAGACCGCCGCCTCAACTGCTGCCGCCTGGAGCAGCTTAACAAATAATTGCGGGATACTGAGCATCTGTATTTGTTCTTCATTCGAAAGAAAATATTTTTCTTTTGTTTTGTGTTTTCGAATATTTTTTTATATTTCATATCGCATAACGCACGTACCTACGTATCTGTTTTAGAATTAAATGTTTTAACGCGCTTTTCTTTACGTTTGTCTTTTTGTTTTTATCTCAAAAAAGGTGTAATTGTAACACGCATACACACACATGTAGTTGCAAAGAGAGACAGAGAGAGAGAGAGAAGGACATAGCATAAAGATGACAATTGATTATTCATGTATTTCTCTGTACTCTTGTATTAACTGTTATACAATATTTGTTTTTATTGTTGTTATTGTTGTTGTTACAATTTTAAATATTTGTTTTGATTCCATTTTCTTGTTCTTGTTTTTTATTTTTTATTTGCTTTAGAAAAACAGAATCTTTTTCATTGCAGAAGCCGCTAAATAAACAGGGGGGGATTAATTTAACGTTGTACGGTGTTTAAAAATTACTTGTTTTTCTATTTGTTTAATAAAAATAAATAAAATTAATTATTGTAATCATTAAAAAACATAAAAAATGAAAGGAAAACAATTAAAATTTTAAATACAAAGAAAAAATGAAAATAAAAAATGCAGGAAAAACGATGACACTGACAAAACTGACACGCACTGTGGTATCGTATAGAAAAATTTGTGAAATAAAGTACCGCTTCAATGGTTAGAAGTCGCCGTAGTCTAGTAGGTAGTATGTTGGCTTATTAGACGTAAAGCCAGGGTTCGAGCCCCAGACCAGACATCAAAACAAAATACAAAAAGTATTTCTTCGGCGATTTCCTTTCAGCAGATTTCTGGCAAAAACTCTGAGAGCGAAATAAAATTGCCATGAAAAGCTTCTCAAAATATCTGTCGTTCGGAGTCGATTTTAAACCGTAGGCCCCGCTACTTATGTATAAAATTAACACACACAACATAAGTGGTGTGACAAACTAGGTCAATAATCCTGACTGAAGGGTTGTAATCACTGTTGCCAACTTTTTTCCAAAAAATATCGCTAAAGTCGACTAAAAAATAGCTAGAAAATAGCTAAATTTTAAAAAAATTTAAAAATTTAGCGATAAATCGCCAAAACAATAAATTTTAAAAAGTTCTTAAGAAAATTGCCTTAAAACATAGCTAATTTTTTGGGAATTTTAATATTATGTAAAAAATACAACGATTTATCGCTTAATTCTGAAAAAATACTCGCAATAAATTAAAATTAATTTTTTTTTTTTAAATTATGTACATATACAGTTACGGACAAATAAATAGGCTCAGTATAATTACACATAAAATTTTCGAAATTTTAAAAAAAAATATGATGTTATTAAGAATATATTTCTTTAACAATGATTATGAGGTAATGAAAGTAAGATTAATTTAATTGGTAGTGATGGAAAAACGTGGGTAAGACGTCCCAAAAATAAAGAACTTTGTTCCCGTTATACAACAAAAACTTTCAAGCATGGAGGAAGTAGTATTATGGTTTGGGGATGTTTCTCCTGGCATGGCGTGGGACCACTGTGCTGGATTAAAGAAAACATGGACAAAAACTTTTACTGTCACATATTAAACGAAGTGATGCTACCATATGCCGAATGGGAAATGCCAGTCAAATGGATATTCCAGCAGGACAATGATCCGAAACACACTTCGTATCTTGTGAAAAAGTGGTTTCTGGATAACGGTGTGAACGTAATGCAATGGCCAGCATAATCCCCGGACTTAAATCCGATAGAAAATTTATGGAAAATCGTAAAACAATAAATTGGACCACTAAAATCAAAAAATAAGGAGGAGTTGTGGGAGAAAATTAAATACGCTTTGTATTCTATTCCAAATAAGACTTGTCAAGATTTGGTGGAATCAATGCCAAAAAGGTGCAAAGCTGTTATTAGAAATAAAGGTTACAGTACAAAATATTAGCTTTAGAACCAAGATTTTAAATCTAGTTTAAATTTTTTTAATCGTTTTCGTTAATGACCCTATATTTCTGTCCATTAAAAATCAATGAAATTTACAAAATTAAATTTTTTTTTTTTCATAAGTAAATTATTTTGAGTTTTTAATATAAATGGTAAAGACATATGTATAAACATAGCAATAATATGAAATAAATAAACACACAATTACATTTTAATTTTTTGTTTGTTTCCGCTTTATTCTTAATACTTTTGAGTGACCCTATTTATTTGTCCGTAACTGTATGTATATATTTAATGTATGGGGCTCTAAAACGTTTTTAATTATTGCAGTACATTTGGTTCTATGAACACGGATTTTATTGGCATCATCAAAATTGTTTTTACACATATCACTAAGGTGATCAATAGCATTGTTCGAGGTATGTTGACATACAAATATAGATAAAGCGGCTTCTTGCATTTTAACGTTGTCAACAATATTTGCATTTGGGAAAATTCCAGTTTTTTCCAACATGATCCACTAAGCGATGAGGCTGATTTGTGTTTTTTAGTTCCGCGTGACTTAATAGGTCGTAAAGTTTTCCAGACGAGGAGCATCTGCAATACTTACAGAATCCTTTTGTTTCGTCTTGAGCCACCCACGTTTTCAATTTTTCGTGATTTAGCCACTCACGGCGAAATTTTTGGTTATATTTAGGCCCCATTCCTTAAGTTGTTATAGTTTTTGACAATAAAGCTTACAACTTAAAATTATACTTTAATTTTCATTCACTTAATAAACACTTATCACAAAAATACAGTAGAAAGAATTCGCGTTGTTTGTTTATGTTTTTCTTTTCTTTAAAAACCGTTATTTGAGTCTTACTTTGTAGCAACATAAAAATCGCTAGATTTATAGCTAATAGCTAAATCGTATTTTTTCCCGCAAATTGGATTTAAAAATCGCTAGATTTGACGAGAAAATAGCTAAATTGGCAACAGTGGTTGTAATGACCAATTATGTATGTATGTCAATGGTTAGATTATAGGCACTTTTTAACCATTCCATACGCTAATGGTGTTTTCTTTTCTACAAAGAAAATGTCACCCTCTTACAAGGTACATTAAAAAAATTGCTGACCAATGTAATGTAATTTTTTATTTGAGAAGAACAAAACACAAATTTTAAAAAGGGGTATGCCCTGTGTTTACCACTTATTAAGAAAATGAATGAGGAAATGCCAATTTGTTCAAAAGATGACGAAGATGAATCTAATAACTGATTTATTTAAATTTTCGCAAATAAAATAGATGCAGCAATATCCATATTTAAAAATTTAATTTAAAAATATGTTGTATTTTTTGATTTGTTTTCAATAAAATATGTAAATATGAAAAAGATGTTGCCAGATCGCAAATTTTTCGACTTAATTTTTTAAGCACTTTTTTTATAACCAAAAAAAGTTTTTTAACACTGTTCTAATACTGAATGCAATTTCTTTAAATTACTGACCATGTAGCTTTAATAATGTAATGTTTCCCTAATGTTACTCCACAAAACAATGAAAAAATTAACTTCAAAATTGGATAACGATACCAGGCGACTTTTTTTAAATTTCATCTGGTAGCCCTATAAATAAACAAAAGTCATCTGCTTTACAGGGCATTATCAGCACTCTCGATTTATACAGGGCATAAAATGCAATGCCCTCCACCATTGGCAAGTGCAAATTATTTAGAGATAAATATACCGCACTTTTAGAGGGCGAACCATTTTTAAGAAACAAACACAAAATTGCATTTTTTTAAATAAAATGCACATTTTTTGGTAGAAAAGAAAGCACCATAAGTTATGTTGTTCAGGCAGGTGTGACAAGCACACTTTCATCTGGAGTATAGAAAAGAAAAATAACTTCAAGAAAAACAAAAAAAAAACAACAGAGAACTGAATAAAAGAAAAGGTAGTTAAAGAAAAAGATGAGAGGGAAAGAGCCATGTCAAAAGAGACGAAACTCTCAACGTGAGAATTGCTTACAGTAGCCAACTGTCAAGTACAATAAAAGAAACCCCGACCAATAATTTCAAGCTTCTGCACATTAAAACCAGTCAGGATTATGACCAAATGCATTTGCAATTTTCGTTGCCCTCTTGCACACATAGTCCATGCGGCTCTTAAAGTAAAGACGTTTTCCTCTGTCTCCCCCTTTTGTCACACTGTTTTGTTCGCTTTGCATTAGCTAAGCATATTTTAACAGTTCTATTCTGATCAGCCCTACCCTTCTCTACTTTATTCCTCTACTGTAATGTACTGTAGATCGCAGTACAAGTAGTCTGACTTCATTATTGTTGCTTTATGTACAGCAAAATTAGGTTTTCATCAGTATTCTTTATTCCATAATTGCTTGATAGTCGTGTTAAATTTATGTATTTTCACATCCACTTTTCTAAGCAATTATTTACCGCTACAAACCCACTGTGCTGCGTCTTTGTGTGTTATTATCAAAACAAACAATTTAAATCTTCCTTGTAATCTGCCATTGTTTAACTCTCTCTGTTTTTAGTTACCGTTATAACAACAACACAGAGTACATATATGACTTTAATAAGCGAAGAAAAAAAAGGACTGAATTTTAATTATTTTTTGTAAAATCACGTGTAAATTATACAGAAAATATGTGAGCCAGTGTTGTTAAATAATTTTCTGCTAATTTCTGTTACAATTTACCATATTTAAATACAAATTTTGTTGTTATTTTTCTTGTTTCTTGTTTTTTTTTTTTGCCCAAATCCATTCAACAACCCATTTATAACGACTGTGTGTGTGTAATTAATAACAGATTTTCTACCAAAAAAAAAGCCATTCGAAAAAAAGTTGTTTTTGTTATGCATGCTCAAAAGAAAATAAAACAGAGGGAGAGAGTGAGAGAGAATAGAAAAATATAGTAATTAAGCCAAAAACAAAAACACTCTTGGAAAAAATCAAAATAGCAGCATAATTTCAAATAAAAACAAAAACAAAAATTTAGCACAACCACATCGCCATTAACACCCAAAACCGAAACAGCAACAACAACAATAACAAAAAAAACAAATACCCCAACATATAATAATTTAAGACTGCTGCTAAAGCTTTTGTTTTGTTTGTTTTTGTTTTGTATTTTATTGAAACTGTTAGATAATGATGATCATCATCATTATCGTGTTATCAACAAAACAATGTCCCCACATGGACACTGCAAAAATACAACACATACATACGTACATAAAAACACTAAAAGCAAACAAAAGAATGAAATATTAAAACAGAATTACAAAAACAAAACAATTTTATCAGTAAACAAGTGGTAAGAGTCAGTTTGAGAAAGAGAGAGAGAGAGACACTGAGAGCGGGAGCATAAAATTTGGAGCCATAAAGCAAGAATTTACGTGAGAAATGTGGAACATTTTTGTTTCATTTCCAATTGACATCCACAAAAGCAAAAAAGAGAGTCTAGTTAATTCTAAAAGAGTATATTGGAGCTATTTTAAGTGTTGCTAATGTATGTAAAAGGTAATGGCATAGAGTTTAAATGTGGAAATAAAGCGTACAATTAAAAACTTAGTTATTTAAAGTTTATTTTGTAATTCTAATTGAAAAATGTATTGAATTTTATGAATTTGTGTAAAAAATCCGAAAAATGTGAAAAAAAAAATCAAAATCTTTTGGTTTCAAAATATCTTACTGCGGTTTATTTTGGATAAGAAACTGCCTTCGATGCCGAATATACTGAACAGTATGTATAAAAAAGACTAGCAGTGCTTACTATACTTGTAATAAAGTGTTGGAGAGAAAAGGGGGTATCGAGCCGTGTATTAAATATGCGTCGACGTTAAGGACAATGTAGTGCGTCTTACCGTTGGATCTTTTTTATAAGAACTTAAAAACTAACACTAACACTAACACTCACTATAACTACTCTGGGAAGTTTAGAACCTCCATTCCGAATAGAGGGGAAAGAGAAAATGATATGACACATCCCATGAACATCCCTGTATAAATTTCCGAAAAGTTCTTTTCAGGTTGTGCAGGTATAGTTCATCTCTGTGAAGATTACTTGATCGTTACAACCCTTTAGTCAGGATTACAACTTAGCCAGACGGCTGTCAGGACATTGGGTTATAACATAGCGATCTCTAAGAAAGTGTGGGACTACCGCGAAGCTATCGGAAGCGAAGCAAATTGGTCTTCAAAAATTAAGCACATGATCATGTCCCAGAAGAATATAATATCTGGACTTGTACAGATGATCCCACTGATCTATCGTTCCGATTGTTTTTATGGCTCGAATTAACGAAAGACTGCAGCACATAACAATAGGTCATAAGTGGCCTAAGTATGTCTATCCTCTAGAATTGAAAGACACTTCTTCTACTTTTTGCCGGAAATTGAAATGACTTTTAAATTTTAAGCAAAAAAGCTTTTATTTTTACGTAAAAAAAAAACGCTTAAATGGCAACCCGTGCAATTGTTTAGATTTTCAATGGGGGTTGACAAGCAACTGAAGCCATTCATTTGCTACTATTATTGTTGCTTTAAAAAATAACAACAACCAGAGCCAAGTTTTATTTGTTTTGATTCATATTTCTTTGTGAGTGTGTGTGTGGGTGTGTTTGTTGTTTTGTTTACACTTCACCCACTCACTCAGTTGATTATTTTTCGTCCAATAAGAGTATATCCAGTTTAAATGCTCTTAAGCTTTTTCGTTTAATATACACAGAGTCTCTCAAGTTTACGGTATTTTTGTAAGAGAGAGTGGAATTGTTTTGTTTACATTATTACACTTCTCTGCCCTACAGCAATACTATAGAGTTTGGTAACGGTACAGAACTATTGAAAATTATTTTGGGAATCAATTAGGGAGTGTGTGTGTGTGTGTGTGTTTGTTCGGTTGGCTGTACTAAAACTAGAATCAAAAAATTTTCTTCTTAAGCGGAGAACTTTATCAAAACGTCTGTAGGGTAAGCATGTGTTTATGTATGTTGTTTTTTTTTTTTTGTTTATTATGTTTTGAATTTCTTCTTGAGCTTTGTAATGCCGGTTAACGCGCATATTTAACGAGAGATTTGTTTGAAATGGTGATAAATCTGGGGAGTATATATGGTGTGTGTGTGTGGTATTTTTTGTGGAACATATGAGCACAGATGTTGTTTACAAAGGAGATTTATTTGTGTAAGAGAACTCAAAATTGTATTCATATTTTAACGGAGAGTAATGATTTGTTTTGTTTTTATAAAGCGCGCACACACACACATACACACATAGAAAATATTGCGGTTGCATTTGAATTTCTTAAGTTAGCAACTGTTTGTTAGTTTTAGTTGAATAATCTCACAGAGTAGGTGGACGGTCGGTTAAATGTGGAAAATTTTATTGAAGAAACACGAAAAAATATTCACGCAATTTTGTTTAAAATTAAATATGTTTTGATTTGAAATTGTTAAAAACGAAATAGTCCATTACGGTATTTCTATTTTTTATTTAAAAAGAATAAAAAAAAAGTTATTTTCAATAGAAATTTGAAGTTACAAAAGAAGAGAAAAGAAATCGTAGAACGATTTTTCGTTGTAAAAAGTGAGACGACAAGTGTTGTAATTGAAAGAAAAGTAACGGTAAATTACTAAGAATAAAATGGAAAAATTAATTAAAATGCATAACCAATTAAACAAGTCAAAGAAAGTTTTGTTTCTCACAGTCTTTTACGTGCTTTAAATCAAAGTTTTTTCTTTAATATAAAAAATGTGTTTAAAACGTGTTTAATGCAAACAAAACTGACCTCACACAAACCCAAAATAAAGAAAATAAATGAATAAAATAATAAAAAAAAGTGTTAAAAAAAAGTGTTTAATAAAAGTAAAAATAATAAAAAATTAAAAAAGAAAATTTCACTGTCTGCCTTTCACAAATAATAAGTGTGATTGATAACAAATAATAATTTGTTGTCCAAAATAAAAAAAAAATAATAATAAATAAATAAATAAGCTTTTAACAAATAAATAAATTAATCAAATTTCCTTTCTAATAGAATCAAAAATGACCACGCAATAAATTATCAAAAAATTTTTGGCAGTTTTCAATTAAAATTGTCACACAAAAAGAAAAAAAAAACAAAAAATGTTCATAAAATCACATGAGAAATAAAATCCCGGTTCATTAAACAACACAAGAAGTGTTATTGAGGAAAGAGACACCAAAACAACAACAAATTCGAAATAAAAAACACAAGAAAAAAGAAAGTAAATATGCAGCAACAGTAACAAAAAAAACCCATAAATTTACTTGAAATGGGTAGTTGTCAATAACGGTTTCTTATTAATAACAATAATTACAATAACAACAACAACAACCACAGCTAAGGCATACCAACTCAATCATAACTAAATTACAAAAACAAATTTAAAGTAAACATGTAAACAGCAAGCATGTACATACATACTCGTGTACAATAATAACAACAACAACAACAATTTTATAGTGCATTGCATTTTCTCCCTGAATTCACAGCAAGGCCTTCAAGACACTTTACTTGCGTACATATTTCCACTCTACTCTTCTCTTCTCCACTGCTCTCTCCTGTCAATTTCATTAATGATTGAAAGAAATATAAATACTCAGCTCTTTCTCCCTACATCTCTACATAATTTGCATAAAGCTTCCAAATCTATAAACATCCATCCATACATACATATCGACACAAATGCCTACACTTAAGAATTCGATGTGTGTGCGTAATTGCCGTTGTTTAATTAAAGAAAATGCAGTTTTTTTCACTCTTTTTTTTGTTGTTTTTTTTCTTTTCTACCCAAAATTGTTTCGTCTCTTGTCGGTAAATCAAAAAAATCTGGTTTTAATTTTAATAATAAAAACAACATCATAAATTGATGTACTAAATACCGTTATATTGAGAAAATATAAAAACAAAATAAAATAAAGAGAGTAAAGCAATGTGTTTGCAAGAGTCCAGACAAAGGAAAAAAAAATCAAATCAAGTGTGTGCTGATGATTTCTTTTAATGATAAATTTTTAATTCTGCTCTCAGCAGAGAGAGAGACAGAGAGATCTTAGTGATTTTAGAAATTACAGAGAGAAATGCAATTTTTATGTACCTTTATCCTACTATTAGGTAGGGGCAACAGTTAAATAAGAAATTGAAAGTTTAATAAATTTAATTTTTAAAATAAAAATTTTTTTTTTTTTAAATTATGGATCAGAAAACAATTTTCAATAATTTAAGAAGTAAAAGTGCTCGAAATGATAAACGTTTACTGTTTTAGAACTTGATTCTGTGAAATATTTCAGTATTTTTCACGTTATTTGAAATTAACACTGAAATTATTGTTTTGAAGAGACATATGGGTCAGAGGCTGATACCTACTGATGTATTGTAATACTATGTTCAGATATGCACTTTTATTAAGTCAATATTCGGTTTATTGAGCACAATATTTTAAGTGTTCAGACATAATAATATACACAGTTCAACTGCTTACTCAATATTCATTTAACAGCTGGTAAACAAAACAGCTTGTTTTGTTTTTATTTTGTTTTTTTGTTATGTTGTTTTCTTGTTTTGTTTTTGTTTTCTTTGTAGTTGTTGACATTTGAGTTGTTAAATATCAACAGAAACTGTTCGGAAAATTTTAATATGCTCACTGAACGTACTTATGACAGTGCTGTATTTTAAATTGTACACAATATTAATACAATTTGCGTATTTATTGCGCAATAATTACTTGAAACTTTATATGAAATATTGAGCTCAATAATGGCATTTATTGCAATTTACGCAATAAAAGTGCATGTCTGAACATAGTATAATGTTACTTGAAAAATGGTAATAAATTAAGTAAAGCTTTTACGAACCTTTTATGAATATGGCATATAATTGAAGATCTCAAGAAATCTAGCTTAAGCATCAATTTAGGAAAATTTTCATTGCAATCTTTAGTTTTTAAAGGACGACTGCTGAGAGGAAGTCGCCTGAAGAAACGGTTTTTTTCATATTTCGTTTTATTTCGAGTCTGAGCTAGTGTTTGAACCACTGGCCATCGTCTAATAAGCCAAAACGCTACCTCTTAGATTACGGCGACTTCAAAGTGCTTATCTTTGAAGGAAATGATGTAAATTAATTAGGTTTTCTAATTGTTTTTATCAAACTTAACGACTTTCTTTCAACCTTATCATACACTTGCTTGTTTCGGTGTACACACATACGAGTACTTACTGGACACTAGCTTTTAATGTGCCTTATTTCTTACCAACATCATGTCTCATTAAATCTGTTTTAGACAGCCAAACAAAATTGAGTTTCTAATTAAAAACAAAATAATGGCCGTTCGTCATTACTTTTTGAAAATAAAAGATTTTTATGTTCGTTTTTTATTTGGCCAAAAAGAAAAACAAAAACAAAACATTTTTATTGACAAAATCAACAACGACTTGTTGCATGTGGTGGGAAATAAATTTTACAGGCGGCCGTCTGCATGGCCAGCTGTCAGGCAGGCGTTAGCAAGCAACGGTGGGCAACCATCAATTGGAGAATTTTTTTCATGTTTTTTTTACGTTGTTTTTTTTACATTAAATTTCGCAACAATGTTGCCAGTAATGCATTGTCAATCATAAAAAAAAAAACAAAAAATGTGTTGGTTGTTCCGTTCTCTGACAAAATATGCGGTTGCGTATAAATGCGCTTCAAGCGTTGAAGCGTTCCCGCCGCCTTAATGCGTTCACATACATATTTGTAACGAAAAAAAAAATTGTCATAAAATTTTAGAAAACATCCATGGCTACTCGTACGCAATGCTTTGAAATGTGCAGCAACAACACCAAAATCTAAAAATATTTGTTGTTGCCATGGCGGGCATGGCGGTTATGATTCTGTTGCCTGAAAATAACATCACGGCGCAGCACATGAGTGAACAGACAAGACAGCCAACACGCGATTTTAATTAATGGCTTTAGCGGTTCTACTTCATCATCATCATCCACATCATCAGATTGATGTGAATGGTGGCGGTCGGTCGGTCGGTCGAGTGTTTACATTTATTGCGTGCCCTGCAAATAATTTTATTGTAACGAAAAGGAGTTTAAAATGTTCCTCCATTTGAAAGTTTATTGTTGTTGGCCTTGTATTACCACACAGTTTTCGCTTTTTATGGCCAACATCATATTGTTTTTGGATGATTGGCCCACAGCCAAGTCATAAAACTCTGGGCTGTTGTGAGTCTGTGTCGTAGAGGCTTCAGTTTCAATAATTCTGTGCAATTTTCATGTGATTTCTTTTGGATATCATGTGTAAATTTCTTATGTTCTTCATGTTATGTTTACAAAATATTTTCGGAAAGAGATTGAAATGGGAAATGTTTGTTGTTGTTGTTGTTATTATCGTCTTATGTCTTGTATGCTCTGTTGCTCCTCTAGAGGAATGTGGTTTATGCACCTGTTTTTATGTTCAATTTTCGTGTTTTTTTTTCTTTGTTTTATTTCGCTTTTTTAATGCACTTCACCGTAGGAGGGCGCTTGCATGATAAAGTTTGTCAAAAAAAACTGTTTGAAGATTTTGTTCTAAATATCCATTCTCTCCATTAATGAGAGGTTGACAGGCAGCCACGTGTTCCAAATTTAGGAAATTGTATGCATTCTTGTGAAATATGCCTTGGGTACTAAGGGGTGATTTTTTAAAAGCTATAGGAAAATTTTTCAAAAAAAAACACAAAATTCAGAAAAATGCATGAAAACTTTATTTGAATCGATAGTACGGTCCATATAATTTAATGTTTGAAGATTATTTCATGCAAATGTTGACCGCGATTGCGCCTCAAATGGTCCATCCGCTTAGTCTAATTTTGGTATACTCTTTCCAACATTTCGGCCGGTATCTCACGAATAAATGCTTCAATGTTGTCTTCCAATGCGTCAATTGAAGCGGGCTTGTCTGTATAGATATGAGCTTTAACATAGCCCCACAAAAAATAGTCTAAAGGCGTTAAATCGCACGATCTAGGCGGCCAATTGACCGGTCCCGAACGTGAAATAAAATGTTCACCGAACTCGCCTCTCAATAAGTCCATTGTTACGCGTGCTGTGTGGCATGTGGTACCGTCTTGTTGAAAACACATATCATGCAAGTCAAGCTCTTGCATTTTGGGCAAAAAAAAGTTGGATATTATCCCGAATAGCCGCTTCAGTGGGTCGATTAAACTGACCATAAAATGGAAGAAGCGCGCTATGAACTTTCTTAATAGAGCACCCATTTTGATAATAAAATTCAATGATTTGCAAGTGTTGTTCGTTTGTAAGACGATTCATGGTTAAATTATAGACCAAAGTGAAGATGTTTGACAGTGAAACAAAACACGAAACGTGCGTGAGCTGTTTAAACCAGTGTTGCCAAAAAGATAATAGCTTAAAAAATCACCCGATATAAGGGAATTGTAATAACATTTATTAATAATTTGTTATTTTCTTTTTTTTTTGTTTTTTATCAACAAAAAAAATATTTCATGACGTCTAATGGACGGTTTTTCTGTCGTAATCATTATAAATACTTTGACTGGTAATGTTTGCTTAATAAACTAAACTAAATCAACTAAATAAGTCCAACAAATTAATTAATTAATCATCAAAAATTAATTACAAAACGAAAAACAAACAAAATTTTACAAAATTTCTTGAAAAGATGAAAAGAAATCTTTAAAAAATGAATCTTTTTGGAAAATGTTACACAGAAACAGAAAAAAAAATTTAAAAAAGAATTAATTTTTCGGTTTTTCTATTTGAATAACTTCCAGTTTATTTGTTAAAGTGTCAACCAAAATTAATATTATTTCACGTGTTGTGTATGAACACTCTAAAAAATTTCAGTTTTACGCTGTTTTACTCTGTCAGCGGCATGGTATTTAAGGCAACAAATGTTCGTGGGCTCCGGTCTGTGTGTGTGTGTGTGCCTATCTATTTTTGGGTCAGTCGTCGATTGCATCACAGTGTTAATAATGATGTTGCATTCATGCAGCCAGCCATTTATCTATTTTTCAATTTGTCCATCCATCCATCCATTCCTGCCTGCCATTCAATATTTGGACTTCTTTGAAGAAAAATAAAAGAGAAGGGAATAAGAAGACAACAAATGTTTGGAACGAAACAAACAACAAATTCAATATTTCGTTTCAATTGTTCATACATACAACAACAGACCATCCATCCATCTATCCATCCATCATAGACAAGAGTATTTGGTGTTGAGTTACCCATGATGTTACGCTACATTATCGTATGCCATGCCTTATGGTTGCATTTGTCACTTTCAAAATTCGTCATTTCAATAGATTATTCGGTAAAGATGGGAACCAATTAATGTGTTCGATTGTAAATAAAAGAAATCCCAGGAATATGGAGAGAAGTTACATTTTATTCGTATTCCAGTTTCACTTTATTTTCATTGAATTCCATACAGAAAGGGGGAAAAAGGCAAATTTTGAAGAAAAAGTTTTTGTTCTAAGCAGTGAAATTTTTTTGCTTTCCTCCTGTTGCTATAAACACATTAGAAGCAGCACATGCAGCGCGGCAATCTATCAAAAATAAGTTACATGAGGCAATGAAGGCATTAGTGCAAACAGTGAGAGCATTAATGCTGTTAACATACACATATGGCCATTAAAATAGGGACGACCTTTATCTGACGCGAATTTCATGGCTTTTTTTTTGCCAAACGCAAAATTTTGTAAAAAAGTTATGTTTTTTTTTTAATTCTCAATACTGTTTTCTTTTGACATAACAAATTCTGTTAACTTTCAATGTGTTTGCTATTTTTTATGGAAAGGTTTTTTAAAATACTAAGAAAAATTTCTGGCCATTGAAATAGGAACGCGTGGCGATTTTAGCAAATTTTGTAGTAAAATTAACATTTTAAGGTTTGTTATCAAAAATAAATTTAATATTGAGGTAACTAGACTTCTGTTTTATACTAATATTATCAATAGATGGGTTGAGTGCAACATTGTACAATGGAGGAGAGAAGGCTCATTCAAAAGCTTCGAGAACAAAAAAAATCGTATAAATTTATAGCTGATGCGCTTGGGCGATCTAAAAATTTCGTTTTTAATGCTCTCAAGCCTCAAAATGTCGTAGAAAAACATGGTGCAGTGAGAAAAACTAGCACTATTACTGACGGTTACATCGCGATGCTAGCTAAGCAAGATCCTTTTAAGTCTTCGAAAGCGATCGCCGCTGAAATAGATAATCAAATATCGACAAGAACTGTGCGGCGTCGTCTATGTGACATTAAACTACCAGGAAGAATAGCTCGCAAAGTTCCATTGCTGAGAAAAAAAAAAAAAATTGCAGAAGGGGAAACAGTTTGCACAAAATCACAAGACGTGGTGTGGATCAGAAGGTATCAAAAAATGGCATAATATTTTCTAGAGCAATGAAACCAATATAAATTTATTTGTAAATAATGCAGGGCGTAATGTCAGAAGACCAAGGGAAAATAATTTGACCCACGTTACACAAAAAAAAATAAAACAGTTAAACACGGAGACGGAAAAAATTTGAAAATACAAATTTTTAAGAAAAATTTTGAGTCGTACCTATTTTAATGACCACATGCGTACATGAAAGAGAGGTTTTAAGAACGCGATGTATAAGATAAAACACGAAAAAACATTTTAGTGACGCCATTGAACACTGCTTATCTTTAATTTGTTTTTTTCATGCTGCTTATCTGAGACTGCAACTGCATAATTGTTCTGCTTACTGCGTTGCGTCTATTGTGTTTATGGCATGAGGCTAAACAAATTTGCCGGAGTGTAAATTTAGTGCTTTTCAATATGATAAGATAACCGTTATCATTCTTAAATAATTTCTCTTTCTAATATGACATGCAAACAGCTCTTTAATATTGATAAAGTTGCTCTCTCTCTCTCCCTCTCTATTTGACTTGGTCTGGCTCCATTAATTATTCAGTTTTCTTGTAAACATTTTATTATTTTTACTTTTCTCTTTGGTTTTGTTTTGATCGATTTTGTTGTTGGCTGCCAATCATTTAAACTTGCAATCACTCAATCTCATCAACAACTTTCTCTCTCTCGCACTCTCTCTTTCTTTCTCAATATCTTACTGTACGAGTATTACAACACTTATTGGTTACCATGTCATCCTCTTAATCACTTTAATGGCTGGATGGCTGGCTGCCTGGCAGTCTGTCTATCTTTTTTTTTTTTTTTACTTTTTCTATTCCTATTTGTTTGTCTGTCTATCATGTCAAATCAAGAGTCGTCTCTTCTATATTTAATACCTCAACGACAAGATTTTAGCGTTCGCTCTTTGCCTCTGTTCCTCCTCCTGTTAATTATTTACTTGTGTGTGAATAATTCATGGCTTTTAGGTTCTTTTGCGGCAGACACACCCACCATGCCAAAACACACACACACACACACTTGCACAAATTATTAACATTCCGTTTAAAAGTGTCAATGTACAGAGAGTAACAGTATTGTAACAATAACAACAACATTGGTAAAGTAATACAGTTTTTTTCGAATGTGAATAGTACATGCATGCATGTATGTTACGTGTGAATTTAAGAGAACAAAACAACAAAAAAAAAAAAAAAGAAAGAGTACGATGGGAAATGAAATGTTTCCGTTTGACTTTAAATAGTGCAAATTAAAAAGGAAATGGAGAATAATTTAAACTACAGCAACAACAGAAAAAATTGACTCTCATACTAATGAACTGTAAACTACATACACAAAAAATACTACATCAACATCAACAGCAACAGCAACATCGACAATAACAATGTTAATAAACAAACAGGTGATTAAATTGAATTGACGACTGTGACGGTGTCGGTGTCGGTGTTTTAAATACACTGTGAGAAATAATTGCCGTGTATGGGAAGGAATTTCGAAAAAGAAAAGAATTTTGAAACAAACAATTTTATTGGAGCAATTAAATTAAGTTTAGAGGAGGCTATAAGGCACATAATATCTGACTTGGGTTGTCCTCAAGACCTCTCCTTCGTTCTGATTTGTTTGCGCTTAACTTCCTGTGAATAGAAAAATATGTATGAGAGGCCGTGGCAGAAATCGATTGTGAACAGTGCACCTCCGCAAATTGTAGAATGTGCAACTACTCTACCCCTCGTTGGAACAAATAAACTTTTCAAATTTCATTTGAAGCGCTCTCTGCATTTCCGTAACTACGTAACTTAATTGATCATTACAACCCTTAAGTCAGGATTGCGACCTAATTTTACCCATGTTGTTTGTGTCAGTTTTAACCATGAGTGGCGGCACCTACAGTTTAACGCCGACACCCTTCGTTGTACCCTTCGTTGGAACAAATAAATTTTTCAAATTTCATTTGAAGCACTCCCTGCATTTCCTTGCTGCGTAAACCACTTATTACGTACTTAACTTAATTGATCATTACAACTCTTAAAGCTAGGGTTACACGACTGCCGCAATGCACCAATTATTGGTGTACTTTATGCGCCAATCGTGTAATTTCACAATTTATTGGTTCATACGGCAATCATCGACAATATTTTTCTTATTTGCCCCAATCAAATGCAACCCTGGTACGGCAACCGTCTAACCACTCGATAGACAATAATGAGGCAATAAAATGTTTTAATTGCGCCAATATTTATTGGTTTCTTGAGCGGCAATCAAAGTGGACAATAAGCGCCTCACGCATATTTGTGTCTTGTTTTTTAATTAGTGGTGACACTAGTTGCAACAATTCCTTAAAGGTTTTGTCGTCCATACGTATGAAATTTTTAAATAAAAAGTTTTGATTTTCGATTTCTCTAAACTCCATTAATGTTTTTTCGTATGCACCCTCAGTTCTTCTTTTAGTGAGCCACTCTCTTACCCAAACACTTCTTTTAACACACTTTTTTTAATTTTTTTCTTTATCCAATTCACACAAAATAATTATAGCAGCTGCAATTTTCTTTTTCTTTTGAGAAGAAATCATTTTCACTACAATTAATAAATTTTTTACAGATTTATAAGTATTTATTGTATTGTGTGGTATTTATGTTAGCAAAACAAAAAATGCAATTAAACACAACAGCTGTTTTTCAGTGTTGCCGCATTCAGTAACAATCGTGTAACTGGGAGACGGCAATTATTGCCCCTTAATCGTTGTGCGCCAATTTACGGCAACCAAATTTATGAAATTTGAGACAATCGTGTAACTGCAGAGAATTTGATTGCGACAATCGTTTTATTGTCCTCCAAATTAGCACAATAAAAATTGGTACAAATTGCTGCATTGCGGCAATCGTGTAACCCTAGCTTAAGTCAGGATTACGACCTAGTTTAATCTACCACTCACGTTGTTTGTGTTAATTTTATCCATGAGTGGCGGCACCTACAGTATAACGCCGGCACCGAACAATAGATTTGAGAAACGTTTCCCAGCAATTTTATTTTTCTCACAGACTTTTTGTCAGAAGACTGCTGAGAGGAGGCTGACGAAAGAAATATTTCTTTCATATTTCGATTTGTTTCAGATGTATGAACTGGAGTTTGAACCGCGGGCTCTCGTCCAATAAGTTAACACTAGAATACAGACGGCGAATCGATGTTAAACTGTAGGTTCCGCCACTCATAGATGAAATTAATACACACAACATGGGTGGTGTGAGAAGCTAGGACGTAAGATTTATAATGACCAATTAAGTTAAGTAAGTTTGTTTTAACCGTTTGACTGCTAAGCGATTATGTGAGAACGTTCGAAAACTGCGGGACATTGTATTTTGTCTTGATGTCTTGTCATATAAAACACTATCATTTTATTTATTTTTTTATTTTATTTTATTTACAAATGTAAATCAATTTTAATAATTCTTTTCGTATTATATAGAAACAATATTAATTGTGAATGTGAATAAGAAAAAATAAACATAAAAATATATTTTCTTTGAAAATTAAAATTTATAAAAAGGTAACTTTAAGTTTTTTTGATCTTCTCTTATGATCAGCATGTAAGTAGTGTTGGGAATCCCGGGATCCCGGGGTCCCGAAATCCCGGGATCCCGCAGTTTTTAACAATCCCAAAATCCCGGGATTGAGCACTTAATCCCGGGATTTGACTTTTTAAGCCGCAATGAAAAAAATTGTATATTAGAACTCTCACTAATTCGAATTTCCAGAAATTAGAATCTGTTGTTTCAATGCATTAACCGCTATGAAATTAGAAACAAAACTTCAAATTGCGATTTTTTTTTTCTTTGAGACGTAAACACTTAAATTAAAATCACCAGAAGCAGATGAACCACCAACAAAATAAAACTAAACCATTAACCAAGTATTTTCCTATGCTGGGGCTAGAAGACAGATCACTTTCTGCTACACTTGCACGACTAACAGCCCTTGATGGGATTTCAATTAACGTTATATGCCGCTCTAGTGACTTACGTGCAGGTCTTACAGCAATGGGATTTAAAGTTTACCTACGACTGTCAACACAGTCCGCCAAATGGTTGTATATTACAGCAACAAAATAAGATGTCATGCAAAAGTATGTTACGGCTGAATTTGGAAAGCAACTAACTCTAATAAAAGACTATAAAACTAGGTGGAGCAGCCTTTTGTTAATGCTGGAACGTCTTTATTTATTAAGAAATTGTATACAAAAGGCATTAATAGACATAGGTCCACCTGAAGGTGAATATTTTGCTTTATCCAAAGATGAGATTAATATGGTATCCGCAATCATTAGTGTTCTTATCCCAGTTAAAGCAACAGTTGACGCCCTTTGCCGTCGGGATGCTAATCTGTTCACGGCCGATGTTGCCATAACTTATATGTTAAAAAAACTTAAAGATGCTAACAACGTTATAAGTCAAAAACTACATTCATGCGATGGATGCATGCAACAAAGGAGAACAGATATCAGTGGGGTACTTCAGTATCTGCACAATGGTAGAACAAATGTTCAGTCCGAATCCGAAACAGAGTTCGTAACGGTTCCTTCTTCCATAAAATGTCGCAAATTAATAGTTGAGTTACTCGGAAGACTAAATGCTTCAAGTCCAGCTACATCACTTCTAATAGCTTCTGAGTCAGAAGTTACAACTTCTTCTTCAGCCAGTGTTGAGTCTGAACGTACTTTTTCTGCAGCTGGATTTTTCACAACTAAAATAAGAAGTCGTTTGAGCTATGAAACTTTGGATGCTCTGTACTTCCTCAAAACGTATTTTAAAAATAATAAAAAATAATAACATATCGCACTTGATCAACAAAAGAGTATATATCTATAAAAACAATTTACTCTCTATAATTAATTTAAAAATGTGAAAAATTAAAAATAAAATTAATTTTCTTATAATTTAATAAATTCTTTCTTATAACCCTATTTTTGGATGTGTCATGTTATTAATTTTATTGAAATAATATGTTAATATCTTTCAAGAACAAATTTTTTAAAATCCCGGGATAAATCCCGGGATCCCGGGACTAGCTAAATGAAATCCCGAAATCCCGGGATTGAAAATATAGAGCGGGATTGCCAACTCTACATGTAAGGAATCATTTTGATTAGGGGAAAATCAAATCTTACATGAAAAATTTATGTAGGTACAACAACTATGTTCTGCCGCACAAATAGCGTGAAGGCCTTTTTTGCAAGAAGCGCAAATAAGGCGGGATCGCTTGATTACGCTCCTTCTGTTGCTACACACCGTACATTGTCGTAAGTTATGTCCCGGTAATTTTTCAAGCGCAAATTTTTTGGTTGATGAAGATGGTTGTGTTGACACGCTATTTTTTATGAATCAAACACTGCTTTTCGATATTTTCAATAATTTTCGATGTAAATTTGAGCCGCCGGTTCATTTTTTTTTCCGGTAGTGTTGAAAACATACAAAATATAAGAGTTCAGCACCATTCTTTCAAATATGTTGAATACCTACTACTTTTTTCCAATATTTTAGGGTTCTTCGCTCGTCTAAATACACTAGAGCCCCGACATGCGTCGTTAATGGGGACCGGAGAATTGCAACGCAAATCAAAACGACGCAAATCGAATCAACTTTTTCTATACAAATGCATCGAAATTTAATTTATTGGGACCAAGAATTCAAAGGAAAGCAAAATGAATGAATAATGAAAACATTTTTCATTATTTTATTTAGTTCAACAAATGTTTTTTAATTATTATAAAGAAATAACAAAACAATAAACAGAAGTTGCAAGAATTTTAAAATACAAAAAAAATTCTAAATATGTTCCACAATACAAATACTAAAATGGTAGTACTCAATGCTGCAAGAAAAAAATTAAACGTATGTAGCGTCACAAATCGAAATTTAAACGACGCAAGTTGGGATTCAAACGACGCAAATCGAATCGGGGACGAAACGACGCAAATTTAATCGACGCGATTTGAAATTGCAACAACGCAAGCTGAGTTTTGCCAATTTTTAAAAAGCGACGCAAATCGAAACGACGCATATCGGATCGACGCAAGTCGGGGCTCTAGTGTACGCGAATAACATTTTGTCGCACTCGTCCACACCTCCCATGTATTTGTTGTAGTCAACAATCATGCTTGGTTTCGTCTTTTCGCATTCAAAATTCCTTTTCTTTTTCTTGATCGTCCCAACTATTAGTATCCGAGTTGGATGAAATCAATATGACTGAGTTTGGCTTGGACTTTTTGTCCCTGAAAGAGCACATCAATATATTTTCATGTGCCATGTATTTTGCTTCTCCTACGATTGCCTTCTTAGCTTCTGATGGAATCTCTAGCAGCGCAAAATCACTGTGTCGCTATTTTCGCAACGATTTTGCGTCGCGTAGCAGTCAAACGGTTAAATTTTAATCGACTATCGAAAAAGGTAGTGTTTTTAGTGAGGTGTACAGCGTGTCACTTGACTTAACTTGATTATTAAAAAGTTTTGCCAATAAAAATTTTGAAAACATTTTTTTTAACATTCAAGAAGTTTAGGGAAGGTGAGCAATATTGTTTTTTTCTATTTTTTTTTTCTTTTTAATAAAAATCTTTCAAAAACACTTGTTTCAACCATTCATATGATGCTGTATTGTATTGTTGTTGTTGTTGTTTTATTTATTTTTTGTGTTTTTTAATGGCGATACTAAAACCCGTAAATTTATGAAAAAAAAAAAAAAAATACGAAAAAATAAGCAACCGGTGCCACCAAGTCTGGCTATGGTTTGCTTGATTATTTCATTTAATTTGGATTATTCTCTGGTGTTTATTGAGCAGTGAAAATTTTTCGTTGGTTTTGCATAATAAAAATGGAAAAATAAAAAGAAAAATAAAAAAAAAAATTAAGAAATAAAAGCCCATAAAAAAAAATACTGAAATATTGTTATGTTTTTATAGCCGTGACAGATTGTGAGAACATGATTAACAAGAAAAGTGAAAGAAAAGTGAAATAATAAAAAGAAAAATAGAAAAAAAAAAAAATTATTAAAAAATAAACAAGGTGACCTTTAAATATTTGTTTAGAAATTCAAAATTCTTATCCTTCTTACAGCGAAAACATCAAAGAAATCATGTTTCAAATAGAAAATCAATGAAAAAAAAATTTTAAATTGAAATTGAAAATGTCACACATGACATCTCTATCGTTTGTTTAAGAGTAACTCCACTAATAAGTTTAAAAATTTCCTTAAAACCATAACATCAACCAAATATTCAAACAAAACCAAAAATTAAATTTTAGTCTTTAAAAACTACGCACTACAAAATATATTTTTTAGAAAAAGTACCTTTTGAACTCCATATTTTCTGGAACACATTCAAAAAAAGCAAAAAAAGCAAAAAAAAAATAGAAAAAGAAAATCTTGCATTAAATCTTTTGTAAAAATGTTAAAAGTTCAAATGATGGATCAGCAGCAGCAATCCCAATCCCAACAGCCTCCACAAATTATCAACAACGATTCAAATCGCGACTCTCTAGGGGGTGGGGTTAAGCCCCAAATGGATTCGCCATCACCGAAACGTATGAGCTCCAGTGGCAGTATTATTAATAAAACACCCACATCATCGCCGCTGCATCATCCCCACCCCGTGCCACAGCGACAAATGACTACCGGTAGTATTAAGTCAGCTAGTCAAGGCTCATCGCCAGCAGGGTAGGTACTATTTACAGAATTTTTACATTTTTTTAAATTTAAACAATCGTATGGCCATACGAGAAATGAAGATACAAAATATTTACAAGAAATTGAATATTTTTCCGATGAAAAAGTACTTTTTGTAAAAAAAAATTCTTCTACAAAAAAGAAAAAAAGTACTTTTAAAAAAGGTACTTAGAAAATACTTTTCGTAAATAAAGTATTTACAAAAAGTACTTCAAAAAGTACTTCAGAACGTAGTCGTCAACAAAAGAGAAAAAAGTATTTTTAAAAAAGTACCCTTAATGGTTGCTTTAGAAAAGTGCTTTGAAAAGGTACTTTAAAACAGTATTTTAGAAAAATTCTTTTAAAAAGTCAAATTTAAAAAAGTACTTCAGAAAAGTCTTTCACAAAAATACCTAAAAAAGGTACTTGGGAAAGTATTAAAAAAAAAATATGTACTTTAGAAGAGTGTTTCGAAAAAGTACTTGGAAAAGGTACATAGGAAAATAATTTTAAAAAAAAGTACTTCAAAAAGTACAAAAAGGAAAAAAGTACTTTCAAAAAAGGTACTTAGAAAATACTTTTCGTAAATAAAGTATTTACAAAAAGTACTTCAGAAAGCAGTCTTCAACAAAACAGAAAAAAAAATACTTTAAACAAAGTATTTTAAAAAAGTACCCTTAATGGTTGCTTTAGAAAAATTCTTTTAAAAAGTCAAATTAAAAAAAGTACTTCAGAAAAGTCTTTAAAAAAGTACCTAGAAAAGGTACTTGGGAAAGTATTAAAAAAAATTCTTTAGAAGAGTGTTTCGAAAAAGTACTTGGAAAAGGTACTTAGGAAAATAATTAAAAAAAAAAGTACTTCAAAAAGTACAAAAAAGGAAAAAAGTACTTTTAAAAAAAGTACTTAGAAAATACTTTTCGTAAATAAAGTATTTACAAAAAGTACTTCAGAAAGCAGTCTTCAACAAAACAGAAAAAAAATACTTTAAACAAAGTATTTTAAAAAAGTACACTTAATGGTTGCTTTAGAAAAGTGCTTTGAAAAGGTACTTTAAAACCGTATTTTAGAAAAATTCATTTAAAAAGTCAAATTCAAAAAAGTACTTCAGAAAAGTCTTTCAAAAAAGTACCTAGAAAAGGTACTTGGGAAAATATTTAAAAAAAAAAATACTTTAGAAGAGTGTTCCGAAAAAGTACTTGGAAAAGGTACTAAGGAAAATAATTTAAAAAAAAAGTACTTCAAAAAGTACAAACAGGAAAAAAGTACTTTTAAAAAAGTTACTCAGAAAATACTTTTCGTAAATAAAGTATTTACAAAAAGTACTTCAGAAAGCAGTCTTCAACAAAACAGAAAAAAGTACTTTAAACAAAGTATTTTAAAAAAGTACCCTTAATGGTTGCTTTAGAAAAAATTTTTTAAAACGTCAAATTCAAAAAATTATTTCAAAAAAGTACCTAAAAAAGGTACTTGAGAAAATATTAAAAAAAAATACTTTAGAAGAGTGTTTCGAAAAATTACTTGGAAAAGGTACTTAGGAAAATAATTTAAAAAAAAAGTACTTCAAAAAGTACAAAACGGAAAAAAGTACTTTTAAAAAAGGTTCTTAGAAAATACTTTTCGTAAATAAAGTATTTACAAAAAGTACTTCAGAATGCAGTCTTCAACAAAACAGAAAAAAATACTTTAAACAAAGTATTTTAAAAAAGTACCCTTAATGGTTGCTTTAGAAAAATTCTTTTAAAAAGTCAAATTTAAAAAAGTACTTCAGAAAAGTCTTTCAAAAAAGTACCTAAAAAAGGTACTTGAGAAAATATTAAAAAAAAAAATACTTTAGAAGAGTGTTTCGAAAAAGTACTTGGAAAAGGTACTTAGGAAAATAATTTCAAAAAAAGTACAAAAAGGAAAAAAGTACTTTTAAAAAAGGTACTTAGAAAATACTTTTCGTAAATAAAGTATTTACAAAAAGTACTTCAGAATGCAGTCTTCAACAAAACAGAAAAAAGTACTTTAAAAAGGGCACCTTAAAAGTACCTTTCATAAAAAAGTATTTTAAAAAAGGTTGCTTTAGAAAAGTGCTTTGAAAGGGCACTTTAAAACAGTATTTTAGAAAATTTATTTTAAAAAGTCAAATTCAAAAAATTACTTTAGAAAAGTCTTTCAAAAAAGTGCCTCGAATAAGTACCTTTTCTAAAAATAATTTCAAAAAAAGTGCTTTGGAAAAGTGTTTTAAAAAAGTAAATGTAAAAGGTACTTAGGAAAATAATTTCAAAAAAAGTGCTTTGGAAAAGTACTTCAAAAAGTACTTTTTATAATAACTTTATGTAAAATCGAAACTCTTGTAATTCTAATTCCCATCAAAAGTACTTCTTAACCTTCTTTCTTCTTTAAACCCCTTGAAAACACATCCACTAAACCAAGTTTTAACAAAATTTTATTTTCAATTTAACGCTGCTTTATTTTAAAATCTTTACAATTGAATTACCAAGAAAATATTGTTTTTGTGTTTTTCTGTTTGTTTGTTTTCTGTTTCGTTTTCCATTCTATTGCCTTAAATCCTTTCAAGCCTTGAAGAATTGTGCTTGAGCATCATTAATCCATTCAATATAGGCAGATACGCGAGTGTAAATGGAAGGCATTTGAGCCAAACCGCAAGGGATGTAACCCCAGGATACAATACCAATCAATTCAGAGGGACCGTTTTCAAATTCCTTAACCAAAGGACCGCCAGAATCACCATTACAGGCAGAGATGCTTTGTTGCAAGGAGTCGGAGCAAACGTTAGTGGGATGGATGGGAGCATCAGCGGGTAAAGTTTCCTTGCACTTGTTGAATTCCACGATTTCGGTGGTGACGGTTTGCAAAGTGGTGGCAGCAGAGAAGACATATGATTTAGGTTGACCCCAACCATATAAATGAGTTTCACCATCATGGATTTGTTCGGGAGCAGGCAAAACAGCAGGTTGTACCCATTCGGTGATTTCGAAAGGTTGCGACACATGCAAAATGGCAATATCATAGGGGCCTACACCACCCGTATATTTTTCATGGACCTTGCCGTAGTCAACAACACGCGACTGGGTCTTGGCATCGTAGTTAGTGCGCTTATGGAGGCCAGCAATAACACCCATACCGACTGGATTGGTAATACAGTGAGCAGCAGTCAATACCCAGTTCTTGTTGATGAGAGTGCCACCGCAAATGTGTGAAGGCTTGCTGGTACTGCTCAAGGAGACAATATAAGGAGCTGCATGGGGTGTGGCATCTTCACCTTTGATGATGTAGCCGGTTGCAAAACTGGGCATCAATTTCTGGGCAATATTTGACAAGGAACCAGCACTGGCACTGGCCACCAAGAACAGAGCACAAACGATTATAACCTTCATGTTGTTTTCACAAATGAATACTGATTTGATGTAGGTAATCGGGTCAACTTATATAGTGTTCTGAGCAAGAATGCAATTTCTAATGAAATTTCCTTTAATCAGTTGCCTTTAACTACTTGAGTATGATTTACAAGCGGTCCATAAAACTCTTAAAATATTTTACAATCCGAATATTTTCGTTAATTTTTTTTTTTTTGATTTTTGATTTTTGACCAGTTCATCGCCTTCGTCTGGCGATTAGATACGATTATGGTTGTTTTTTGATTAGAAAAACTGCAATATTTGCTTATAGAGAGACTCTAGAGATAATCGCCGCAATTATCGGATTTTTTTTTTTATTTTTTTATTTCGAATTGATTTTTAAAAATAAACTTTCAAAACAAAGAAAGTTATGGGAATGTTTTTATCATTCAAATGGGATTTTTTTTTTAAATAATCTCTTCTAGAATCAATGCAATAAAAAGGTGTTAACGTTTTCGAAATCATGGCGGCGGGACTAGTTTCAATAATTAAGCAGTTTGACACCCATTTATGGCCGGGGAATTTGAACTATTGCATCAGATATTTTACGAGCTACATTTTAATTCCTTCAAACAATGCACACAGACACATTTGATGTTATTCTTGTAAGATTGCTTCTTAGAGATCAAATGTAAGTCTGTAGAAATGTAACCAATCATTCCACACTTGGGGAAGATTAACTGGCCGACATTAAGAGAGTAACGCTGTCGCAGTAATCATTTTTCTTTTTGAAAATGTTGCTTTCAAATTGGTATTTTGTTGGTATGCCTACGAATAATAAGAATCGTGAATACGTACAGTATTGCCGCAACATAATGCGTAACATATATACATCATTGGTCATTACGAACCTTTAGTCAGGATTACGACCTTCTGCGCCTACGCTGATGATTTCAACCTTATCATCAAATCTTCTAGAAATAAAAACCTAATACTAGACCTTGACAACGTATTTGCTGATATTACCGACTGGAGTGATACTTTTGGTGCTTCACTATCCACTTCAAAGTGCAAATACTTACATATATGTCGCCTAAGAGACTGTAGCTGTGAAATTAGGTCCTCAGTTATATCCATCTCAAGGGTTGAATGTCTCCGTATTCTAGGTATATTTATGAATAAACGATATAATTGGAAGGATCACATACTTTATTTACAAACCTCCTTATCACAACGAATGAACATTTTGAAATGTCTGTCTAATCCTAAGTGGAATTCTAACTTAATCGTACTCCTCTCCGTAATGAGAGCACTAATTCTTTCAAAGATCAATTATGGTTTACAATTTTTCGGTTATACTACCAAATCACAATTAGCTAGAATTGACAGAATTGACAGGATTATTAATTCCTGTATAAGAATATCATTGGGCCTTTTACGATCGTCCCCAATTGCGAACATTCGATATGAGGCTAAGATTAGATCCTCAGTCAATCAAAGGGACATGCTTACTACAAGACTATGTCGTATCTTGATTTTCAGTGGTAATGGCTCATTGGGGCATATAGCTAAAACGATAAGACGTTCCAGGAAAATTCCGAGAGTACCATCTATTCTTTATCGAGTGATAAGGAATAGCGACGATCTTAATCTACCTAAGGATATTCCCATACAAATTTCTGAACTTCCACCATGGTCACTGGATCCCTCATCTATTGATTCTACTCTTCAGAAATACCCTAAAACTGATACTTCCCCAACTCAATATAGGAAGATGTTTGCAGATCTAAGGGAAAGACTTTCTGACCATATGTTCATATTCACCGATGGTTCAAAATTAAATAACTCTGTTGCATTTAGCATAACGACAGATAATAGTGTCTTGAAAATAGCAAAACTTGATGAGTATGGCTCAATCTTCTCAGCGGAGATTATTGCAATATATGAGGCATGTACATATGTTGGTGAGAGGGCGAAGTAGTAGATTTGCTATTTGTACCGACTCTCTTTCGACACTAAGGTCGGTTCTTAATGTATCTAATACTGGGTTTTATCCATCTTCAATCAGAACGATCTTGATTGAGAAATTTCCTAATCTTAAACTTATTTGGGTTCCAAGTCATTGTGGGATTACAGGAAATGAATTTGCAGATCATTCGGCAAGAAATGCAATAAGACAGGCTTTATTTTATACGGATAATTTAAACTGGATAGATTTGGCAGGGCAAATTGATAAGCACTACATGAGAATTGATAGGGATGAAACGTTTAATTCTACTTCCTTTTGGTATAAAGCGGTGAACACTGAGAGGATTTCTATTTATGACTACTTAGATGAATATACTAGTAAATTTTACAGGCTTGAGAGCATTAAACTGCTAAGGCTCAGAGTGGGTCATACTAAGATTTCTCATGGATATCTGTTTAATGCTAATTTTACCCCTTTTTGCGATTGCTCTAACACGACTCCACCGACACTTAATCATATTTTATGTGATTGCCCTCTATTGACGAACATAAGACTTTCCATCTTTAATAATGCTAATCCCCTAACCTCCCTATCCAATCCTTCAACAGAAAACACAGCTAAATTAATAAAATTCCTCAAAATAACAAAATTGTTTTACGATATATAAATATTTATTACCTTACTAAATTTATACTTGCTACTTTATTATGTACAATCTTAATTGTAGTTATAAGTTATACTTAACTTTGTGGAGCTGAAGGCCTCAGATGCTATTGCTCTTAGTATTCTTTATCTTATAATTTTAATCATAAGCTAAATATGTAAATAAGTAAATAAATAAGAATCGTGAATACGTACAGTATTGCCGCAACATAATGCGTAACATATATACATAATTGGTAATTACAACCCTTTAGTCAGGATTACGACCTAGCTTCTCACACCATCTATGTTGTGTGTGTTAACTTTATACATGAGTGGCTGGGGATCTACAGTTTAAAGTCGATTCCGAACGGCAGATTTTTAAGAAACTTTTCATTGCTATTTGTAATCTACTCTCAGCGTTTTTTTACATATTTCGTTTGAAGCGTGGCCTCACGTCCAGCGTTGCCATTTGCCAAGTTTTTGGAGATGCGAGAAAGTTTTCATTAAATTTGTTTTCTAACAAAACAAGTTTTTTCGACAAAATTAAATTTAAAATTTTTTTCAATAAATTCAGTATTAAAACAGGAAATATTTACATTTTTAAATAAAAATATTGTGTATTTTATTAATCCCGGACAAAAAACGCAAAAAAACACCAACAGAGGGCACCGGGCTCCTGAATTTCCTTTAAAAATTTTTGTACTTTTGTAGAAAACAAGTTTTTTTTTTGTAAAAAAAAAAGTTTTTTTTTCCCAGAAATAAAGTTTTTTTTAAAAAAAAATCTGGCAACGCTGCTCACGTCTAATAAGCCAACACACATTATTACTACTTTTTCAGAAGTCGCCGTGGTCTAGTAGTAGTAGTTAGTGTGTTGCCTTATTAGACGAATGGCCCGAGTTCAAAATCCCAGGTCAGACATCAAAACGAAAATATGAAAATATTTCTTCGGCGACTTCCTCTCAGCAGATTTCTGGCAAAAAACTCGGAGAGTAAAAATTGTCATGAAAAGAACCAAGAATGGCTTAAAAAGGAGGTTCCTCGCTTCATTTCTACCGCACAATGGCCACCAAAATCTCCGGATCTCAATCCGTTGGACTTTTGCGCCTGGGGCATTTTGGAGAGTAATGTTCTCACTAAAAAAAATACCAAAGTGTCGATCATCTCAAGACGGCGCTTCGCCGCGAATGGGCCAAAATATCGCAGAGCCACTTTCGTGCAGCCTGTGATGGCTTTGTCGGCCCTTTGAAGGCCATAATTCGTACCAAAGGTGGCCAATTCGAACAAATCTAAACTGATTCTAAAATTTGATGTTATTTCCAACATTTATTGCTTTTGAACAATAAAATTAAAAAATATAGCGCTTTATTTTGTTGCATTATATATCAGCCACCCTGTAAGTGTGCCAGACGAAAAAAAAAATCTGTCGTTCGGAAATATCTGCAGATTTCTAGTTGCGATCCTTTGGAACATGACTTGCCCCCTGTTAACACTGCTCCTTCAAAATGAACATATATTGTCATTATTCTTGTAAGAATAGAAATAGGCGTAGGGGCTCATAGAGGTTTCGTCGTAAATCATTCGCTTACGAAAAACGTATGATTACCTTACTGCATCAGAGTCTCATGATGCGACTGCAAACCAAGTCTTCAGATAGCAGTTTAAAATGATTGCAGTTGCAGCAACTAGGTGAACAATTGCAGACGTCCCTACTTTGACACTTTTGGAAAGCATAGCAGGGTTGTGAACGTTTCAAGCATTTATTGCGAATTTTCTTGGCCTGCCCTATCATTTTTATTCAAATTAACATCAGTTGAAGTCGCCATAGTCGACTTTAAACTGTAGATCCCCAGCCACTCATGTATAAAATTAACGCACACAACACGAGTGGTGTGAGAAGCTAGAACGTTGTACAATTGGTCAATTCGATCTCCGGGTACTGCACTTGTCACAGTTGACAAGTACACGTACTCTAACCTACTAGACTACGGCGGACGCTAATGGAACTGGATACGTCCGTTAAGTGCATTTTCAAGAAGCGTTTGAACGCCCATCTTCTTCCAGAATTATGACTGCAATTATTTTTATTTGTAGAAAGTTTGAAAATGTTTTTCTCTGTGTACTTTACAGGGCTATACTTCCCTTAATTCCACACAAAATTCCCAATGTTTGTAAATGGATTTGAGAAACAACATTTAAAAATTTTATTACAAACAATCACATGTGATTTGTTATTGATTTTTATTTTTTTTTCTATTTTATTAATTTGTACTAATCTTTTATAACTTTGGGTACCAAGTACTTTAATTTCATGATAGTTTTAGTACCAAAAAAACAAAACAAAAAATACTCTTAATTTTTAATGGTACTTAATAAACCACCGGGTAATAATCATACGCGCTCTCCTCAATTTAAACACATTAATTACCACGACTGCTGCTCCAAAGAAAAAAAAAACCTATAAAATTGTAATAAAAAAACATACTTTTTGAAATCCACAATCGTTTTTTGTATAAATAGACCATGAAAATTAGATTTTTCGGGAATTTTTTTCGGTTTTCCTAATTTCCAATTTTCTGCTTAAGAAACTTTCATAAGAACTCTTTATTGCGATGAAAAGCATTGGCATTGTTTTTGAAAAATTTCCCAGAACAGAACAGAACAGAAGAAGATGTGTTTTCCTAACACGTAAATAAATGGAATTTTTATTTAGAATTTAATCGACATGTGTTTTCCATAGAATATTTATTATCAAAAGTATTCTGATTTTTATTTTAAGAATTCAAAAAAAAAAAAAAAAAAAAAAAATTTTTCCCCTTTCGGAAAAATTCTGAAAGGAAAGCATCAAACGAAAGTGTTTAAAAGTCGAATTCTTTTCACGGCCTAAACGTTTGATTTATTATGACATGCGGATTTAAAATAATGAATCAATGAATCAACACAATAATCGTCATGAGTGAATGAAAGAATTTATTGTTGTTGATCTCTCTATTACAGGGCAAATGAGTCGAGTTGTCGGTTGTCGGGTGTAGGTGGTGGTGGTTGTTGCTCCTCTTTCACCAGTCAAAATAATGTCAAGACTGGCGCGACTTTTTGTAACTTTTTTTCTCTCTCAAATCCCTTATTTCGAAATGTTTACAGTATGTGTGTGTAAAAATATTTACAATTTAATTCGATTTTTCTTCTTTTCTATTTCAATATTTAAATCCGTTTTATTTCTTAAACAATTAACTACTGGCGTCGTTATTGAAGGCATTGAAATCTTTTCATTTTCCCCTGTGTGTATTTAATTTTTTTTTATGTTTTGTTTAGACTTGTCTTTTGACGAAGCATAAATCATTTGTAGTAACAAGTTTGTTTGCATATGGATTCGTGCAAAAGGTTTTGTGTTAACTTTCTTAAATTGATTTTATTTTCGTAAAATTATTTACATTGGAAACAGAATATTCATACATGTATAGTTCTCCACGTAAATAAGTGTAAAAAAGTTTTCCCATAGATAAAATTTACACCGTGAAATATAGTGTTTTACCCATGTAATATAGAGTTTTACCCTGTGCTAAATAGAGTTTACCCAAGTAAAATAGAGTATTACCCATGTAAAATAGTTATACCCATGTAAAATAAAGTTTTAATCATGTAAAATAAAGTTTTACCCATGTAAAATAAAGTTTTACCCATGTAATAAAGAGTTTTACCCATGTAAAATAGAGTTTTACCCATGTAAAATAAAGTTTTACCCATGTAATAAAGAGTTTTACCCATATAAAATAGAGTTTTACCCATGTAAAATAGAGTTTTACCCTGTGTTAAATAGAGGTTTACCCATGTAATATAGAGTATTACCCATGTAAAATAGAGTTTTACCCATGTAAAATAGAGTTTTACCCATGTAAAATAAAGTTTTACCCATGTAAAATAAAGTTTTACCAATGTAAAATAAAGTTTTACCCATGTAATAAAGAGTTTTACCAATGTAAAATAAAGTTTTACCTATGTAAAATAAAGTTTTACTCATGTAATAAAGAGTTTTACCCATGTAATAAAGAGTTTTACCCATGTAAAATTCAGCTTTACCCATGTAAAATTCAGCTTTACCTATGTAAAATACAGCTTTACCTATGTAAAATGGAGTTTTACCCATGTAAAATAGAGTTCTGCACATGTAAAATAGAGTTTTACCCTGTGTAAAATAGAGTTTTACCCACGTAAAATAGAGTTTTACCCATGTAATATGGAGTTTTACCCTGTGTAAAATAGAGTTTTACCCACGTAAAATAGAGTATCACCCATGTAAAATACAGTTTTACCCATGTAAAATACAGTTTTACCTATGTAAAATGGAGTTTTACCCATGTAAAATAGAGTTTTACCATGTAAAATAGAGTATTACCCATGTAAAATAGAGTTTTACCCATGTAAAATAAAGTTTTACCCATGTAAAATAAAGTTTTACCCATGTAATAAATAGTTTTACCCATGTAAAATAGAGTTTTACCCATGTAAAATAAAGTTTTACCCATGTAAAATAAAGTTTTACCCATGTAATAAAGAGTTTTACCCATGTAATAAATAGTTTTACCCATGTAAAATAGAGTTTTACCCATGTAAAATAAAGTTTTACCCATGTAAAATAAAGTTTTACCCATGTAATAAAGAGTTTTACCCATGTAATAAAGAGTTTTACCCATGTAAAATAGAGTTTTACCCTGTGTTAAATAGAGTTTTACCCTGTGTTAAATAGAGGTTTACCCATGTAAAATAGAGTTTCACTCATGTAAAATATAGTATTACCCATGTAAAATTGAGTTTTACCCATATAAAATAGAGCTCTGCCCATGTAAAATAGAGTCTTACCCATGTAAAATAAAGTTTTACCCATGTAATAAATAGTTTTACCCATGTAGAATAGAGTTTTACCCATGTAAAATAAATTTTTACCCATGTAAAATAAAGTTTTACCCATGTAATAAAGAGTTTTACCCATATAAAATAGAGTTTTACCCATGTAAAATAGAGTTTTACCCTGTGTTAAATAGAGTTTTACCCTGTGTTAAATAGAGTTTTACCCACGTAAAATAGAGTTTCATCCATGTAAAATAGAGTTCTGCCCATGTAAAATAGAGTTTTACCCATGTAAAATAGAGTTTAACCCATGTAAAATAGAGTTCTGCCCATGTAAAATAGAGTTTTACCCATTTAATAAAGAGTTTTACCCATATAAAATAGAGTTTTACCCATATAAAATAGAGTTTTACCCATGTAATATGGAATTTTACCCTGTGTAAAATAGAGTTTTACCCACGTAAAATAGAGTTTCACCCATGTAAAATACAGTTTTACCCATGTAAAATACAGTTTTACCTATGTAAAATGGAGTTTTACCCATGTAAAATAGAGTTTTAACCATGTAAAATACAGTTTTACCCATGTAAAATAGAATTTTACTTATGTAAAATAGAATTTTACTTATGTAAAATGGAGTTTTACCCATGTAAAATACAGTTTTGCCCATGTAAAATATTCCGTGTGCAATTAAGTTATTTTTATGCGAAATTTTACGCATGTAAAATATGTAAAACTCTATATCCAGAGCTTCTAACGTGTAACATAAGTAGAATATGGATTACAGGAACTAGCCAGGGGTGGCACAATTATCAAACTCTCTGCTGAGTTATCTACATTGGGAATCTCGTTAAAAACCTGAAAACTTATAATTGCTAATGTCTTTATGGATTCTCTAAAGGTAAGATTTGCGGATTTGAGAAACGGACAGAATTTGTAGTAAAGCTAGAGTTAGGGCAAGCAAAAAATTTTTGACAAAAGCCCAAAACAAATATGCTCAGTATTGTTGTTGGAGCCATTACGGTACATGGCATTATGGACACTTATGCGAGGCGCATTGGTCTTACACTCGTGACAAATATGTTCTGTAGGAACTGTAAAGATAAGAAAAAGTAGGAAGCTATTCTTCACCTATTTTAAGGGGACACACAGAGGGGCATTTTGCCTGAAAACCTGGCCAAAAAGGCAAAAATGAATTTAAAGAAATTTAAGAAATTGAGTATGCAATTCGATAGACAACAAAATTCTGCATTATATAGTGAATTTTCACGACTTTAAGTTGAGATTTGTAGATTTGAGACGATGTCAAAGTCAGGAAAGTGAAGAAAATTAAATGGGTTTTTTTTAAATTTTAATAGGTTTATATGATATTTTTTTGTGGCTAAACGAATAGAGGTTTTATATTGATTTTTTTTTATTTGAAAGGTATGAGCAACTGCTACTTTCAGTTTTTTATAAATATGTATATCTCATATATTAATGTTAAAATTATCCGTTCAAAATTTAAGAATAATAAAAATTTCGCATTTTTTTACCCTCCCTAAAAAAAAAAGATAAGGATTTTAAAGGTGAAAGTAGTTTTTAGTAGTTTAATGTTAAATACCGCAAGAAAATATGAATTCTCTCCATTCAGGAACAAACAAAATTTTTGCGCAAATTTGCGCAATTATTTTTGGCGATTTTATGAAAATTTTACTTTTTTTGGAATAAAGCCATAGGCAATAAAGCCATATAGCCTTATTTCTCAATAGAATGAGAAATAAAACCTTAATCGAGATGTCCTGAATAGGTTACTTTTAAGCAGTAACCCTTTTATAAGCTGCAGTACACAAAAATCGCGAAGAAATACAAAAGCATTTTCATCAGATACTATTAAATTACTCCTGCCTGACATTGATGATGAAAATTATAACGATTTTAACGATTTTATTTAGTTGCACTTTTTATATATTTTTAAGTTAAGTATTAAGTAATAGTATTAATGTAAAATAAATATTATAAATAAACTAGCTGACCCGGCGAACTTCGTCCCGCCCAAAATTGATTTTTTATTGCCCAAAACAGGTCACACTATATATTTGCTGTAATACGCTGCATAAAACAGTTACTATATATAAAAATAACTAACTTACTATAAGTGTGTGGATCTATCTATCTAGTTCAAAATTTAATCGAAGTCGGTACGTTATTTAGGTGAGGCATACAAAGAATAACAATAAGAGGTCCGAATCATGGGTAGCGCTGACGAAGTTGTAGTTGTTGTACTCGCTCCAAAACAAAAACTAACAGACATACATGTTAGATATGTAAGTACATATGTAGTTATAAACGATCGAATTAGCCCACTTATGGTATCTTTTAAAGGGGGAGGGTTGTCGATATCGACTCTACGAACTTACCCACCAAATTGCATTCGTCTACGATCACTATGTCCCTAAATATAAGGTTTGCCACGCCTACTTTTTGCTATATCGAATTTTTTAAGCCATCTAAACCTGATAAGCTTCCGCCACACGCCGATCAAGCACCTAACGCCTTCAGCAAAACATAAAATAGGCTTATTGCGCAAATAGAGTTTAAAAAAGAGTGATAGATAGATATTTATTTACTTTTTTTTTAATATATTCTTTTCACAAAAAGATGTTAGGTTTCAGTCGGTATCGGGCTAATTAACGCCACTGCACGCTGATTAACGACCCAACGCCTTCAACGAAACACAGCATAGTGCAGTAGTAGTTCTTGAGTTACTGTGCAAAAACACAAAAAAAAACTAAATATTGCGCCATCTGTCGGACGAACTTTAAACTACACAGAAACACTCCTCACGCCCCATAGAACATGTATATTAAGTTTGGTCAAAATCGGTTCGTGCGTTCTGGAGTTATAGCGTCAGGAAGGAAAACCCGACTTATTTTTATATAGTAGATATTGATTATCATAGAACTTTAAAAACTTAATCACATAGTATATCGACTATTATAACAATATGAGATGTATGTTTGATTTTCTTAATGGACGGTATGTGGTACCTAGAAGCACCTATGATCCGATCATAATAAAATCAGGTTGAATGATTCTCATTCATATTAAACATGTTCATGTTGAATTTCATAGAGGTAATAAAATTTTTAAGCCAATTATAATTGCTAAACATATTTTCTTAAGGGACCCTATTTTAGACCTAGGGACAATTATGACCCAACCATAACAAAATTTGGTAATATGATTTAGATTTACAAAATACACGTTCATACCGAATTTCATCATGATACCCATGTTTTTAAGCCATTTATAAGCGTAAACGTGAATTTCTAAAGGAGGCTTTATATGGGGACTAGGGTCAAATGTGATCCGATTTTCACCAAACTTTACACCATGATTTCTTAGTACACAGAACTGATCCATGCTAAATTTTATCATGATTGTTGCATAATTACCATAATTATGTGTAAATAAGTGCAATTTCGAAGGGAATTTGTATGGGGGCTAGGCGAAATCACGGACCGATTTGAACCAAAATCAGTTGGGTTCATCCTTGGGCCTAATTATCACTAACACTATCAAAAAATTCCAGCCATTAACTCATAAAGTACATACTTCTATTAATTTTGGCCAGGTTTTCAGGCAAAATTCCCACAGAGGGGCATTTTCATTAGAAATTAAGCCCTAGTTCCCAGCAGTTCCAAATGGTATCGTGGATGATAAGAGATTTCTCATCTGACTGCATTACAATCGGTCCTCAAAGTCTATAATGATATCCCATCTGTAACAAAGAAGGCTCGATGTATGGAAAAAAAAATATTTCCAATGTTTATAGACACCAATAACGTCATGAGCATTTTAAATAAAAATTTTCAATCATATGAAATTGCTCTTCTTACAAAAGCGTGGAAAAAATAACTTCTCCCACAATACAAAGATAACAATGCCAGAGTATTTATGTTTTGTTTTAAATGAAATAAATTTTTATTTGTTTATAATTTAATTAAGTTAATATATTTATAACGATATTATTGTTTCTGTTTTTTTTTTCATTATATTTTCTTAAACTATTTTAATATTCATAACAATTTTTTGCATTAATTTATGCACGATTGTTGTTTAATAATATTTAGCTTTTGTTTTTACAAATTATGGTTTTAATATAACATGAACAAAATAAATGATTATTATATACGAATAACTTTTTCATCCATTTGTACAATCAATATCTGCATTTGATATTTTATTTTCATATTTGTTTTTTTTTTAATTTTTTTTAATAAAATTTACACGTGTTTCGATTTTTTAATAAATAATTGTGCCATAAACACTCTATTATTATTTAATTATTAATATTTTTTTTTTTTTTTTGTTTTGTTTAATAATAATATTATTAATAAAAAAAAGAAAACAAAACAATAACTGCCAAATTCAAATTCAAAAAAAATAAAAAACAATTGTCAACCATATTCGTATTCGTTGTAAATTAAATGAATTTGAATTCATTTTTTTTTTTGGTTTTTTTATCACAATTTATTCATGAGAGGATGACACCCGTCTGTGTTTCTGTTTGTTAAATAGAGAAATAATACAAAAAAATAATAAAAAAAAAAAACAAAACAAAAGAAAATTAAAATTAATAATAAAAAAAAATATGGAAAGTCTTTATTGTAATGTAACAATGACAATAACTAGTTAGTGTTGTATAATTTTACTTTTTCAAAACTGGGGTGAAATTATGTTGAATAAATTAAATTCAGTGTCTTTTTAATTTATTTTTTTTTTTTTCATTGTTACACAGTGTAACCATATTGTCACCATATTGTGTTTGCAATTCCAACATCATACATTTATTATTGCAAATTGGGAGTGGGGGGGTGCAGTGATTGTATTCAAATTTGTTGCGGATTAATTTACTAAATTCAAATCAAGGTGGCGGCAATTTATTACAAAGCTCTTCAAAATCTATTATCGAACGCTGAATATAAGACCACCTTTACCGTGTCTAGAAGAGCTAGAATGGATGCCTAAGTGTGGTGTATATTAAATATAGGCGATCCTTACATACAGAAAATGTAAACGGTGTATGTTAGCTATGGAATCTAGAACTGCAGAGCCAAGTCACGAGATATGTACATTACATCCTGTATTACATAGTAATGGGGGTTTTGACCAAGATTTGGATATTTTTTTTTTTTTTTAAATTTTATTTTTTATTCGGTTACAAAGCAATTCATTATATCATCTTAACCGTAGATCGAGCTTTGTATCAAAAATGATAAATTTCAATTTTTGAGACTATATAACTTTAATTCAGAAAAAGATAGACACCTGATATTTTTTGAATTCGTTAGTATTGTTATTGTCGTTATTTTAAAACAAATGAAAAAAGAAAATTTTAAACAGGGGTGAAAAAAATCGAAAACTTCATAAATCTGACTTTGTATCATTTTTGATACATACGACTTTCCTAGCGATTCTTTGGTGTTGTGTAAGTAATTTTTTTAGGTTTTCAAAGATTTTGTGAAGTTTTATCGTAAGTAATACATTATTTATGGTATTTAAGAAGAAATTGAAAGATAAGTTTTGGAGGAAAGTGAAAAGGTTGAATTTTCTGTTCACGATATATCCTTGATATTGACGGTAGTAGTCGAAGTCTAGTATGTAGCGTGTTAGCTTACTAGATGTCAGACCAAGGTTAAAACCTCTGGTCAGTTATGTCCCATTTACAACGGAGCGTTGTAATGACCGATTATATATGTATTTATGTAATATTCCTGCTGCTGGAGACTCTAAAGAAGAAGAAAACAGAAGTTAGTCTTATGAACTGACGATAGTATTGGAAGCAACAAACGTTACAATCAGATGTTTATCGCCAAATATAGTACTACTTTAGTAGTTTGGGAAGAGAAAATACTCACAATTTTCACGCAGATTGCTAGCAGCTGTTTCTTGAAATGTTGTAGAGTCTTTCTTACTGCTCTTCTCATATTTATCTCACGTGATAGACAAACATTATAAAAAAGTATTTCGTCCTATGTTTTATTTTATTGATATTACGGAAGGATAATATTTCGGTCAACTACGAACGTATGCGATAACAGAATCATTCGGTTTGGTAATGTGCTACTCGGAAATAATGACAAATTTACACCTATTACGCCTTTTCAAAAAATGAGCTGAAAGTCTTTCAGCTTTTAATAATCCCAATAATTTTGTCGCTCTAGATTAGTAACTAATTGAATTTTATGGTCGATATAAATTACGCGGTCCACCAAAACGGAATTGGCAGTTTTACATTCAAGTACATGCTACGTGCGTAGCAACTACTTACAGCCGTATTTGTAGAAACCCGCATCCGGGAAAATAGAGAGGAACACAAGACAGAGCCTTGTTATTGATATAATCGACGTTCTCTTGCTACGGGAAACTTTTTTACCTCACATGACGTTGAAAACAAATTTTTCTAACGAAATATAACAATAGTTTGTACCATTAGGTTTCAGCCAGCCCTCAATTGAGAGTGTTATTGATGCGAGTGACAATAAGCAGGGATGCTAGATGCCAAATGACTGCCATTTAGATAAAAATAAAACCAATCTGACATGAAGTGTTTGATTTTTACGTAAAAAACCATACTGCAACGTACAGCATGTCAAAAATTTTGGCGTAAATTTCATAAAAGTGATAATAAAATATAATAATATAAAATAGTTTTATTAAAAGGAATTAAAATAAATCAAAATATTAAATTTTTTTAACAAAATCTTTGTATCAATGCATTGTAAATCGATAGTTTTGTATTTTCATCAAATTTATGTTTGGACTTGTAGAGTATTCCAATCGCCGAACTTATTTTGAACTTAATATATTGTATATGTATGTTCCAGGAAAGATTACTTTGCAAATGTATTCCTCTATCTACCCTTACAGTGAAATTATCATTTGGGCTTTGTTTTATTAGCATTCAAAATAAGTTTATTTATTTTAACATATTCAACGATTAATGCTGCATCTCTTTCAATGTAGGAGGCTTTAGCCACTGTGTCATATTTATATGGATAAAATATGCAAATGTCATCAGCATACACAAAGAGTTTTCCATTCAAATTAAAGTGAATAATATCATTTATATACAAAGTAAACATTAATGGACCCAATACACTGCCCTGCAGTACACCATGATCTAGCTGCCAATAAAGATTTTTTCTTTATTTATCTGAATAAATTGTTTTCTATTTGTTAGATAACTTTCAAATAGATCTAGTTCACGATTACGAACTCCATATACATAGACTTAACTTTTAAAGTAGAATGCTATGGTCAACAATATCGAATGTCTTCGTAAGATCAAAAAATAATCCAACGACGCCACTGGGCCCATCATCTAAACCTTTACATATATAATTAACTACATTTACCACAGCTTCCTCCGTACCACAATCTTTTCTAAATCCATACTGATAATCATTTAGGAGATTATGCTCCTCCAAGTAATTTGTAAGCTGATTGTGCAACATCCTCTCGATTACATTATCAATAGCAGATAATACAGCAATTGGACGATATAATTCGGCTGTAGTAGCATTGTTCACTTTCGGAACTGGAGTGATTTTATGGATTTTCAATATGTCTGGGTATATTCCCAAATCAATCATGTTGTTAAATATGCGCATAAGATGAGTAGATACATCCTCTTGACAATGTTTTAGACTTTTAGGAATTGTCAATGATATTGGTACATAAATTAATTCAAGGTATTAGCCATTGTTGACTAAAGTCCTTTTCCTTTCTTTCTGACAATCCAAATAGATAGATTTCTCGCCATAAGAACTGCTATATTCTTGAGGCCTAAAACGATGACCTATTCTGAAGTGAACTATATATCAATAGAAGCGCTCTGTAGAGTACGAAATAAAGGGTGTTCAAATCGTGCAAGATCTAGAATGTCCGATTTTGTTGAGCATCAACATAGCGCCTAATGGTCGTCACAACCAGATAATGCCTACTGGGCAGTGTTCTTTTAACATTGATGTGAAGCTTAATTGTTTATGAAGTCTTGATAAAACTATCTGAGTCGGGCATTGACTTCCAAGGGTATGCAGATGATATAGTTCTGGTGACAATGAAAATTTTTGCGATATCATTCAAATATGTAGATCGTGAAATTGTAAGTCTCTGGCGCTTGCCAGTAAGGTTAAGGATAAACCCAAGCCTGGTCTGGTCGTGCTTGCAGCCGAAGATCGCCAGTGTAATAACCGCTTAAGACACACTTTATTTTTCTGTAAAAAAAAAACAAACTGTTTTCTAACTACTATTTTGACCTCTATTTGTACAATTTTATGTCATAATTATTATCAACATGATTATTTTTTTAATGTTTCTGTTCTCTTTTTTTTATTCTGCTTCATCAAGCAAAAGTTATAAAAAAAAAAACACAGCCAAAGAAACAAAATTTTGTGGTTTTTCCCCCATATTGAGCCCGAGAATAGAACCAAAATCATAAATTCAACAGCGAAAACCGGTTCTTTTTTCGTTTTTTTTTTTTTTTTTTTTTTTTGATATTTAAAAAGCGCACATTAAACATGACACTTGAGGCATTAAACAATCGTATGTGACACTTAAAAATTTTGAGAGCAAAAAAAAATTTTTTTTTTTGACTGTCATATGCCAAGTGACGCTTAAACGAATAACACTGTGAATGGACTCAGTATGTGTGTAAGTGAGTGACATAAAAACGTCAATTTACAGTAGACGGACACAGACTCTTATACAAAAAAAAAAAAAAATTATTTGAGAAAAAGAAATTCCCAAACTAAACTTTTAAATCATCAGGTTATACCCTAAGGGGGTGGATTTAAAAATAAAATATCGTATGAAAAGCGTTGTGTTTTTTTTTTGTCTTAAGAGAACACTGTGTAACAAAATTATTTATTAAACCAAAATGATTATTTAATGGTGTTTTCTTTTCTACAAAGAAAATGTCACCCTCTCACAAGGTACATTAAAAAAATTGCTGACCAACCCTGTTGTAATGTAAGTTTTTATTTGAGAAGAACAAAACACAAATTTTAAAAAAGGGTACTATGCCCTGTGTTTACCACTTATTAAGAAAATGAATGAGGAAATGCCAATTTGTTCAAAAGATGACGAAGATGAATCTAATAACTGATTTATTTAAATTTTAAATATTTAAAAATTTAACTTAAATATATGTTGTATTTTTTGATTTGTTTTCAATAAAATATGTAAATATGAAAAAGGTGTTGCCAGATCGCTAATTTTTCGACTTATTTTTTTGAGCACTTTTTTTATAACCAAAAAAAATTTTTTTACACTGTTCTAACACTAAATACAATTTTTTTTTATATTACTGACCATGTAGCTTCAATAATGTAATGTTTCCTTAATGTTACTCCAGAAAACAATGAAAAAATTAACTTTAAAATTGGATAACGATACCAGGCGACTTTTTTTAAATTTCATCTGGTAGCCCTATAAATAAACAAAAGTCATCTGCTTTACAGGGTATTATCAGCACTCTCGATTTATATAGGGCATAAAATGCAATGCCCTCCACCATTGCTAAGTGCAAATTATTTAGAATAAAACATACCACCCTTTTAGAGGGGGGCGAAACATTTTTAAGAAACAAACAAAAAATTGCATTTTTTTAAATAAAATGCACATTTTTTGGTAGAAAAGAAAACACCATAAGTGTAAATTACGAAGCGTTTCAATAAAATAATTTGGTATTCCAAATGAGTTTTGAACTTTGACCTTTAAAAAGTTTGACTGTCATGTATGTATGTATGTATTGACGACTATATTTTGATTGTGGCCACACAATGTGAAGAAGCTTTAAAGACTTTGTAATATTTTGAACACAAAGGCTGATGACTTTAAAGGTTTTAAAAAATTTCCTACGAATTTTCATTTCTTTTATAAGATTTTTATGCAAAATTATGCATATTTTGTTGAATAAAAATTTGCATATTTTGCAGAAATTTACCAGAACAAAACAAAAAACAATGAATGTTACGTTTATACTCCTTAGAAGTGTCATATCCTTTGGAAATATATGGGTTTTTATTGTATTCCTCTTTATAGGTGTCTGTCGTGTTGTTACTTTTTATATTTTATTCTTATTCTTCTTCTTTTACTGTTTTTGCAACATTTAATTTAATTTGTGTTGCCAGTAGACGTGTATACAATTTAAAATGCATTTAAATGCACGTGACATTTGAGTAGCTATACACTGTGGACGGTTCTTAAAGCTCCCCCTGTTTGTTTTCTTTTGACTTAAAAAAAACGAAGAAGCTTACACTTGTCGTATTGGACAATGAAATCATGCTGAAACAATAGTCAACTTCTTAAGAAGCATACATACATGCAGACGTACATACAGACGTGTTCGAAATAATAAGAACATCCAAAGCTAAAGAAAACATCGTTTTAAAAATTTTTTTTAAAAAGATTTGAAAATATGTCTTTCTGTTATTTTTATTGTAGGCATCTTTAGCTTTTTAAAAATATTCAAAGTTATGTTCTAACTCATTTAATTTTTTTGTACAGGCAATAATGTTGAACTAAGTCGAAAATCCGCTGTTCGAAAAAATAAGAACAAATCATATTGGTCCCATTTACATTTCTCACATGAGAGAAAAAGTCCAAAGTTTTGTTGCAAATATAATCGTTGAGTAGTCGTTGATAATTTTTTGTGCAGAATATTAACTTATTTTGGTGAAAAATTCTTCTAAAATGGCCAGAAGCAAACAGCGTAAGATAATAAAAAAATTGCTCAGCGAAGGGAAAATGTTTGCTTTCATAAGAGAACAGCTTGGAATTTCCAACGGAATGATAACAAATGCTAAGAACTGGTCACCGAAGATCGAAAGTCGCGGTAGGCGCAGGAAAACTAGCAAAATTCAGGATAATGCTATCACACGGATCTTTAAAATGCACCCCTCTATAACGTCCTTACAGATAAAAAACGAGTTAGACCTCCCAATTGCTACATCGACGATAAGAAAACGTTTGATTGAAGTCAATTTGAAAGCACGAAGCCCGAGAAAAGTAGCATTGTTGAAAAAAATACATCTAAAGAACAGACTTCTGTTTGCCAAAAAGCATATCGATGAACCTGACACTGTTTGGCGTAATATCTTATGGACTGATGAAACAAAAGTAGTCCACTTCAGCCACGGCAAATATAAACAGTACGTTAGACGCCCTCCTAATCAACAATTCAACGAAAAGTACACTATCAAAACTAAAAAACATGGCGGTCTCAGGCTCATGCTATGGGGGTGTTTTGGGTGGAACGGCGTTTGACCTCTAGTTCAAATCGTTGGGAAGATGGATGCCACCTATTACGTTCAAAATGTTTTAGAAGCCGTAATGTTGCCTGACGCTGCCTTTGCGATGGGTCTTTCAGCAAAACAACGACCCGAAGCATACTTCAAAGAAAGCAAAGCGTTGATTCCAGGACAATAATATCCATGTTATGGATTGGCCGGCACAATCGCCGGACCTAAATCCAATTGAACATCTTTGGATTGTTGTAAAGAAAGGTGTTAGAGATGCAAGGCCCAAAAATATGGAGGAACTTTGGCTTGCAGCGAAGAATACATGGGAAAATATTCCACTCCACAGATGCCAGACTTTGATAGCTCCTATGTGGTCCAGATGTGCCGAAGTAATCGCTAATCGTGGAGGGGCTCCTTCATATTAATTACTTACAAACAAATAATACTAATCTGTAAATTTAATAAACATTAAAACTGAAATTATTACCAATTTTCCAATTTGTTCTTATTTTCTCGAACAGCGGATTTTCGGCTTAGTTCAGCATTATTGCCAGTACAAAAAAATTAAATGAGTTAGAACATAACTTTGAATATTTTTAAAAAGCTAAAGATGCCTACAATAAAAATAACAGAAAGACATATTTTCAAATCTTTTTAAAAAAAATTTTTAAAACGATGTTTTCTTTAGCTTTGGATGTTCTTATTATTTCGAACACGTCTGTACATATATTCATTGGAGAATTAAAAAAGAGTAAGGAATTGTAAGAGTAAGACAGTATGGATGGTGATATGGATGGATGGCATTGCATTGTGTTATTTGAACTCCCTCTCTCTCTCTAAAACACTTTGGCAACTTTTCATGCATGCCAGGATTAAGTACCCTGCCACAGCAAACACATCACTGGCATCAATGTTATGGGGCTGGCTGCAAAGTTGTTGTATTTGTAAGCAACCCTTGTAAGCGTTTCTTTCAGTCAGTCTTTATAGATTTTCTTTTGAAACTTATTCCACATGTACTCCGTTTCTTGTCTCTATTTAGCCATGTATTCTATACTTTACTTAGCCTGTATTTATGGTAGAGTAAAGAGGTTTCAATAGGTGTGTTTGTATGTTTTTTTTTTTTTTTGTGGTAGGTAGGAGTTAAATGGAAACGTGATTTTTTCAAAATTGTTTCTTTCTTAAGCATTTTGCCATTGTTACGAGTATTGTAACTTTTTCTTGAAAGTCTATAAAAATAAAACAATTTTTTTTTCTTCACTCGTCGTTCTCTTAAACAAACCATGACATTATTTGTCAAGTATCAGGCTAATAAAAATAAAATTGACTTCATAACAGAAAAAAATGAAGAAAAAATAAACTTTTTTTTCTTACATACATTTTTTGTCTTGTGATTCTTTTGTTTGCGTAACAAATAAATCCGTTTTAAATCAATTAAATTTTTTTTTCTCTCTACCAAAAAGATTTATGTTTTGTGATAAGCAAAAAACACAAGAAACAAAACAAGAAAGAATTAAAGTTTTAATTATTTTTTGCCTTAAATAGTGACACATGTCAATATATTTATTCAGACAGATAGACAATCTATAAATAGAGACAAAAATAAAATTATTAAAAAAAAAATTTTTAATTTTTTTTGGAAGTTTTTAAATACTTAAGCGGCGTTTGACATTGATCACACGGCATGCTTGAAGGCAAAAGTAATGGTCAATCTTAAGAGGCAAGAAAGAAACAAAATTATAATTTAAATACAACTCTGTGCCTTCTTTAAACAAAACAAAATAATGTGAAAGTTCAAAGGTTAAATTTAAAAAATACTTAATTTTAGAGTATTAAATTGGTTTTAAAATTATAAAATAATGATAAGGTCAGACATAAAATATATTTCTCCGGCGACTTCCTCTCAGCAGGTTTCTGGCAAAAACTCTGCGAGTAGAAAATAAAATTGCCATGAAAACTTTCTCAAAAAATCTGTTGTTCGCAATCGACTTTAAACTGTAGGTCCCGCCCAACGTTGCCATTTTTTTTTTTTTTTTAAACTTTTATTTCTGTGAAAAAAACTTTTTTTACCAAAAAAAACTTGTTTTCCACAAAAGTACCAAAATGTTTAAAGGAAACACCGGAACCTGATGCCCTCTGTTGGTGTTTTTTTTTGCTAATTTTGCCTGGGATTTATAAAATACACAATATTTTATTTTAAAATGTAAATATTTCTTGTTATTATTACTGAATTTATTGAAAAAAATTTATAATAGAATTTTGTCGAAAAAACTTGTTTTGTTAGAAAACAAATCTAAGGACAACTTTTCCGTATCTCAAAAAACTTGCAAAAAAAGGGAAAACTTGGCAAGTGGCAACGCTGGTCCCGCCACTCATGTATAAAATTAACACACACAACATAAAGTCGCGTGAGAAACTAGGTCGTAATCCTAACGACAGTGTTGTAATGACCAATTATGTATGTATGTATGTAATATAATGACGATAATATTATTGGAACGACAGAATAAACACTAAGGCCCATAATCATAGTCAAACACTAAAGTCGGTTCTTTTTAAAAACAACTTTAATATTTAAACTTGTTACTAACTGTTTCTTAACTATAGTGAAAATTAATAATAGTTTTAATTGAATCAGCTTTCAGTGGGTGATTAGTTTAATGTTTAATGTTTAATGAAATTTTGCATACAAATTGGTATAAATACAGTACATATAAGTGGCATCTCTGCACAGCTGATGCAATAAAAGCGCCAAAAAAATAAACAAAACATAAATTGTTATTTTGAAAAAAAACAATTGCAAAAAATTAATCCGGGGAAAATAAACTATTATCTCAATGGAAAATTTAGAAAAGGATCAAAAGAAAAGGGAGCGAGAGGCAAACTGGAGCATCAGCGAAAAGGAGTTTTTGCGCGAGTGAATCAATAACCACCTGTCCAATGGCAATGACATCTCTATGATTAATAACAAAAAAATGCTTGGAACTCCATTACAGAGTCAATGGCATCTGCAGTTTTTTCATACATCTTTTGTTTTTGGTTTGTTTTAACTTTGTAACTTTTGATAAATGACAAACAGCTGATAGAGTTAAAGTGATGTTAACTTTGTTAAAAACAACTTCAGCTTGTTTTAAGTATAAAACTGACTTTAGCGGAAAAAGTAAGCTTTTTATCGTCTATAGTAGCTGAAAAGTAGACTTTTTAATAAATGATACTTAAAGTATGCTTTTTTGATGACTATGATTATGGCCCTAAATGTTTAGCGTAGAAAAACAAAATGCCAAACAAATTACGAAAACAAAATAATAACGATCAATCATAAAGCAACATAAAAATTACATAGTAAAATTCCTTTAACAAAACTACATATAGAGATCGCGAAAGATAGGCAAAAAAAAAAATAACAATAACAAATCAACAGTAAGGTTCTAGAAGTTGTCAGAACCAAAATAATGGAAGTTTAAATACAGCTCAAACATAACGATCATAAAGGAACATAAAAATTACATGGTAAAATTCCTTTAACTAAACTACATAGAAAGATCACGAAAGATAGACAAAAAAAAAAAATAACAATAACAAATCAACAGTAGCAAATCTAGAAGTTGCCAAACCAATAGTAAAACAAGTATAAATAAATCGAAAACCAACGTTGCCAGTGAGTTATTTTAAAAATTCCATCATATGTTTATTTGAAGTTTCAAAATGCCAACGTTTGATCTTTTTGTAGGAAAAGGAAATTCAAAGTTTTAAGTCCATTCAACGGCTTACTTAATTGGTCATTACAATCCTTTCAAAAGGACTACGATCTAGCTTTTCACAACATCCAAGCTGTATGTGTTAATTTTATCCATGTGTGAAGGGGGACCTACAATTTAAACATCGACCACATACTTTTTAAGAAACTTTTCATGGCAATTTTACTTGCTCTCAGCCAGAGTTTTTGACTAAAGACTGCTGACTGGAAGTCGCCGAAGAACTATTTTATCATACTTCGTTTTGTTCGAGATGTCACGCATGCATCTAATACAAGGGTTACCAAAAAATTTTTGGTTATGTATTAGTGAGTAAGAGAGAGAAAATAAGTGAGAGAATTTATTTATTTACAGCCATAGAAAAGTGTTAGTAATATACGCTATTTTGATTTTCATTTCATCAACATACATACATAGATAAATAAAAATAAAAAATCCATTTTTTACATATTAACATACAAAATGTCTTTTAAGAACATATTCCCTACATTTTTTAAATGTTTTATAACATACATATTAGGCATTGAATATTAGCATCTTTTAACATAAAATATTTTTTGAGTGTCATTCCGAAATAAAAAGCTAACGCATCCGCCATACATGTGTTCTTGTCGCAGTCTGATCGACAACTAAATCATAAAGCACAAGAATGCGTGTGAGTTCTCTCCGCACAATTGTGCTATGAAATGGTAAACACTGATCTAATACAACACCCTGCCAACTAGACTACAGTGACTTCAATCAGTGACACATCTTTCAAAATATTGCAAGGTGACACATACTTTTTCATTAAATAATTAGTTTTGCTTTCAATGCTGGACGTGGAAGTATGTAAATTAGGCTCTCTTAATACAAGGCCGCTAGGAACTCCACAAAGATCAGGATGATAGCTTTTTAGTCGCACATAATATAGCATTTACACGATCTCTACTAGCATTATGCCTCCTATGTTAACTCCTGACATTGTTGAATTAAGAATAGGAAGTACAGAAAACACTTGGCAAGGCAACATGAAAGGGGACATAAGGAAATGATTTTACATTTGAATTGTTTTATTTATAAACTAAATTTTCTGATTTTATTTCTGTTTGTAACATGTGCTTACAATAGATATTCAACAGAAATAATTAAAATTTTAATAATTTATTATTTTATTATTATTTTTTTCAAATCATTCACAACAACCACAAACAATTGAAAAATTCAATGACATCCCATAAAACCGCATGATTAGAAAAATTATTCACTCGTGCGAGGATGATTAAAAAAAGTAGCTGCGTCTGGGGTGCACATGAATGGCGGAGTGTGTTGACTATTGGAAATTATTGTCAACCACTAAAATTAATTTTTTAAAAGTGACAAAAATATGTTTTCTACAACACAACTGGGGAGATCCCTCTTCCGCTTAAAGAGCACTAACTAACGGGGGGGGGGGGGGGGGGGTAAGTGTCGCCTAGTTTCACAAAAGTACTGGCACTTGATTTGGAAAACAAATTTCTGAAGTCTAAGCCTCTTGAAACGTGTGTTGTTAATGAGTTTAAAGTTTATCTTCCCAAAGGTTAGAGTAGTAAATGTGTGTGAAGATAGATTTTAAAATCTAACTCCCAAGACGCAAACCAATCAGTTAACAGAGCTCTGTTATGTTATTAACAGAGCTCTGTTATATTATTAACAGAGCTCTGTTATATTATTAACAGAACTCTGTTAAACAATTAATTTGAGGCTGGGAAAGGAAAAAAGGAAAAATTAATTAAATTACTGGGTAAAATAAGAAAAAAAATCAAAAATTGGTAAAATAAGTCATATAGTTAATCACTGTTACAAAATATTGCGTAATAAGAACTACAATAAACATATAATCACACATTTCCGAAAGCTATTGTAATCCGATAAATAAATCAATATTGTGGGAAAACAGGACTGAGTGGGCGGACAAAGTAAATTGTTTTTAAAGCATTGTACGTCCCTTTAACTGACCTAATCGCCAGAACCCTTAACAGAGCGAGTTTTCATAGTAGATTTTGAAATTTTCCCAGATTTCAGATTTTAAAATCCACTGTAAGTCCTTTTGCGGGAAAACAGGACTGAGTGGGTTAAAGTTCAAGGGACGTACAATGCTTTAAAAACAATTTACTTTATCCGCCCACTCAGTCCTGTTTTCCCGCAAAAGGACTTACAGTGGGTTTTAAAATCTGAAATCTGGGAAAATTTCAAAATCTACTATGAAAACTCGCTCTGTTGAACACCACTCAGTCCTGTTTTCCCACAATACTGATTTATTTATCGGATTACAATAGCTTTCGGAAATGTGTGATTATATGTTTATTGTAGTTCTTATTACGCAATATTTTGTAACAGTGATTAACTATAGGACTTATTTTATAAATTTTTGCTTTTTTATCTTTTTTTACCCAGGAATTTAATTAATTTTTCCTGTTTTTCCTTCCCAGCCTCAAATTAATTGTTTAACAGAGTTCTGTTAATAACATAACAGAGCTCTGTTAACTGATTGGTTTGCGTCTTGGGAGTTAGATTTTAAAATCTATCTTCACACACATGAGTAGTAATTATGTCAACTTCTAGACTTTTGGACTTAACGTGTTATAGTTTATTTGAATGCTGTATGGTATTTGTAGCTGGCTTGACTACTTAATACCTAAGCTTGGGTTATTAGTAGAGTGTGTCAAATACCTTTATTTTATTCGTTCTCGTTTCTTTAATTATTTTTTTCTTTTCTTTTTTTTATTTCCCACTTCTTATTAACACTTTGTAGCCACTATATTAGTTTTGTTAAAGAGCTTATTTGTGAAAATTATTTAAATTTTTTTTGTTTGTTTGTTTTTTATTTCATTTTTATCTCAATTAGTTATTCTGTATCGAGTTTTGTTTGGGATTTTTTCGTCTTTTTTTGATTGATTTTGTTTTCTTTTCTTCTAAACCTGAGTTGATCAAATTAAAACGTTTGATTTCTTGATTGTCTTTCAGTTTTTTATGTCAAAAGAAACCGGTTAGTTTCGTAATATTTAGAACATAGTTAGAGAAATGGTTAGAATATGTGAATTTGGTAAGATTTGATAAGAAAATATACAAACAAATGAGTAATTTTTGGTTTGATCTGAGATCATTGAAATAGTTTTTCAATAACACTTTTCAAACATATTTTTTTATTTTTAATACACAACATACATACCAGAGATCAGCAATGAATCGTATTTTCGCTACTCATAGGTACTTATGAAATTTTGAATATGAGTGAGTCAAGAGTATTAAAATTCAACTACTCTGATTCATTCGTACTCGCTACAACATTGATTTATAAGTATAGGTTGCAATGAGTATGAGCGCAACGTTGACATCAAACTCACAACATTCGATTCATTGTTTGATTTATACGCCTACTCATTCAGATTCATAAATTTAGAAAAATACTTATAATACTAATTCGAGTGACTCGAATCATTTATCAAAATTTACAGTAGTAGTTATTGTTGCATTTACAAAAGAAAAAAAAGAAAAGACAAAGACAGCAAACAAAGCACACACACAACCTTCTAGCGAGTATTGTGGTGTTCGTGTATATTGTTACGTTTTTACCTTTTTAAAAACGTTTAAATATGAGTTCGTTAATTGCAAACCAAGTAAAAACAAATATGTGTCTTATTTTTAATTCAACTCTCTATATTATCACACTACTTTTGTGTCACTGTTCACACTTAACCGATACAACAATAATTGCTGGTTCACTATTATTCACACACAACTATTCGCTATTCTGCTCGCAACCGATATCTTCAAACACGACTATTTTGTTCGCACGCAACTTCACTCAAGACTGACTCAATTACAACTGACTTGTTGCCTGCCTTGTCTTGCCCTTTTATATGCGAACCTCTTCAGTCTGATGATGGTTCTCGAAGTGGAACGTTCGCGGCTTCGCATTCTCGAGAATTCTACAGCGACTGCATTGTTGTTTGTGTACTTCGTTGTCATTGCTTGTTGTTGCGTTCGCTTACTTGTCTATCTCCTTCTCTCTCATACCGATGTTGATGCTTTGCTTGTAACATGTTCGTTGTGGTTGTTGGTGTAGCTATAATTAACATCATGTCCATTGTATTTGATAGTGTTAGTGTGTATTTGTGTCGTGTACACATTATCTCTTGTTTTTGTAGCTTTTGTTTATTGTGTTTATGTGAAATGATATTAGGTCGTTTCGATCCGCGTAACAATATGTTGAATCATGGAGAGTCGAAATCAACAACATCATGCGTATTGTTAAGTATGAGTACGATGAGTATTTCTAACTTTGAATATGAGTAGTATGAGTATGATATTAAAATAAGTATGAATGCGTATAAGTAGCTGAAATTATAAGTATGACTCGAATCTACTCATCGTTTTGAATACTTGTTGCTGATCTCTGATACATACATAACAAAACATTACAATCCTCATTACAACCCTTCAGCGAGGATTACAATCTAGCTTCTCACACCACTGATGTTGTGTGTATTAATTTTACACATATGTAAGTGGTGGGACCTACAATGAATTCCAGTTTTACGTGAACACCGCTAATGTGGCATATCTCACGGTGTCTGAAACACAGTGGAATACAATGCGTCAACCAACGCCCCTACACCCAATGAAGCGTCAACGTGCCGTGCCACGTACAACATCATCACATGTGGGTGATACGTGCCGTGCCACGTATCACATCACCAACATGTGAGTGATGCAATCGCGCGCCGTGTTACGCATCACGCATCACATCACCGTAGGTAGCAATTCGAAATCATGTTGTTTGGACATGACTTCACTCTTGTTTAGGGGGACCTACATTAGTCCAGGGTTTTACGTGAATATCGCCGCGATGGCTTACCCCACGGTGCTCTAAGCACGGGTGGATACAATGTGTCTACCAGCGCCCCCACGCACAATGACGCAAACATATGGCATGCAAGAGTATATCATTGATCACATCACCATACGTGAGTACCAATTCGAAACCTTGCATTTGGACAAGACTGCCCTCTTGGTTAGGGGTGGGAGACTATCTAAACTCCACTTTTTACAATGGTTGAGAGTGCAACGCCACACCGAGCTTGCGCTCTCCCCGCGATTTAGGTTTAAACCACAGCCACCACGTTGCTACCACAAGAGGGCCTCACCATTGTCGGCCAGAGACGAATCTCTGGGGCTCCCGACACCCGTGGTACCAGAATTAAGCCTCCGGTCGAGCTTCGCAGTCCAGTCTGCTACCAGTTGAACACCAAATAGTTCGGGACTGGTGGCCCTTTGAACGACAACGTCCCAGCTTTAGAGAAGCACCAAAAAAAAAAAAAAACAAAACTAATAAAACAACGACAACCCACTACCAGAGGAAGAACTATTTAACGGCGACAAAAACACTGGACAAAGGGCACAAAAAACGGCAAGATCAGGAAGCCACTAGCGAGTGAAGTGAAGGGGAAGGGGGACCTACAGTCTAAAGTCGACTTAGTCCACTTTTTGAGAAACATGGCAATTTTATTTACTTTCAGAGTTTTTGCCAGAAATCTGCTGAGAGGCAGTCGCCGAAGATTTGTTTTTTCATATTTTCGTTTTGATGTCTCACTTGGGATTAGAATCGAGGCCTTACGTCTTATAAGCCAATACGCTATCTACTAGACTATGGCGACTACGCTATTAATTAATACAACATCGTCCAATGATTAGCGACTTTGATGTAGTAGACCATAGCTTTGTATATATAAAAGAGAAACTAGGCCATAATCCAAACTAAAGGTATCATTAGTTCTCTGTTTTGTTTCAGACTTATTAATCAAGTTTAATCAATAAAAACAACTAGCAAATCAGGTGTCTGGTCAACTGTTGTACAAGTGTATGGCTCAGGTGCAGAAAGAATGCAACTCCCATTTAACGATTTCTGCTGTGGATGTAGATCCGATGAGGAAGAGGAGACTGTTATCCACTTTCTATGTCAATGCCCATCTCTTGAGAGATGCAGATATAGGTTATTTGGCTCTCCAACCCTTGTTAGCTTGACGGAGCTATCATCCATTGACGTCAAGGACATAGCCTCGTTTATAAAACTTTCTGGCTGGTTTTCCAGCGTGAGGGGGTAGTCGTGCTTTAAATGTGCAGCCCTTGCGCTGACCGATTTCCCCCTCATTGGCTCGGAGGAACTTGGTCAGTACAGGGACTGCGTTCGCCTGTGGTGCCACAACGGGCCGCTATGCGTGCTCAAGTGAGCTTTTGGTATAAAGCTACCACATTAACCTAACCTAACCTAACCTGGCTCAGGTGACAGGATTATCTGTTATCTCATGACACCTAGTATTAATATTATCCCGATTGTGTTTCCTTTTTGCATTTCACTTTTCCACAAAGCATTCCAATCAGATTTGGTTTGATTTACCAAATAATTTTTCTTTTATTTCTTAACATTAAAACGAAGAAATAATCAGCCAAACATTGTAAAGACGACTGTCATTTAAGGTCACAACTCAACACAGGTCAATCACATGAGTTGAATTGCATTTTGTATTAACCCAAGTCCATAATGCATATGAACATGTAAAATTCAATTGAGGTTTTCAATTTTTCCAAAATAGAAATAATGGTTACCAATGAAGTCTATTTTCGACTAAATATTGGCAGAAAGACAAAAATAAATAAATGCAACAGCAAAATGAAATCGAAAATAACACTGTAGTGCAAATGTTGCAAATCATCACTAGTAATGGATTGCTTTTAATTATACCGGGTTATCCATTTCGTTGAAGTCGCCGTAGTCTAGTAGGTAGTGTGTTGGCTTATTAGACGTAAAGCCAGGGTTCGAGCCCCAGGCCAGACATCAAAACAAAATACAAAAAGTATTTCTTCGGCGATTTCCTTTCAGCAGATTTCTGGCAAAAACTCTGCGAGTAAATAAAATTGCCATGAAAAGTTTCTCAAAAAATCTGTCGTTCGGAGTCGACTTTAAACTGTAGTTCCCGACACTTATGTATAAAATTAACACACACAACATAAGTGGCGTGAGAAACTAGGTCAATAATCCTTTCAGAAGGGTTGTATTGACCAATTATGTATGTACCGGGTTATCCATTTCGTGGTTTCATAAGTAAACGTAAAAGAAAACACACATAAAATATTTTTTTCATGATATTTTTTTTTTATTGTAAAGTTTGAACGTTGACATTATGTGTGAAATACTACATCATTTAAATGACCTCCACGCGAAGTGTTGCAAGCATTGATTCTTTTGAGGTAATTTTCGACCACTTTTTGACACATATTGATTGGGCGGTATCTCAGCCATAACTTGACGAATGTTGGTTTTTAAATGCTCAAGAGTTGAAGGTTTATCTGCACAAACACGGTCTTTCGCGTAGCCCCACAAAAAAAGTCTAATGGTGTCAAATCGCATGATCTTGGTGGCCAGTTGGTATCGCCACGACGATAAATTACGCGGCCAAGAAATGTCTCTTGCAATAAAACCATATTCGCTCGAGTTGTGTGGCATGTGGCACCGTCTTGTTGAAACCACATATTCTCCAAATCGTATTCTTCAATAGCAGGCAAAAAAAAGTCGGTTATCATATGACCATAACGCTCCGAATTTGACGGTGACAGTCGTTCCATCGTCGTTTTCGAAGGAGTAAGGTCCAATAACACCTTCGGACCAAAGAGCCCACCAAACAGTGACTTTTTCTGTATGTAATGGCCTCTCTTCAATTACTTGAGGATTCTCAGAACCCCAAATACGACAATTTTGTTTATTAACATACCCACCGAGTGTGAAATGTGCTTCATCGCTGAAGAAAATTTTGCAAGCACCCATTCCACGTATCTACGACGTTGTGAATGGTCAGCTGGCTTCAGTTGTTGCATGAGCTGGACTTTATATGGATGTAGGTGTAGATCTAAATGCAAAATACGCCATAATGTGCCGTAAGAAAGTCCTAATTCCTGAGAACGACGAGGAATCGACACATTCGGGTCTTCGGCAACACTTTCACTTACAATAGCGATATTTTCAGCGGAACGAGCGAAACAATGATGCACAGGCCTTTCAATATTTGTAACCACTACAGTCTCTTCAAATTTTTTTACAATTTTGCCAATTGCTTGCGTAGTTGAACGATTATGTAAACCATAATCTCCTCTTAAAGCACGATACGTGGCTGTGACAGAATCACCATTTTTGTAGTAGATTTTGATAATTTTTATGCGTTATGTGATAGTTAAGCGATCCATTTTCGTCAATGTCAGACTTTCAATTGAAAAGCAAAAAAATTGGTTTCACACAACTTAGTTTAACAGATGTCGAATTCCAGTCCCATACTTTTGAAACCACGAAATGGATAGCCCTTTATTAAATGGCTTACATTTGATGGCAAGTTCTAGACTGGGGTGGAAAGGTAAAAGGTTTGTGAACTTACTAAGTCGGTACTGAGTATACCGTATTTGGTTAGTCAGGATATTCTAGATATTCTGAACGAGATGATGAGGTGTTCTATATTGGTTTCAAATTCGTTTTCGAGAAATGCACATTGGGAGAGGTCTGCAATCTAACTCTGGATGAGATGGAAGCTATAAGTGGCACAGAAAACTTGATGCGGTCAAGGAGTAGTCACTTTAAGATATGTTTGTAACGTCCTAAGGAGAGCAGGTTTATCGATGAAACTGGCATGAATGGCAACGAGAACCTGCTTATGAATTTACGTACCTATTGTGATTTCCTTCGATCATTTATGATCATACATACATAATTGGTCATTACAACCCTTCAGTCAGGATTATTGACCTAGTTGCTCACACCACTTATGTTGTGTGCGTTAATTTTATACATATAAGTGGCGGGACCTACTGTTTAAAGTCGACTCCGAACGACAGATTTTTTGAGAAACTTTTCATGGCAATTTTATTTCGCTCTCAGAGTTTTTGCCAGAAATCTGCTGAGAGGAAATCGCCGAAGAAAAACTTTTTGTATTTTGTTTTGATGTCTGGCCTGGGGTTCGAACCCTGGCTTTACGTCTAATAAGCCAACACACTACCTACTAGACTGCGGTGACTTTTATGATCACGAACAGCCAAAAATCTATTGCAGAACTCTTGCCTATTTTCGCTTGTGTAGCACAGTGTAATAATAAATAATACACAATGATGATGATGATGTTGACTGACCGCATTGAATACCACAGTAAAACTAAAAAAAAAAAGAAACAAAAAATAGAAATAATATTGTCTGTCTGTGTGTCACTGTGTACAACTAAATTTAGTTTCAAATGTTTATTTTGCCAACTTATAGGCATCACTGGCAGAGTAAAAGAGCAGACAGTTGGCTTCTGCACTAGCCAGCCAATAATAGGCAATAGAGAGGCTTACAAAAATTTTAATCAAAACGTAAAATGTTTTAACCCAACTATTGCGGTTGATTATTTTGGAATTTTTAATTTAAATTTCTTTTCATAATTTCTTTTCTTTTTCTATTTTAAATGAAAGAAAAGAAAAAGGAAAACAAAAGAAAATAAAAATTAATTTCCATGTGAATACAAAAGCAAAACACCATCAACCCAGCCATTGAGCCTATGGTTTTAACGATTTTACAATACATTTCAGTTAAAAATTCCAAAAATTTTGCAACAATTTGTTGTAATTGTTGTGCTAATGTTGTTGGTGTTAGTGTTATTATTAGTTATTATAACATAACATAACAAATTAAAACAATAAACAGCAATAAATCACATTAAAAAAAAAACACAAACAAAAAAGGCGAATAAAAGAAAAAATGAAAAGAAAAGCAAACAAAGTGTGAATGACTGCATAATCGTTGGTAGTAATCGCATGAAATTATAACACATTCATTACTCCCATCTATGGATCTGTTGTTTACTCTGTGTTTGGTCAGCCTGCTTTTGCTTTTGCTACTGCTGTTGCCACTCATTGCTAGTGCAGACATCTTTTTTTCTTTGTGTTTCTCTTTCAAAACCCGCGTTTAAAGTGGTTGTATCATCATCTTTAAGGCTCTTTATTATTATTTAAGCTGTCCATTTTAGGCCAAAAACAACAACAACAACAACACTAAAAAGCGTGTTAAAAATATTATGACCAGTTTTGTAAGAAGTTGTGTTGTCTGTGTGTGGTTTGCTTCTTGTTCTCATTACAATTATTTTTTTTTTTTTTTTTGGCATAATTTTGTTGGTGCCTTCTGCTGGTTTCTTTACAAAATTTTGTTGGCTCGCGTGCCACATGCAAACTGTTGTTTGTATTTCGACAAAAAATTAACAAAAAAAAAAAAAATTGTAGAAAACAAGTGGCAAGTAGTGAGTAAATTATATGAAAACGACTGGAAAATACTCTGCCTTCATTTATAATTAAGAAAAAAAAAAGCCTGTTTAGAACTCTTAAACCAAAAACAATTTGTGTTGGTATTGCAAGAAATATGCATGTTGGCCTAAATTTTCATTTAGAATTAGCTAAACTGTAGCACAGTGTACTTTAAAAGTGGTATTGTTAAGTATCATAAGGCTTAGGCAACCTGAGCCTAATTCCTGTGGGTGGCTAATGGATTGTAATTGAATTGATCGGATAATTTTAATTAAGGACAACAGCAAGAACATATCTTCGCTTGTCTAGCAAGCTCCAGCTTCAAAGAACTCCCGGAACGGCATAAGGCGAGAAATAGATTAGGGAAAAGCGCTGCTTCAAGACCAATGCCTGTAAACTATTCAGCTCAGAGAACAGCTTTGTATTGAAATCGTAAAAAATGTAATGTGTGTGAAGATAAATTCGAATTTAAAAACCAAAGACGCAAACCCACACTTTTAGCAGCGCCACTTTTTGCCTCTAACAGGGTAAACTCTGCTATTAACAGAGCACTGTTGACTGTGTAACAGTGACAATAAATAGATTAGTCTTCTGCTTTGCAATTATTGCAGACTACACCTGTACCTCGATTTACGCGGTAGATACGTTCCTGGCCAATTAGCGTAAATCGCAATTTACATTTTTGTATGGAAAAACGGCGTAAAGCGAATACCTACTGTAAAAAAGCTTTTTCATTGAAAAAAAATATAGTTATATTATACAGTTAATAATTTATTAAAGCATGATTTAAGAAAAGAAAAAGCATAAACATTTATTCCATTAAAAAATACACATACATATACTGTGTACCTCTTTACACAAAACATAAAATTTTTAAGCTAACTTAATCGCTATCATTTTCAACAACAAGTCTATTTTTTTATGAATTTCTATGATTTCCGACTCATCACTGGATAAAGTCATCTCATTAGATTGTGCAATGGTTGAATTATGGTGTTTTCTTTTCTACAAAGAAAATGTCACCCTCTCACAAGGTGCATTAAAAAAATTTATGACCAACCCTGTTGTAATGTCATTTTTTATTTGAGAAGAACATAACACAAATATTAAAAAAGGGTATGCCCTGTGTTTACCACTTATTAAGAAAATGAATGAGGAAATGCCAATTTGTTCAAAGGTGTTGCCAGATCGCTAATTTTTCGACTTAATTTTTTGCACGCTTTTTTATAACAAAAAAATAATATTTTAACACATTATTCTAACATTGAATGCATTTTTTTATATTGCTGACCATGTGGCTTTAATAATGTAATATTTCCTTAAGATTACTCCACAAAACAATGAAAAAATTAACTTCAAATTGGATAACAATACCAGGCGACTTTTTTTCAATTTCATCTGGTAGCCCTATAAATACACAAAAGTCATCTGCTTTACAGGGCATTATCAGCACTCTCGATTTATACAGGGCATAAAATGCAATGCCCTCCACCATTGGCAAGTGCGAATTATTTAGAATAAAACATACCACCCTTTTAGAGGGCGAAACATTTTTAAGAAACAAACGCAAAATTGTATTTTGCGTTAATAAAATGCACATTTTTTGGTAGAAAAGAAAACACCATTAGTTTCAGTTTGAATAGAATAAAAATTTTTTTCTTCGATACGGTATGGCATGAGGGCCTAATTTATAAAATGATTCGGGCAAATTTTCCTCCAGAAGTAATCAAAATATAGTTCAAAGTTTCCTCAATGGTCGAACCTTTAAAGTTCAAGTGGGCTCACACAGCTCTAGGCGTTTTGAAGTCATTAGTGGATGCCCACAGGGATCATGTCTATCACCCATACTATATAATGTATACACGGCGGATTTACCCTGTTTGGACTATTGCACATTGTCTATATTTTTGCTGATGACACAGCAGTCATTTGTTCTGGTTTATTAGCTGATGAAATTATATCCAATTTGCAAAGAGCCCTAATTGAAATATCTAATTATTTTAATAGCTGGAAAATACTATTAAATAGTGGCAAAACACGGGCAATATATTTCACAAGAAAACGTAAGGAATGCTTTGTCCCACAGAATGGTATTTATTTCAATAATAATTTAATTCAGTGGGAAGATAAAGTTAAGTACTTGGGTGTAGTCTTGGATCCAAAACTTAAATTCAAAGAGCATATAGGTTATATAGTTAATAAAGTGAATTTACTAACTCGTATATTATATCCGTTTATTAATCGTAATTCAAAACTGAACGTTAATAACAAGAAATCTTATCTTAAAATCCATTTTCCATCCGACGATGTTTTATGCTGCCCCTGTTTGGGCTAAAATAGCAAAATGTCACATAAAGAAACTTCAGATTGCTCAAAATAAACTTTTAAAATTAATTTTTAATCTTTCTTGGTATTTTTCGACTCATCGGCTTCATGTTCTAGCGAGAATTGAGCTGGTAGAAGATAAACTTGACAGACTATTACAAAATTTTTACCGACGTTGTTCGTATTCGAAATCAACAACATCGTGCGTATTGTTAAGTATGAGTACGATGAGTATTTCTAACTTTGAATATGAATAGTATGAGTATGATATTAAAATAAGTATGAATGCGTATAAGTATCTGAAATTATAAGTATGACTCGAATCTACTCATTGTTTTGAATACTCGTTGCTGATCTCTGATGAGCACCATCCTATGCGCAAAGGAAGTTTCCAAGGCCTCTTAATATAATCAACAACATAGTCACATATAAAGTGATATGGTATTGAGAAAATTGGCTTTGAAAATATAAATTTTTTGCTTGAAAATTCTCTAGAAGATCAATGACCTCGTTTCAAGTCAATACACCTGTACCTCGGTTTACGCGGAACTCGGATTACGCGGTTTCGAATTTACGCGGTTTTTAAAATGAAATGAAAATGAAATTTTCAATTCAATTCAATTTCATTTATTCTCAATAACATTATTTACAGGTAGTTCTTAAATTATTGATAACAATGAGATCAGGATTATATCCTCTACAGCATAAAAATATTTGTAAATTATAAAAAAAATTTTTGGGCGACATAATGAGTTTGGAGGAAAAAAGTGCACAAAAATCTATTTGAATTTAATTTTATGTTTAGATAAAAACTTACTTCCTACTTAGCACTACTTAGGATGGAACTAACTCATTAATATAATGATATTCGAGTGACTCGAATCATTCATAAGTATTATAAGTATTTTTCAAAATTTATAAATCTGAATGAGTAGGCGTATGAATCAAACACATTTCGAATGTTGTGAGTTTGATGTCAACGTTGCGCTCATACTCATTGCAACCTATACTTATAAATCAATGTTGTACCGAGTACGAATGAATCAGAGTAGTTGAATTTCAATACTCTTGACTCACTCATACTCAAAATTTCATGAATACTTATGAGTAGCGAAAATACGATTCATTGCTGATCTCTGGTGCTCATAGACCTAGAGTATTTCCCAAAATTAACTCCTAAGCAAGTGGGCTTTTTCAGAGGGATACTGTTAAATAGCTAACAGTGCTCTGTTAAGAGCAACTTTTGTTTTGCTAAGAGGAAATTTTGCCCTATTAACGCCAAATGTGGCGCTGCTAAAATTTATGAATTGCATCTTGGATTTTCAAATTCGAATTATCTTCACACACATAAAAATGTGTATCTTTTCAGGAAAGATCTGCTATAATTGGACGTCAAGAGTACATAAAACTGAAACTATTTTCGCGATGCATTTATTCCGTCTATAGCGTGCTTTATATGTGCTGTCATATGGACAAGCAGGACATTACAGTTGGCTGTATCGTAGAGAAACATTTCTCATAAGATTCAATGGCTACTTATGCGTTTAAATACAAGATCGTTGATAGAGACAATGGCTCCAACTATTATTAGGCAAAGCCCTGGCCCACACGGCAGTAGTCCTTTAAGGCATTTCACTGAAAAATTAATGAATATTCTTCCAAATATTGAAAAAACCGAACTCCTGCCTTTGCTGTAGTAGGGTAACCTAAAAGTCATTGCCTTTGCTAAGAGTTTTTTTTTTTCTCTTTTGGCTCTATTTTGTGGAAGCTACTGCTGCACATTGATCTATATTTATTTTTTTTTTCGCTTTTTCCCATTTTTGTTTTTTTTTTTTTTTTATGCCACAAACTCTACTGTAGCACCACTAGCAACAATAAATTAGAATAGTATGCACCATTTCTATTACCACACAACAACAGCAACAGCAACAATTGCAAATAAACGTTGTGTTGCAACATAACAAAAATATAGGGTCCGCCAAATAACTTTTTTTTTTTCAAAATGCCTTAAAAAAAACTACTGAATATTTTCTCAAATTTCTTTTTTTATTTGAAAGTACAGTAGCACCTTGATTATCCGTGATTCGATTATCCGGCAACATCAATTATCCGGGATGGAAAAAGAAAATTTTTTGCATCGACTTAATTTTATTTTGGATCGACTTAAATTTTTCTGCATCGTTTAGCCGTGATTACCTCTATTATCCGTGATTATAAGCAAACATTTTTTGCTATTATTTTGGATAAACAAGTGAAAAAGGGGAATTCCCTCTTTAGTACATGAAATCCTTAGCTACTGTTCACTGTTTTCTGACAAATTTTTTTTTTTTTATATTTTTGAAACATGTACGAGTATGTATATAAAATCCTTGAATTATTTAAATGTTATATAATTATGTACATATTTATTTATTAATTAATAAAAATATCTATTAAAAAACTAGCCAAAATTGGTACTCAATTAACCGGGAAAATCGATTGTACAGAATGCTTCCGGTCCCGACCATCACGAAAAATCGAGGTCCCACTGTACAATCCTTCCGGTTAATAATGGAAAATAATATCATTCAAATGGCTGCCTCGGCTGGCCATGCAGTAGCCTACACGATCGGTCAAATTTTTAAGCACATTATCGATTGTGTGCAGCTGTATATCACCAATGGCTTCACGAATATTCACCCTTATTCTGGTTGTCGTCGTCGACAGTTTAAAATTGGTATTCTGTTTGTCGTTATTGACAGTTATAGATGACTGTCGACACACATTTGGTATTCTGTGAGTCAATACGCCGTCGATATTGTGTTGTGTCGACTCTGATTTTATCGACATCATTTTTGGTAACGACGACGACGGCGACGACGACAACCAGAATAAGGGTGATTGTCCTTTAAAGCGTCAATTGTCTCTGGCTTGTCGGCGTAACACTTATCTTTGACGGCACCCCCAAAAATATTAGTCCAACGGTGTCAAATCGCAGCTCCGAGGTGGCCAAACGACATCAGCTCTGCGGCTGATAATGCGATCTTCAAAAACATGCGAACGCAAAACATCGAGTGTAGCTTCGGCTGTGTGGCACGTAGCTCTGTCCTGTTGAAACCAAATGTTGCCAATATCCTCCACTTCAATTTTTGTGAACAAAAATTCGTTCAACATGGCCCGATAACGATCGCCATTGACTGTAACGGCCACTCCTTGCTCATTTTCGAAGAAAAATGGCCCAATTATGCCTCTGGACCAAAATCCCCACCAAACAGTGGACTCGTTTTGGGTGCGTCGGCTTTTCAATGTATGCGTGCGGGTTTTCTGTGCACCAAATGCGAAAATTTTGCTTGTTTACATACCCGCCAAGATCAAAATGATGATCATCTGAAAAGATGATTTTTTTTTGCCAAAATCGGCCAAAATCTTCTGTAAGTCGATCGCAGGCCCACTTAGCGAAGCGAAAACGCATTGGATGGTCAATTGGATGGATAATTGAATGCAACCATATTCGTTCAGCGGAAGGATAAAACGAATTATCTGTCAAATCAGACATGAGCTAAGTGTTACCATTCACGAAATAAGCACTAGTTGAAAAAAAAACGTTAGATGGCGGACCCAATAGAAAAACGAAAGAGAAAAACACTCCAAATTGTTACAATATGAGTATCATTTTTGACTACACAAAATAAATAAATAAGTAAGTAAATGAGAACTGCAGACATGAGTGAATGAACGACGAATGTAGGCATGAACGAAAAATATTGCCATTGCAAAATGCTAAAAAAAGTGTGCCAAATTCTCAGTCTATATTTTTATTTTTTAAGTTTTTCTATTATTTAATGATACCCTGCCAGCAGTAAATTTAAAAACGAAAATTAAAGTAATAGACCAACTAAATTAAACCAGGAAAACTATTTCCATTTTTTTTAATCTTAGTCGACTGTAAGATACCCTGCTTTAAAAAAATTAGTTTCCTACTCGTACATGAAAGCTGAAATGGACAGTATTTGTTCGCATTGAAGTTGTCTCTCGTAATATTTTTATCTTATTTTTTTATTAAGGAGTGCGCACGAAAAAAACTGCACTTTTCGTTATAGAAATGAAACTAAGTGGCGGATTTTTTTCGTTTTATATTTCAATTAAAGTAAATAATATTTGAATTCTTTTGTGTATAAAATTTTTTTCTGACAAAGGTCTCAGAGCATCCAACTTTTTGAGCCACTTTTCTTCCAGACATGTTAGGGTGTTTTTTGAAAAATACGTATTATTTTACTTGCTTTGTTTTGGTCGGCAAATCCTTTTTTTCTTCCGCTTCCACGCTTTCTCTCAATACTTAAAGACTTCTTATATTGTTTTATTCTTACCTTAGAAACTGTTTTTTTGGTTAACACCTGCAAGCCTAGCAATCGTTTTTTGTAAGCGGCGCGGTTTTTCATTGAAAATTTCATTGAAAATTTTTACGACATTCTTGTTGGGTGCCCATTTTCAAAAAAACTAATTTTGCTATTGCAATGAGATTTAGCACGTGGATTTTGAAACAGATGACTAAGAAAAACAATGTAACGGTATTCATTTTTTTCAATTATGATAAAAGTTATAAGCTTAAAAGTAGGCCCATTTTTTTTTGTGCGCACTCCTTAGATTGGTCATTGTAACCCTTTTGTCAGGATAACGATCTTGTTTATCTTTAAAGTACGTCCTTACACATTTAGTTGTTCATTACAATCCTTAGCCAGGATTAAAACCTAGCTTCTCATTCAGTACTCATGTTGTGTGTGTTAATTTTATCCATGAGTGGCGGGGGACCTACAGTTTAAAGTCGACTGCGAACGACAAATTTTTGAGAAACTTTTCATGACAATTTTATATCGCTCTCAGAGTTTTTGTCAGAAGACTGCGGAGACGAACAGGAAGTATTTCAATTTTCGTTATGCTTAAGATGTCTGAGTTGGGCACAGGCTCGCCTCTAATAAGCCAAAATACTGGCCTACGGCGACTTCTTCGATTCAATCTAGAACGTTTTGAAAGATAGAAGAAAATACTACAATTCGTCTGTTCTAAGCACTGATAATGAACACAGCATGCCATTCCATTTCAAAATTTATATAAGGACAGTTATATTTGGTGAAAAACTAGACTTCGTCTTTATAAATATCCTTAAGACAGTAGTTTATATCAAGAATGATAAACTAACGATTACGCCTTGCGCATGTTTTCCCGTTATATGACGTAGTTGCGCTATTTTAAAGGTTACCAAGTCTTTTTTATATGTGAAAATTAACATTTCTTCTGAAAAATGTTTGCACTACGTGAAAGTAGTTGGCAGCCCTGCAATATAACTTACATTATCATTAGCCAATAGAAACAATAGCTGCGTGACGTCATTGATTCAACATGCGCAGAAAGTTTTAATTTTGTGTGCGCGATAGCGTTATCTTTAGTTTATCATTCTTGGTTTATATTACCTGGTACCAGTGACCGCAGCAATAGGTAGTGGATTTGTTGAGGAACTTTTAGATCTGAAGAATTTTTTTTTTTTTTTATGAAACCAGCACTCAGGGGATGGCCCCTACTCATGCAGTGCATTGTGCAGGTTTTTTAGGAAAGGTGGAAAGGGGAAAGATGCGAACTGCAAGGAAACGAGTTGCTGCTAGGTGATTATAAAATGGCCAGTGCTATACCTTCACCATTAAACAGTCTACAGGCAATCGTCCCCAAGAAGCCCGCAGTTTCTCACACCACTTATGTTGTGTGTGTTAATTTTATACATAACCATCGACTGTTTAGGGAGATATCTTTTGAGGAATCGTTTATCTACGGGTGCTATAAAGACTAATTCTTGCTTTTTTCTTTCTTTTCTTCACTATATTCTTCTTTCTACTCTCCTTTTCATTACTATTTCGCCATTTTCCTAATTCCTTTTCATTTATGAAAGATCACAATGGGTTTCTGGGTGAAGACATGAAAGTGTGAATCTTGCAACCTAGCCTTCTGAGAAGATTAGGATAAATAAAGGTGACTGTAGGTAAAATATTACAATTCCAGAACTTTACACAGAACTTCTGCCACTACTTATGGTGTAGGGTGTAGAGTAAATATTTCCGTTGAGAAGCTATGCGCTGTTGAAAATACTAAAAGAAATAATCATCACTTAAACAGTAGTGGTTATAATAATAGCAGCCTTAATTAGATTTTAAAATGCATTGATACATCATATCAATGTATGCGTGCGGGTTTTCTGTGCCCCAAATGCGACAATTTTGCTTGTTTACATACCCGCCAAGATCAAAATGAGCTTCATCTGAAAAGATGATTTTTTTGCCAAAATCGGCATCTTCTGTAAGTCGATCGCAGGCCCACTTAGCGAAGCGAAAACGCATTGGATGGTCATTAGGATGGATCATTGGATGCAACCATATTCGTTCAGCGGAAGGATAAAACTAATTATCTGTCAAATCAGACATGAGCTAAGTGTTACCATTCACGAAATAAGCACTATTTGCAAAAAAAAAAAACGTTAGATGGCGGACCCGATAGAAAAACGAAAGAGAAAAACACTCCAAATTGTTACAATATGAGTATCATTTTTGACTACACAAAATAAATAAATAAGTAAGTAAAGGAGAACTGCAGACATGAGTGAATGAACGACGAATGTAGGCATGAACGAAAAATATTGCCGTTGCAAAATGCTAAAAAGTGTGCCAAATTCTCAGTCTATATTTTTATTTTTTAAGTTTTTCTATTATTTAATGATACCCTGCCAGCAGTAAATTTAAAAACGAAAATTAAAGTAATAGACCAACTAAATTAAACCAGGAAAACTATTTCCATTTTTTTTAATCTTAGTCGACTGTAAGATACCCTACTTTAAAAAAATTAGTTTCCTACTCGTACATGAGAGCTGAAATGGACAGCATTTGTTCTCATTGAAGTTGTCTCTCGTAATATTTTTATCTTATTTTTTATTAGATTGGTCATTGTAACCCTTTTGTCAGGATTACGATCGAGTTTATCTTTAAAGTACATCCTTACACATTTAGTTGTTCATTACAATCCCTTAGTCAGGATTAAAACCTAGCTCCTCACTCAGCACTCATGTTGTGTGTGTTAATTTTATCCATGAGTGGCGGGGGACCTACAGTTTAATGTCGACTCCGAACGACAGATTTTTGAGAAACTTTTCATGGCAATTTTATTTCGCTCTCAGAGTTTTTGTCAGAAGACTTTTGAGAGGAAGAGAAAGTCTTTCAACTTTCGTTTTATTCAAGATGAGTGTGAGATGTGGTTTGAACCACCGGCACACGTTTAACAAACCAAAACACTACCTACTAGACTACAGCGACTTCTTTTTTTTTGCTTTGATGAAACCAACACTCAGGGGATGGCCCCTACTCATGCAGTGCATTGTGCAGGTTTTTAGGAAAATGGGTTATAGAAAGGTGGAAGAGAGGGAGTAGTGTTTGTGGACATCTCAAGATGCGAACGGCAAGGAAACGATTTGCTGCTAGGTGACTATAAAATGGCCAGTGCTATACCTTCACCATTAGACAGTCTACAGCAATCGTCCCCAAGAAGCCCGCACCCTTCAGTCCTAGCTTCTCACACTACTCATGTTGTGTGTGTTAATTTTTATACATGAGTGGCGGGACCTACAGTTTAAATTCGACTCCGAACGACAAATTTTATTGAGAAGCTTTTCATGGCAATTTTATTTACTCTCAGAGTTTTTGCCAGAAATCTGCTGAGAGGAAGTCGCCGAAGAAATATTTTCGTTTTGATGTCTGACCTGGGAACTGCGAACTCGGGCCTTCAGTCTAATAAGCCAACACACTACCTACTAGACCACGGCGACTTCAAAGTTGGGATTTGACCCAAGGCTCGCATCTTGTAAGCCAAAATACTACCTACAAGACTACGGCGACTTCTTAGATTCAACTTGAGGAGTATTGTGAAAGATAGCAAAAAGTATCCTACAATTCGGTTGCAGTTCTAAGCATTGATAACGCACCCAGCATGCCATTCCATTGCAAAGTTTATATAAGGCGAGTTATACTTGGTGAACACCTAACCTTGGCTTCATAAATATCCTTAAGACAGCAGCTTATGTTACCTTGCACCAGTTACCACAGTTATAAAGACTGTGGGTTCGTTTTGTTGATTTTAACTACACTTAAGTCGTATCTTTGTATCTTCGTAGTTGCAGAATGGACTCTAGAGTTGCAAGAGCCGTACGGTCCGAATTCAATCCTATAAGAACGAAACTAATCCTGAGCATGAGTAGATGAGGCATGAGAACTATTATAGAAGTAATAACGGGGCATGACTCCTTTAGACATAAGATCCACAAATGAAATAGAGATATGGGAAGGAGCAGAGGAAACATTGGGTCATTTTTTATGCCACAGTTCTTCTCTACAGATACGTAAGCAAAGATGACTTGGTAGTCGCTTTGTTGAGGAACTGGTAGATTTGAAGAACTACAAACTTTAACAAGGATCGACTGGTTAGGGAGATATCTTTTGAGGAATGGCTTATCTACGGGTGCTATAAAGACTAACTGTTGCTTTTTTCTTTCTTTTCTTCACTATATTCTACTTTCTACTCTCCTTTTCATTTCTATTTCCCCATTTTCCTTATTCCTTTTCATTTATGAAAGATCACAATGGGTTTCTGGGTGAAGACGTGAAAGTGTGAACCTTGTAACCTAGCCTTCTAAGAAGATTAGGATAAATAAAGGTGACTGTAGGTAAAATATTACAATTCCAGAACTTCACACAGAACTTCTGCCACTACTTATGGTGTAGGGTGTAGAGTAAATATTTCCGTTGAGAAGCTATGCGCTGTTGTGCAAATGGTAAAAGAAATAATCATCACTTAAACAGTAGTGGTTATAAAAATAGCAGCCTTAATTAGATTTTAAAATGCAATCATTTTTGTATATTTAATAATAATGCAGAGTAATGGAATTGATTGTTTAATTTTCTTTTATTATTTATTTTTTTTTTAATATTAACTTTTGCCCTTCACTGTGTTGTTTTTACAAATTGCCCAACTATTAACAAATTAGTACAAAATACGAAAACGAAACAAAATATCAAAAAAAAGAGGAAACTTTTTTAAAAATTGAACACATCCGCTAAGAGAAACTCCATGATATCCGGCTTTCGCAGTCAGATAATTACGTACCTACCTGACCAGCCACTTTCGAAAACACCTAGAGAATGTGCTTGGAAATTAATGTTCATGGCAAGAAATGTTTGTTTTAAAGCATAAGAATATTTTCTTATTATTTTTTAATCATAATTTAATACGAAAATATGCTTATGACGTTGCGTAAAACTAACTAACGCCTGTTAGTACTTGTCCACCTTTGTGTGATAGGTTGGCCTTTTAAGGAAGTTTTTCTTATTATTTCACTGTTAAATGTCAAAACAGCTCTATTTTCCTGTTTTCTAACGACGATTTCAGTTTCGTTTTTCATTTTCATTTCATCATATTTTAGCATATTTTATGTGCATAAACGACGACAATGCATTGCGTATGTGCATATGAACTTTTATGCATAAATTTATGCATTCATGGCAGTTTTTCCTTTTTTTCCTTTCTACTGATAAATTGAGTCTTAAGAAGGCTTATATGAGCATATGTACGTAAGTATGCATGTATGTATGTAATATATGTGAGAAATGTTATGAAATGCGCTTGTTTTGCCATTTTGTAACAAAAATTCCAAATTTGCAAGTCAAATTTAAAGCAAAACAAACGATTTTTTTTATCGCTTTTTATACAGAAAAAAGGGGAAAAAAATATTTTGTTTTTGAAAAATTTTTTTCTGATTAAACTCGCATTTTACTTTGAATATTTTACAATAATAATGATATCGAGATACCATACATATGTATATTCGAATTTTAAAGTTCAATATGTATGTGAAATACTTTTTGAAAAAAAGTTTCCATAGAGAGAGAAAATCAAAAAAAATTTTTTTTTTTAAAACAACAGGGAATAGAATTCTTTTTAATAATAACACTATAGAGATGAGCGATATTTTCAAAACTGTGATTTAATCACGGTGATTGATAATTCACTGGTAACTACAGTGATTGAAATTGCCAAATAACAGTTACTAATAATGTCGTTCTTTCAAAATTGTTACATACTCAAATTTATTTCATTTTATTTTGAGCGATTCAGAATTACTATTAGATGATGCTGATTATTTACTTTTGTCTTTTATACATGAACTTTCTGTGAAACTTAATTGTCAAACTTCATATAAAAAAAAAAAATTACTTTAAAAATAATAACATTGATGACACCACTTTGATTTTGTTTAGTAGTCTTTTCGTAGTATGTATCATCTAGTTGTCTCTTTCTTACGACTTAATAAAATACGTTATTGTCATTATTGTATTATTGGAATACTGTGATCACAATCACTGTTTTAAAGAACAGTGATTAACATATCACGTTCACTGAGAACAACGTTCTTCAAAAATCACTGGATCGCTTATCTATAACACAATGCGACAAAATAAAAAAAATTAAATACATCCGGCTAATAACATAGTGTAGGTTGTGAGTTTTGTTGAGTAGATCTCAAAAATACATTTTTTATTTTTCTCGAACCCTCCAAACTTGTTTTATTTGACAAAAACTGTTTTTTGGACTTTACGCACAAATTTATTAATTACACAAACATTTCTGAACCGATGTCTAAAATTTAAACGGTATTAGAAAGGAGAGGGATGGGTCTTTAAAACGATATACATATGTGTTTTATTTGACTTAACATGCTATGAGTTTTGATGAGGTAAACTAGCAAAATGCGAATTTTTTTCATATTTTTTCAAGTTTGTCCGTTCATAGTACCAAACTTTACTTAAAAAATATGAAATAAGTGAGGACATTATAAAAGTCCATTATCTTGTGAAGAGATTGGCATTTCGTTTGATCAAATCGAACAAAAATTACCGTAGTTATTGTATAAATAATTTAACAGTCGTGTTATATTTTTTATACATATATCGAGCCATAACCGCAAAAATATCTCAAGCTGCATATTTTTCATATATCGTTTTTTGTAGTAAATAAATTCATTGGCATCATTTGCATGATCTATAAATATTTCAGGGTCACACTCTGTACCGTTATGAATTTATAACAAGAAAAATTTTAATTTTCTAACTTAATTTGAATAAGAAATAAATAATAAAAACCTTCTACTGTAAAATTTCGTTTTTGTCGTTTGAGATATTTTTGCGGTTATGGCTCGATATGTCATCTCATCAAATGAACTTTTAGTTCAAAAATTTTCAGAATTTTTGATGGATTTTAATTGTTTATCACAAAATGTGTCAATTTCACAGTTGAGCAACCACCAGAAGTTGGCCAGTGTTTGCGCAAAGATAAATAATAATATTTGCAAAAAATACAAATATTAGCCGACTTCTGGAAGTCGTGCAAACGTGAAATTGACACATTTTGTGATAAACAATCAAGATTCATCAAAAATTCTGAAAATTTTTGGACTAAAAGTTCATTTGATGAGATGACATACAGCTATGGACATTAAATTAGCACAAAATCCATTTATAGTTTGATTACGATTTTTTTCCTATAAGTATTAAGAACTCTCATTCTGGAAAAAAATACTTTGGAGTGATGAAACAAAGATAAATCGTTTGGGACCGAATGGTAGAGTCTTTGTTCATCAGCCAAAATGTCAGGCATTTAATTCACGTTACACTCAAAAGACCATAAAACATGGTGGAGGAAGCATCATGGTGTGGGGATCATTTTCATGGCACGGTGTGGGTCCAATCGTCAAAATTAATGAAAAAATGGACCGTTACAAGTATTTAGACATTATGAAGAACAAAATGGAACCATATGCTTTTGAAAACATGCCAGTTTCATTCATATTTATGCAAGATAATGATCCCAAACGCACGTTTAAGCTGGTAAAGGATTGGTTTTACGAAGAGCACATTCTTGTTTTAGACTGGCCGGCGCAAAGTCCTGACTTAAACCCGATTGAAAATCTCTGGCACGATGTGAAATGTGTAATTGCTCAACAAAAGTACAAAAATTTGGACGATTTGTGGCTTGGAATACGGAACGCCTGGTACTCGATTCCCAAAGAACGTTGCCAGAATTTGATTGAAAGCATGTTCCGTAGATGCCACGCGATGCTTAAAAATAAAGGCTATTCTACCAAATATTGACCAAGTAAACGAAAAACAATAATATTTTTACTATTTATTAAAATATATTATTTTTATTTAAAAAATTTTAATTTTGTGCTATTTTACTGTCCAGCTAAAATCTAGCATTTGATATGTTGCAGGCCTTAATAAGCATACGATCGTTAATTTAGTAAAAAATTTTGTTTTTGCTTTAAAGAAGAATATGCCTTTTATGTTTAAATTTTTTTTTGTAAATAGACTTAAAATACTACAAAAAAATTAGATTGTTTTTATGACAAATTTTTGTGCTAATTTAATGTCCATGGCTGTATATAAAAAATATTACACGACTGTTATACTATTTAAATAATAACTACGGTAGTTTTTATCCCATTTTATCAAATGATGACTCAATCTCTTCACAAGAGAACAGACTTTAAGAATGTTATCACTTATCCTATATTTTTTTTATTAAAGTTTGCTACTATGAATGGACAAACTTGAAAATATATGAATAATTTTCGAGTTTTCCAGGTTTACCTCATCAAATCTCATAGAATATTAAGTCGAATAATAAATATACGTATACCGTTTCAAAGGTCCATCTCTCCTCTTTCAAACAGTATTTAAGTTTTGGAAATCCGGTCAGAACTGTTTGTGTAATCAATAAATTTGTGCGTGAAGTAAAAAAAAACTATTTTTGTCAAATAAAACAAGTTTGGAGGGTTCGAGAAATATAAAAAAAATATTTTTGTAATCTACTCAACAAAACTCACAACCTACACTGTCATTAGACGGGTGTATTAAATTTTTTTTATTTTGTCGCATAGTGTAATTAATGATTGAAATGAAAATAATAAAGAAAAATTGTAAAAAGAATTTGCATTTTATAATTTTTGTAGATCAATGGCTATGGTTTTTAAAACAATATTTTCTTTCTTGTTTTTGTTTATTAATTAATCAATTAATAATTATTTTAAATCATTAATTTTAAATGTTTTGTTTTCTTTTTTTAGGTAAGTTCTCTTTACTATTCAAATCTACCAAAAAATATTGTCGTAAGTATGAATATTTGCTAATGAATTTAAAATTTGAAACTTTGAAAATCTACCCATAAAACACGAGTTTATAGACAGTGTAAAATCTTAAACAATTAATGCATTTCACTGTAAATTAATCAAAAAATCAAGGAATTAACAGTCATAACCATATTATATCTGTGGTACCAAGCAATAACAGCCTAAGTCAAAAATGATTAAAAATCAACATGTTTTTGTTAATAACCTTACAGAAAAAAAACATTGTTATAGAAATGGAGATTTCATGTAAATATAAAGCATTGTTAGTACAATATGATAACATGTACAACTCAAATTGACTTAAGTCAACATAGCCTGTTATTGCTTTGGATCACAAATATATTTGTAGATCTACCATGAACATCATGTAGTGGCCGTGGCCTAGTAGGTAGTGTGTTGGGTTATTAAACCTGAGGCCTCGCTTCAAACCCAAGGTCAGACAACGAACCAAGGTCAACTAAACGAAATCTGAAAAAATATTTCTTCGTCAACTTCCTCTCATCAGATTTCTGCTAAAAACTCTCGGAGCAAATAGAGGGTGGTTTTTTAAGAGCTATAGAAAAAAAATTCAAAAAAAAAACACATAAAATTCAGAAAAATGCATGAAATCTTTATTTGAATCGATAGTACGGTCCATATAATTTAATGTTTGAAGATTATTTCATGCAAATGTTGACCGCGACTGCGCCTCAAATGGTTCATCCGCTTAGTCCAATTTTGGCATACTCTTTCCAAAATTTCGGCCGGTATCTCACGAATAAATGCTTCAATGTTGTCTTCCAATGCGTCAATTGAAGCGGGCTTGTCTGTATAGACACGAGCTTTAACATAGCCCCACAAAAAATAGTCTAAAGGCGTTAAATCGCACGATCTAAGCGGCCAATTGACCGGTCACGAACGTGAAATAAAATGTTCACCGAACTCACCTCTCAATAAGTCCATTGTTACGCGTGCTGTGTGACATGTAGCACCGTCTTGTTGAAACCACATGTCATGCAAGTCAAGCTCTTGCATTGTTGGATATCATCTCACGGTAGCGCTCACCATTCACAGTTACGTTACGATTCGCAGCATCTTTGAATAAGTGCGGTTCAATGATGCCACCAGCCCATAAACCGCACCAAACTGTGACTTTTTCTGGATGCATTGGTAGCTTTTGCAATGCTTCTAGCTGATCTTCACTCCAAAATCGACAATTCTGCTTATTTACGTATCCATTGAGCCAAAAATGAGCTTCGTCGCTGAACACAATTTTTCGATAATGAAGTGGATCTTCGGCCAACTTTCCAAGAGCCCATTCACCAAAAATTCTGCGTTGCGGTAGGTCGTTCGGCTTCAATTCTTGCACCAGCTGTATTTTGAAAGGCTTCACACCTAAATCCTTCCGCAAAATTTTCCACGTTGTTGAGTAACAGAGGCCCAATTGCTGCGAACGGCGACGAATCGATAATTGATGGTCATCATTAACACTGGCCGACACAGCTGCGATATTTTCTTCAGTTCGCACTCTACGTAAGCGTGTTGGTGGTTTAATGTCCAACAATGTAAATTTGGTGCGAAATTTAGTCACAATAGCCCGAATAGCCGCTTCAGTGGCTAAGTGGATTAAACTGACTGACGCGACGAACTTTCTTAACAGAGCACGCATTTTAACAATAAATTTCAATGATTTGCATGCGTTGTTCGTTTGTAAGACGATTCATGGTTAAATTATAGACCAAACTGAAGATGTTTGACAGTGAAACAAAACACGAAACGTGCGTGAGCTGTTTAAACCAGTGTTGCCAAAAAGATAATAGCTAAAAAAATCACCCGTTAAAATATTCACGAAAAGTTTCTCAAAAAATTTGTCGATCGGAATCGACTTAAAACTGTACGTCCCGCCCGTGTAAGAAGCCAGGTCGTAATCCTCACTGAAGGGTTATAATGACTAATTATGTATGAAACGCGAAGAAATTTTTTAATAATTCGACTGTCAACTGGAATAAATTAACGCACACAACATGACTGACTTTAGACGCTAGGTTGTAGTCCTGCCTAAAGGGTTGTAACGGCCAATAATTATTTTAAAACAATTTCACATAATTAAACGAATCTCACTGCACATGGCTTGTTCAAATAATAATTTTTACAGAATTTGTAGGGAAGAACAGAAGACGGTCGTTACGCTAAGTTTAGGATAATTAAGAGCCACTCTTTTCAAATATTATTTTAAAAAATTTTGCCACAGTTTTGCTACAAAAGCTTAAATAAGAAAAATAAGGTTGTCTTTAGAAGAGCATTTGCTTTGATACCACAGTTTACTGTCGTACACTGAAAGAAATATCGTAGGTATTATCAACTAAAAAATTTAGTAAACCTTCAACGAAAAATATATTCAAATCTATAGATTTTTTATTGAAGTCTACACAAGTTTTCTTCAAGTCTACATACATTTCGTTAAAAACAAAAATTTTACTTTAAATTAACTAAATAAGTTTTATATTTAAAATTCATTTAAGTAGAATCTGTTGACTTGAAAAAAATTTTGTTGAAAATAATAAATGTTTTGTTAATTTAACTAAAATTTTGTAAAATAACTAAATCTACTATAATAAAAATAACAAAAAACTTTAGTTATTTTTTAGTCATATTGAATAATTATTTTTTGTTAATTTAAATATGATTAGTAGAATTGAAGAAAATTCGTTAAATTTACTATGGGGATGTAAAATTGAAGAAGTTTCGTCAATTTAACTCCTTTATTGTAATAAAATTGAAGAAAGAAATTTTTCAATATGAATAATTTACTAAATTTGTATATTTTTACTAAAAAAAAGACGTAGATATGAACAGACATTTTTGTTAGCTGATATATAACAAAATTTCTTCAATTCTACACCCCTTTTTACAGTATTTACGGAAATTTTTGGTTCAGTGTAGCCCAGATTCTCTTTGAGAAAATACGTTTATCTTCACGTATGGTAAATCGCTTCTAAACGACTTTATTTACATAGGGATGGGTATAGACATGGTAATGGAGGCATATTTAATTGAACTTTTTTTTTTGGATAATTTCTCTGTAATATTGAGCTCGTTATTACTCAATCAAAAGACAATTTTAATAAATACAAAAATGCAAATGTTTGGTAAAGGAGAAAGAAGCCTTTGTTAGCATGAATCCAAAAATAGAAATTTTCTTTGCCTTTCTAAATAAATTTTAAAACTAATAAAAATAAACGATTGTTAATAAATTTGTTCAAATTAATCATTAACAAATAAGACCCTCAAGCAAAAACACTAACAAATAAATTTTTGTTTTTTTATCAGCTCAAGAGATTTTTAATCATCGCTTAGGGAATACCGCAGCCGCATAATAAAAATTATTCCAACGAGCAAAAAACAATAAAAATTTTTAACAAAATCATCGCCACAGAAGTTTAAAATCTCAAGAAACAATAGGAGTGTGATATTCACACACCAACACTTACACAAACACACATACACACCTTAAGTTCAAGATAGTAAATAAGAAGACAAAAACAGAAACCTTCATTCACCAGAGTCAACTGTTTAGCATTGCAAATGAATGAATGAATGAATTACAGTCACAATGATTGTAAGACTGACTGTATGGCTCTGCATCTTCACTCTTTTAAAGAGGAGGGAGGTTAGTTTTCATTCTTACGTAGAGGGGCATATATTATTTTCTTTAAAATTGTTTTTGTTTTCTTCGTGTCGCTTTTTTTCGTTTCTTTTTTTTCGTTTTTTTTTTTTGTGTGTTCTGTACTCTTATATCCCAAGGGAATAAAACAATTCAATTCAATTCGTACTTCAACACCAGCCAGAACCAACCAAATGCTGTTTTCTCACATGTAACGACAATTCACCACACCCCACTACACCACATGGCAGATTTCTCAGGCCATATTAACTAACACTTGCGATAAATACGAGAACTTGTTGATATAAATCGTGCTTCCACTTCATTTTTTTTTTTTATTTTTTACTCGATTGTCAAAAGATCCAAATCTGTTCAGAATTTCCTGAGGTAAGAAACAAAAGAAAAAAATACACACACACTCCAACACACACAAACTTACTTACATTTTTGGCGGCGTTGGTAATCATTGTATTCAATATCTGGTATAACTTCTGAGGGGGTAATGGGGAAATATACATAAAAAATAGAGTGAATAATTCTTTCTTCCCATTGTTGTTGTTGTTCGTTCCTTCTCTTGTTCTTATTTAATACTCATGTAAAAATCACACACAATCATTGTATAATTTATGCCTCCAAGTACTGCTGCCAAAAAACAAAAAAAAAAAACACATTATCAGGTGACGGAAATTTCACAATGAGACACTGATGATGTTGATGATGATATTAAAAAAGGAAATCAGTCAGTCAGTCAGTCACTCGGTCGTGTGGTTGCTTGGTTGCTTGCTATTGCTGTTGTTACGAATATTTAAATATTTTATTTGATGAATTTATTAACAGATACCAGCCAGGTATTCATTCATTAATTATCTGCGATAGACAGACACTTAAAGTGGCTTAAAGGCTAATGAATAGGGCAACCAACAGAAATATTGTGTCTGCAGCTGTATATGCTTAATTACGTTTTTTTGTTTCCCTTCATACTTATTTTATTAAAACAAATTTTTTTTAGAATATTTACTTGAACTTTTTAGAGCATATTTTTGCTTATTTGGTCTTTGGAATTGTATTTACGTTTCCTTTCTGAAAATTTAGTTATAATTATTAACTTTTTAGAGCATATTTTTACAAATTTCGTCTTTGGAAATATATTTACGTCTTAAAAAGTTATTCTTTCTAATAATTTTGTTGTAGTTAATAGGTTTTTAGAGCATATTTTTGCTTATTTGGTCTTTGGAATTGTATTTACGTTTTAAAAAGTTATTCTTTCTAATAACTTTGTTGTTGTTATTAAGTTTTTAGAGCATATTTTTGCATATTTGGTCTTTGGAATTGTATTTACGTTTTAAATACGTATTCTTTCTAAAAATTTTGTTGTAGTTGTTAAATTTTTAAAGCATATTTTTGCATATTTGGTCTTTGGAAATATATTAACGTCTTAAAAAGTTATTCTTTCTAATAATTTTGTTGTAGTAATTAGGTCTTTAGAGCATATTTTTGCATATTTGGTCTTTGGAATTATATTTACGTTTTAAGTACATATTCTTTCTAAAAATGTTGTTGTAGTAATTGAATTTTTAGAGCATATTTTTGCATATTTGGTCTTTGGAATTGTATTTACGTTTTAAAAAGTTATTCTTTCTAATAACTTTGTTGTTGTTATTAAGTTTTTAGAGCATATTTTTGCATATTTGGTCTTTGGAATTATATTTACGTTTTAAATACGTATTCTTTCTAAAAAAATTTGTTGTAGTTGTTAAATTTTTAAAGCATATTTTTGCATATTTGATCCTTGAAATTGTGTTTACGTTTTAAAAACGTATTCTTTTTAAAAATTTTGTTCTAGTTGTTAACTTTTTAGAGCATATTTTTGCATATTTGGTCTTTGGAATTATATTTACGTTTTAAATACGTATTCTTGCTAAAAATGTTGTTGTAGTTATTAAATTTTTAAAGCATATTTTTGCATATTTGGTCTTTGGAATTATATTTACGTTTTAAAAACGTATTCTTTTTAAAAAATTTGTTGTAGTTGTTAACTTTTTAGAGCATATTTTTGCTTATTTGGTCTTTGGAATTGTATTTACGTTTTAAAAAGTTATTCTTTCTAATAACTTTGTTGTAGTAATTAAATTTTTAAAGCATATTTTTGCATATTTTGTCTTTGAAATTGTATTTACGTTTTAAAAAAGTATTCCTTCTAAATTCTTTTTGTAGTTATTAACTTTTTAGAGCATATTTTTGCATATTTCGTCTTTGGCGACATAATCATGTTAAAAAGAACATATTTTCTATAAAAAGTTTTTTTTTTTATTACGTTTTCTATATGATTTTATTATTCAACTTAAGCTTTTAAAATCTTTTTTGATTTTTTGGGTTTTAACTACATTTTTTCCTTTATTTTAGAGCATATTTGTAATTTAATTTGTTTTTAACTTCATATGTGGAGTAGTTCAAAGTATGTTTTGTTCGTTGGTTTAATTTTTTATTCACATTTTCGATCATACATATGTCTCAGATCCCTATCAGGGAGCTGACATCACAATGTCCAGTAAAGAATCCGATAACCAGTCTATCGTTGGGCTTATTAAATCAAAACAGCAAACCGGTTTTGCCACTCTCGATAGATAGCCAAAGGCCCTTGCTTCTTAGCCACCCGATTTATTCTTCTGACTTCTCTGTTTCATCTGCAGGACCCATCTTCAACCAATGTCTCCATAGTGCACAGTTTTAGGGCCAACAATCATACCACTAATCGAATCAATCAAAGAGGACTGAGATACGTTCAACAACAGCTTACGAAGCTGTCTGATTAACCACTTTATGTTTATCCATGTGAGAAAGTCAGCTATGTGTTCGACGGCGAATCTTTTAGATAAAATAAATACATCAGTAAGAATTGGGTTTATAGGCATCCTACAAAGAGTGGTCGGTAACTCAAATTCTGTCCAGGATATCATGTCTTTACAGCTGCTCTTCAACAAGGTATTCAGAGTTGAGTTATCAAACCGTGAATGGTGATATGTTGGTACATGTAGGACTTCGAAATGGATAAAGGCGTCATTGCTTTTCTGAAATACATATATCGATCCAACTGGTATCTTGAAGCCATTGCTGTATGAGATAAACCTGGGTTATGGAATCAAGGCAAACACCATTAATATTCCCTCAGGCAATCAGTCTGCTTTAAAATTACTTGGCTTTCATCGTATGGCATCTAAAACGGTAGAGTATTGCTATGAAACGTTAGAAAAAATTAACGTTTGGGAATAAACCCCAATTATTTTGCAGTACATGTAGTCGCCGTAGTCTACTAGGTAGTGTGTTGACTTATTAGACATGACCCGAGGTCAGACATCGAAACGAAAATATTTCTTCGGCGACTTCCTCTCAGCAGATTTCTGGCAAAAACCCTGAGGGTAAATTAAAAATTGCCATGAAAAGTTTCTCAAAAATCTGTCGTTCGCAATCGACTTTAAACTGTAGGTCCCGCCACTCATGTATAAAATTAACACACACAACATCAGTGATGTGAGAAGCTAGGTCGTAATCCTGACTAAAAGCTTGTAATGATCAGTTACGTAAGTATGTAAATACATGAACATTGCGGAGTACTGTTCATGGGAAACGCAGTTGCTAGGAATAGACTGTACAAAGTTCTATTAAATATCACCGCTTAGTACTATTGTTAATCTATTGAATCTGAATATTTGGAAAACTGGAACAGTCAATGGGTTCTAAGGGTTCAAAGACGGCGATCAGTCTCCAATTTGAGCTAATGTTACAAAAAAGTTTACTTTAAATCGACATTTTATCTGCTAATCTGAAATGACATACGAAATGTGAATTGAATTTTAATTTTCACGGCATATTTTCACATTCAAAATATTTTAAAGCTTGATAATAGTTTTAATAATTTCAATAATTTATTGTATTGTGCTGTTGTTCCTTAAATCTGCATAAAAATGAATGAATTGAAATTTATTTTTCACTCTCTACACATAAAATCGTTATGGAGTGCAATGGGGAAAAGGTATGTATGTTGGCTACACTTATTTACTGTCTCTTACAATCACTTACTTCATCCATCATTTACTACCCCCGCCTCTCCTCTTCGATTGCAATCATATATTCTCGAAGAAGAGGTAGAAGAAGTAAATCCCGAACAAAAATCAACAAAAATAATCTTCTTTGCAAACATGAGCTCCATCAGCTATTGTATAACGATTAAATGCTATTGTTGTTGTTGTATGCAGTGATGCCAGGAGATTTTTTCCAAAAATCCCTACGTCAATGAAAAAAAATCCCTTTTTTCCCTACACCCACTTTTAATTTTCCCTACAAAATTATCCCTAAAAAATAACAAATATTATAAATTAATGAAAAAAAATTCTTTATACAATTCTCGATGTGCATTTAAAATTTACACAATTAATTAAATTAGCTTGTAAATGAGATCTTGTAATGCAAATAGAATTTAATAACTCATGGCTTAATTTGTTCCTTTTTTTCGTACGTACGTCAGTTACAGCAGAAAAAGTTCTTTCAGCGTCAGCGTTGGCATGTGGCAAACTTAGTAAAATTTTTATAATTTTTGCAAAATTTGGAAAGATCAAATTGTCATTAAAATTTTTTGATTTTGGACCAAAATGCTTCAACATCTAATTTAGATAATGTTTGTTTCTCATATTCAGAAAAACTATATTCTAAAGTTAACCATTCATGTGTAAGTAAATTTAAGTCAACTTTATACTTATCACATATCAATTTAAATTGATAGACACTTACTTACTTACTTACTTACTTTTTCCAATTGCCACTTCGGGGTTTAAAAATTCTTTCTTTGAAAATTGATTTGTCATTAAGTGGCAGTCTTCTTTGCGTTTCTTCAAGTGCAGTTATGTTGAATTGTAGACAATCAGATTTTACCTGATGAGCACTGGCTTTTGGAAATGTTTTCAACAATTCTTCACATTCACTACCGACATAGACATCATCTATTGACAATGAAACATGAGGTGACCTTATGACACAATTAATTTTCAAACATTATTTTTTAATAAAATTTTGGTCAAGTTTATAAAAAAAATTTTGTTGACTCTGAATGCAAAACATGAACCAACATTTTTTTCAACTGAAAAAGTGCATTCAACTAGAATTTGCCAATTATCCAATATTCTTTCGATGCATTTTTGATGATGTTCTTAAAATTTTTCTTTTTTCTTCGTTCATCATATCTTGGAACTCCTCCAACTGAGAACATCTTTTAAAACTGCCGGAAATGTACGTTCTTATTTGTCTTACCAAATCCTCTAGAGCTCTTGGCAACATTAGGCAAGATTTGTTTGCTATGATGGCCAATACATTTGATTGTTATTACGTCGGGATTATCCAGCAAAAGTCTGGATGCGAACGAATTGTTTTGTCCGACCATAATTTTAGCGCCATCGCAACACAGTGCAATGATGTTATCAAACGGAATATTGTATGATAAAATACATTTTTTAATTTATATTGGAAAAAAAATAGTTTTAAGATGCTAAAAATTTGAAATTGAAAAAAATTCCCTACAATTCGAAAAAACTAAGAAATCTTTCCCTTTTTCCCTACATGTGAAATTTTTGAAAAAAATCCCTACAAAAAGGGAAAAATCCCTATACTTATCATCACTGGTTGTATGTGGAAAACAATAAAACCAACTTGCAACATGTAGCTGTAGAGAGTAAAGGAAAACAAAAAAAAAAGAGAGAAGAAAATTACTTCAACATCTTGTTTCTGTTTTCTGTTCATCAGCTACAAGTGGAAAATTGCCTCTGGCGAATATATAATTTGAACATGTTCTTATTTAAAAAGGAGTATAGGGAAGAGGAGAAGAGGAGAAGAGTAGAGGCAGAGAGGGGGTCTTCCCTATGAATGAAATGAAATGAAAATAGAAATGTAAAGAGAAGAATAAAAAAAATGTAAACAAAATTGGAGGCCATTGTAACTTTGCGTGCAGCAAACAAGACAACAATAAATAACTACCCAAACCTAATAACGTAACGTAAATGTTGTTTGCTGTGCAGTACCACGTTAAAGTAAAGTTTACACGTAAACCATAGCCAGAGAAGCAGCTGCTTTAAAAACGCCAACAAACAAAACCCGGTAGACTTTAAGACGCTTTAACGCTTAACGCCCATGTTGCAATGCATTGCTTGGCTGTTGGTTTGTCGTTGAAATGTTTACATTGACTTTGACGGATCCGTAACATGGTTAAAAAAATTTATGGTTGTTGTTGCTTCTGGTTTATCTACACACTCACTCACTCACTCACTCACTCACTTACCTTCAAGCAGTTGAAGTATAACGAAATAATTTTTAGTTTTCCTTTTACGTTTTGCATCCCTTTTTTCTTCTTTCTGTTTTCTGCTGTTGCTTGCCAACATACGATTAAACCAACAGCAGCAGCAGCAGCTAACAGTGCAATAAACTAACAAGTGTTTAGGGGAGACATAAACATGAGTACGCAATAGGTAGTGAGATTTTGTTTTTATTTTTTTTGCCTTTGAATAGATTTTCTTAAGGTTCATACTTGGTTTACAACTGTGTAAACTTGCTAGTCATAGGCTGATGAATCAATGAAAGATAATTCAACGCAAAGGCAAGTTCATAATTGTGCGTTAAAAATGAAATCTTCTTTTCCCTAAAATTATTACTTGAATCCTGTTTTGTTCTAAGATTTTACTCACTATATCACACTCTATTATTTAATCTTGAAAAAATAAGATCAAACTAGAGGAATCTAATAAATAATGTTATAATTTGGAAGAATTTCAATAGACGGCACTAAAATGTAATACCCCTACATGCATTGGTCATCACAACCCTTCAGTCATAATTACCACCTAGCTTCTCACACCACTCATGTTGTGTACCTTAATTTTATACGTGAGTGGCGGGACCTACAGCTTAAAGTCGCCTCCGAACGCCAGATGTTTTGAGAAATTTTTCATGGCAATTTTTTTTAATCTCAGAGTTTTTGCCAGAAATCTGCTGAGAGAAAGTTGCCGAAGAAACATTTTTTTATAATGGGTGATTTTTTTAAGAGTTATAGGAAAATTTTTCAAAAAAAACACATAAAATTCAGAAAAATGCATAAAATCTTTATTTGAATCGATAGTACGGTCCATATAATTTAATGTTTGGAGATTATTTCATGCAAATGTTGACCGCGATTGCGCCTCAAATGGTCCATCCGCTTAGTCCAATTTTGGCAAACTCTTTCCAACATTTCGGCCGGTATCTCACGAATAAATGCTTCAATGTTGTCTTCCAATGCGCCAATTGAAGCGGGCTTGTCTGTATAGACATGAGCTTTAACATAGCCCCACAAAAAATAGTCTAAAGGCGTTACGATTCGCAGCATCTTTGAAGAAGTACGGTCCAATGATGCCACCAGCCCATAAACCGCAGCAAACTGTGACTTTTTCTGGATGCATTGTTAGCTTTTGCAATGCTTCTGGCTGATCTTCACTCCAAAATCGACAATTCTGCTTATTTACGTATCCATTGAGCCAAAAATGAGCTTCGCCGCTGAACACAAATTTTCGATAAAGAAGTGGATCTTCGGCCAACTTTCCAAGATCCCATTCACCAAAAATTCTGCGTTGCGGTAGGTCGTTCGGCTTCAATTCTTGCACCAGCTGTATTTTGAAAGGCTTCACACCTAAATCCTTCCGCAAAATTTTCCAAGTTGTTGAGTAACAGAGGCCCAATTGCTGCGAACGGCGACGAATCGATAATTGATGGTCATCATTAACACTGGCCGATACAGCTGCGATATTTTCTTCAGTTCGCACTCTACGTAAGCGTGTTGGTGGTTTAATGTCCAACAATGTAAATTTGGTGGGAAATTTAGTCACAATAGCCCGAATAGCCGCTTCAGTGGATCGATTAAACTGACCATAAAATGGAAGAAGCGCGCGTTGAACTTTCTTAACAGAGCACGCATTTTGATAATAAAATTCAATGATTTGCAAGCGTTGTTCGTTTGTAAGACGATTCATGGTTAAATTCACAGTGTAACCAGTGGCGACAATTATGACGTTTGAAAAACGCTTAAATCAGCAGTTTTAACCCTCCTTGTAGAGGGAGAAAAAAAATGTTAAAAGTTTTTGCAAAGCAAATGTGTTAGAAGCAACAGATATACAGAGTGAAAACTGGCGGTTAAAGTGGAAAAATTAAATGTAAATAAACATTTATTTTGTGTTAAAAAAGGACAAATTTGGAATATTTTTTAATTTCTTCAATGAAAATCTTAAAAGTTCTTAAATATTTAAATATTAATCGAAATGTGACTGGTTTTTGGTCAGAATGAATATAGTTTCTTGTGCAAAAGGTAAGTAAGCAGTTAAATACATGAAGATGAAATAAGACATATTGCTTATAAAAATTTTTTCTTTTAGAACTTTGTGTATATTACTAGTATTTATTAATTTCTTGAATGAAAAAATTAAAATTCGGCAATTTTTTCATTATTAATCGAACTCTTAGCAATTTCCCTTCACACTGAAAAAGTTCCGTGTGCAAAAGGTAAGTAAAAATGAAAATATGACAAAATATATACTCATAACTTTTTGTTTCAGGAATTTGTGAATATACCTTTAAATTGGTTAAATACTAAGTCAGTGACGACCGATGAAAGCTGTCATAAAAAATACATTAATTCCGAAATACGTTTCCCTAATAAAACGGTTCATCTCCTTTCAAAATTATTCTAATATTCTACAAAAATATCATAAATTTCTACCAAAATAGAATAAAAATCCACCCCGAAATCTAAAAAAAACATAAACAAAACAGACAGGCAGTCAGAGAGGGACAGAAATACTTTTTTGGTAATATTTGCTGTCCTTTTCTAAGTGAGGGTTAAACGTCAAAACCGTGACGTATCTGTATACCTGTGGTTAAATTATAGACCAAACTGAAGATGTTTGACAGTGAAACAAAACACGAAACGTGCGTGAGCTGTTTAAACCAGTGTTGCCAAAAAGATAATAGCTAAAAAATCACCCGATATAATACCCCTACATGCATACATACATAATTGGCCATTACAACCCTTCAGTCATGATTACAACCTAGCTTCTCACACCACTCATGTTGTGTGTGTTAATTTCATCCATGAGTGGCGGGACCTACAGCTTAAAGTCGCCTCCAAAAACAGTTTTTGCCAAAAATCTGCTGAGAGGAAGTCACCAAAGAAATATTTTTTTTTATATTATCGTTTTGATGTCTAACCTGGGCTTTAAACCGAGGCCTTTACGTCTAATAAGCCAACACACTACCTACTAGACTACGGCGACTTCATGTAATACCCCAGGTAATTTTAATTGCAAACAGGCAACACTACATCCTGTTTCATAATTTACATTAGAAGCTTCACTTTGTTAGAAGGCCTTTTTAAAATTACAGCCTTCGGAGAAATGTCATATGCAAAAAAGAGTAGAAATTCGAAATATTTCTTCGCAGGCTGCTGGAAAACTATTTGAAGTTTACGGAAACATTAAGATTAGTAGAATGGTATACCTTGGAACTACTTATGTTTGTTGATTACCTAGGTCATGGAAAATTTACTCATGCACTTAGTGGGAAAAGTTCATCAGAGGGCTGCGCTACGCTAATGATCGTTCCATAGCTATTTCAGGCACAAATCTCAAAGTCCGTTGCGAGAGTTTTAATACAGGGACAGAAATAGACTCAGGGTATAAGTATTCTGTCAAGGCGTCTGATATCATTATGATCAGAAGGGTGGGAAAATTGTAACCCAATGTGCTTAACATCTCGCACTAATAGGTAGAGAATTTAAAATTTGTTTGAAACTTTTTCTTTTAAATACACTCTGTGGTGTTAAGGCAAGAGAGTGTATAATATGTTTGCATCATGAAACCGGGTTAAGAACCCGGCCATATATGGCCATATATGTTATGTGTCGTTACTGAAAGAATAACAAAAATTATTGTATACTCGTCTTGAACTGATTTTGATATAAAAACTTGGTTAAGGGCAAAATAAGATGTTAAGCTAGCTCAGTGGTCTATACGGTTCTTAACACGGTTTCTTGCCTTAACACCACAGAGTGTATTTAAAAGAAAAAGTTCCAAACAAATTTTAAATTCTCAATCTATTAGTGCGAGATGTTAAGCACATTGGGGTACAATTTTCCCATCCTTCTGATCATAATGATATCAGACGCCTTGACAGAATTCTTATACCCTGAGTCTATTTCTGTCCCTACAGATAATCCTAGTAAGTAGCATGACTTAGAAATGTAATATCTGAACAATCATTACTTAAAATTCCTATTTACATAATTGTTCATTAGAACCCCTTAGTTAAGACGACAACCTAGCTTCTGACACTAGAAGCCCTTGCGCTAACCAACTTTCCCCTCCTTAGTTCGGATGAACTTGGTTAGTACAGAGACTTTGTTCACCTGTGGCATCACAACGCGCCGCTATGCGTGCTTAAGTGAGCTTTTGGTATAAAGCTACCACACTAACCTAACCTAACCCCTTAGTCAAGACGACAACCTAGCTTCTCACACCACTCATATTGTTTGTGTTAATTTTATGCATAATTGACGGGACATACAACTTAACGAAACTTTTTGAGAAACTTTTCATTGCACTTTTTATTTCAGCGGGAATGGCAATATCCTTCTCGTAGATATTGCCTCCTTAATAACATTATGCGACAAAATAAAAAAAATTAAATACACCCGGCTAATGACATAGTGGAGGTTGTGAGTTTTGTTGAGTAGATCTCAAAAATATTTTTTTTATATTTCTTGAACCCTCCAAATTTGTTTCATTTGACAAAAATAGTTTTTTTTTACTTCACGCACAAATTTATTGATTACACAAACTGTTCTGACCGGATTTCCAAAACTTAAATACTGTTTGAAAGAGGAGAGATGGACCTTTGAAACGGTATACGTATATCTATTATTCGACTTAATATGCTATGCGTTTTGATGAGGTAAACTTGGAAAATTCTAATTTTTTTCATATTTTTTTCAAGTTTGTCCGTTCATAGTAGCAAACTTTAGTAAAAAAATATACGATAAGTGATAATATTCTTAAACTCTGTTCTCTTGTGAAGAGATTGAATCATCATTTGATAAAATTGGATAAAAATTACCGCAGTTATTATTTAAATAGTATAACAGTCGTGTTATATTTTTTATATATGTCATCTCATCAAATGAACTTTTAGTTCAAAAATTTTCAGAATTTTTGATGGGTCTTGATTGTTTATCATAAAATGTGTCAATTACACATTTGCACGACTACCAGAAGTCGGCTAATATTTGTGTTTTTTGCAAATATTATTATTTCTCTTTGCGCAAACATTGGCTAACTTCTGGTGATCGCTCAAACGTGAAATGTGACACATTTTGTGATAAACAATCAAGATCCATCAAAAATTCTGAAAATATTTGAACTAAAATTTCATTAAAATTAATAAATTAATAAAACAAAACACCGCCATATTAAAGTATTCAGAGATGTATTTTAAGTTGATACATTTGTGTACAAAGGTTTCAAGTGTAAAATAATCAAATTATACAAACAAAAATTTTAAATTTATTCCTTTATAGATTTATTTTAGTTGACAATATCATTTAAAAGATAAAAAATTTTATCAATTTAATGATCAACTAAATTTATGATGTGCTTACAGCAATTTAGTGTGTCAACCAATTGCAATGACAACATATTTCACATGCCAGTATCAGTATATCAGTCTGGTGACGTCCAATTGCCATTTACTGTGTGTCGTAAATTTCACATAAAAATGTTAAATTTAAAGGCAACCGAAAACTGAATTTATTTTATATCAAATTTTAGATTTAAAGAAAATAATTTAAAATATTTTTCTAAAAATTAATTGCAACAACTAACTGTTTTGCTCCAGTTTTTCTCTTTTTTCCTTAAAAATTGAAAAAAAATATCTCTGTAGTACAAAAAAAAAAAAAAAACAAAAAGAAAAACAATTATTTCCGACCTATTTCTGACTATATCTGTCATTATACCACACTACACTACACCATATCGACATGTTGTAAAGGGTCCGCCAAATAACTATTTTTTTTTTTTTTTTTGAAAATGCTTTAAAAAAAAACTACTGAATATTTTCTCAAATTTCTTTTTTTTTAATTGAAAGTACAATCCTTCCGGTTAATAATGGAAAATAAATAATTATGCGTTTTCGCTTCGCTAAGTGGGCCTGCGATCGACTTACAGAAGATGCCGATTTTGGCAAAAAAAAAATCATCTTTTCAGATGAAGCTCATTTTGATCTTGGCGGGTATGTAAACAAGCCAAATTGGTGCATTTGGGGCACAGAAAACCCGCACGCATACATTGAAAAGCCGACGCATCCAAAACGAGTCACTGTTTGGTGCGGATTTTGGTCCAGAGGCGGCATAATTGGGCCATTTTTCTTCGAAAATGAGCAAGGAGTGGCCGTTATGTCAATGGCGATCGTTATCGGGCCATGTTGAACGAATTTTTGTTCACAAAAATTGAAGAGGAGAGGATATTGGCAACATTTGGTTTCAACAGGACGGCGCTACGTGCCACACACGTGCCAAAGCTACACTCGATGTTTTGCGCCCTGTTTTTGAAGATCGCATTATCAGCCGCAGAGCTGATGTCGTTTGGCCACCTCAGAACTGCGACTTGACACCGTTGGACTATTATTTGTGGGGTGCCGTCAAAGATAAGTGTTACGCCGACAAGCCAGAGACAATTGACGCTTTAAAGGACAATATTCGTAAAGCCATTGGTGAAATACAGCTGCACACAATCGATAATGTGCTTAAAAATTGGACCGATCGTGTAGGCTACTGCATGGCCAGCCGAGGCAGCCATTTGAATGAAATTATTTTCCATTATTAACCGGAAGGATTGTACAGTGGGACCTCGATTTTCCGTGATGGTCGGGACCGGAAGCATTCTGTACAATCGATTTTCCCGGTTAATTGAGTACCAATTTTGGCTAGTTTTTTAATAGATATTTTTATTAATTAATAAATGAATATGTACATAATTATATAAAATTTAAATAATTCAAGGATTTTATATACATACACTGAAAAAAAGAATCAAGCCATCCGGGCTTGAATCAATCCATATCGGTCACAATAGTACGGTAAGTACGGTTTGGCTTGAATCAAGTACAAAAGAGTTGAATCAAGCCCGAATCAGCCAAGTACAAAAGTGTTGATTTTAGCGCGATTTAAGCCTTTTTGGGATCAAAGTGATCTCATCATGTATTTGGTTTAAGCAAATTTTTTCTTGATTTAAGATCGAATTCGTACTTGATTCAAGAGAATCAGAAGTTGAAGTAATCCTTAAGCGCACTTGTTTCAAGAATTATAAAGTTGATTTAGGCTAGATTAACTTATAAATGGGATCGAATTGAGGCAAATCGTACTTTATTCGAGCACAATGAACTTGATTTAAGCCCTAAATTATACTTGATTTAAACCTAAATTTATCCAAAAACGAGCTTGTTTCAAGAATTTTGAACTTGATTTAAGCTCGAACTCGTACTTGATTTAATCCTAAAATCGATTGATTTGAAAAAAATGCAAGTCATCTACACAAAAAAATGCAAGTCATCGACCGGAATAATCCAAGTCATCTACCAAAGAAATGCAACTTGCGAAAAATACGACATTTTGTTGGATATATATTGTATAAAACACATGAACTAAATGAGAATTATTAAAATTTTTACTTTTGAACTTAAAACCCACAATTCCATAACTCAAATAACAAATAAGTCAAAATTACACTTTTTTAGATAGATTTGAGCTTTTTAGTGTTAATTTTAGTAATATAAGGTTTAGTTTTTCACATCAATCCCGTTTTTTGCTTGTTTTAAGCAAACAATAGCCAAAACGGGCTTAATTTTTCAAGCACGTTTTTTGGCTTAAATTGAGAATAGAAAAGTTGATTTTAGCACGCCGTTTTTCTTTCTGTGTACATACATGTTTCAAAAATATAAAAAAAAAAAAAATTATTTTGTCAGAAAACAGTGAACAGTAGATAAGGATTTCATGTACTAAAGAGGGAATTCCCCTTTTTCACTTGTTTATCCAAAATAATAGAAAAAAATGTTTGCTTATAATCACGGATAATAGAGGTAATCACGGTTAAACGATGCAGAAAAATTTAAGTCGATCCAAAATAAAATTAAGTCGATGCAAAAAATTTTCTTTTTCCATCCCGGATAATTGATGTTGCCGGATAATCGAATCACGGATACTTTCAAATAAAAAATGAAATTTGAGAAAATATTTAGTAGTTTTTTTTTAAAGCATTTTCAAAAAAAAAAAAGTTATTTGGCAGACCCTTTACTTATGTTCTCCCGTTTACAATGAAATTTAAAAAAAAAAAAACTACTCAGTTTACTACGAGAACAACAGAAAAGAAAATTTAAACAAAATATACGAGTTTTCAAATAAATAATCAAAAATAAAAATTAAATTTTATTTTCATTTCACATTTATTTGTTTATTTATTGTGTTGTTTTTGTTTTCATTTTTTTTTATTGTAAGTGATACACAATAATAAACCACGAGGTCATCATGTGGCAAAATGTGCACACATCCAGAATTTCATTTCCCCCAAAAGTTCCCATTTTTTTTGTTGTTTTTATTAAAGAAAAACAAAATTGCTGCCACCAACTACTCGTTCATTCTTCATTCATGCGATTATTTATTTTTATATTGTTGTTGTTATTGTTGTTTTTGTTGCATTGATATACAGGGTACAAAAATGTTGATGGTTTTTCTTTTACCCCCGAGGGTATTTAATTTTTGTGTTTTCTTTCATTCATTCATCGGCATTTATGTATATTGAATAACTAGGGCTGAATGGGTGCATTCATATGTTTTCCTTCGTTCATATTTTCAATAACCAACCAACCAACACTATCATAGAGGAGACATGAGAAGTCCAATTTGTTTATTCAGATGTTTGTAACACACTTCCTAAAACTCACAGGGTAACAAATCAATTTCAAAACTAATGCTAATGGCACTCATGCCACTGCTGTTTACTTACTTAATTGGTCATTACAACCCTTCAGTCGGGATTACTACCTAGTTTCTCACACCACCCATCTCGTGTGTGCTAATTTTATACATGAGTGGCGGGGCCTACAGTTTAAAGTCGATTCCGAACGACAGATTTTTTGGGAAACTTTCTCATGGCAATTTTTATTTACTCTCAGAGTTTTTGTCAGAAATCTGCTGAGAGGATTCATTTTGATGTCTGGACTGGGGTTTGAACCGAGGCCTTACGTCTAATAAGCCAACACACTACCTACACAGAAAGAAAAACGGCGTGCTAAAATCAACTTTTCTATTCTCAATTTAAGCCAAAAAACGTGCTTGAAAAATTAAGCCCGTTTTGGCTATTGTTTGCTTAAAACAAGCAAAAAACGGGATTTATGTGAAAAACTAAGCCTTATATTACTAAAATCAACACTAAAAAGCTCAAATCTATCTAAAAAAGTGTAATTATGACTTATTTGTTATTTGAGTTATGGAATTGTGGGTTTTAAGTTCAAAAGTAAAAATTTTAATAATTCTCATTTAGTTCATGTATATCCAACAATATATATTCAACAAAATGTCGTATTTTTCGCAAGTTGCATTTCTTTGGTAGATGACTTGGATTATTCCGGTCGATGACTTGCATTTTTTTGTGTAGATGACTTGCATTTTTTTCAAATCAATCGATTTTAGGATTAAATCAAGTACGAGTTCGAGCTTAAATCAAGTTAAAATTCTTGAAACAAGCTCGTTTTTGGATAAATTTAGGTTTAAATCAAGTATAATTTAGGGCTTAAATCAAGTTCATTGTGCTCGAATAAAGTACGATTTGCCTCAATTCGATCCCATTTATAAGTTAATCTAGCCTAAATCAACTTTATAATTCTTGAAACAAGTGCGCTTAAGGATTACTTCAACTTCTGATTCTCTTGAATCAAGTACGAATTCGATCTTAAATCAAGAAAAAATATGCTTAAACCAAATACATGATGAGATCACTTTGATCCCAAAAAGGCTTAAATCGCGCTAAAATCAACACTTTTGTACTTGGCTGATTCGGGCTTGATTCAACTCTTTTGTACTTGATTCAAGCCAAACCGTACTTACTACCGTACTATTGTGACCGATATGGATTGATTCAAGCCCGGATGGCGTGATTCTTTTTTTCAGTGTACTTACTAGACTAAAGCGACTTCAACTGATGTTAATTTGAATAAAAATGATAGCGCAGGCCAAGAAAATTCGCAATAAATGCTTGAAACGTTCACAACCCTGCTATGCTTTCCAAAAGTGTCAAAGTAGGGACGTCTGCAATTATTCATCTAGTTGGTGCAACTGCAATAATTTAAACTACTCTCTGAAGACTTGGATTGCAGTCGTATCATTAGACTCGGATGCAGTAAGATTATCATACGTTGATTCGAAAGCGAATGATTTACGAAACCTCTATGAGCCTCTACGCCTATTTCTATTTTTACAAGAATAATGGCAACATATGTTTATTCTGAAGGAGCAGTGTTAACAGGGGGCAAGTCATGTTCCAATGGATCCCAACTAGCAATCTACAAATATTTCCGAACGACAGATTTTTTTTTTCGTCTGGCACACTTACAGGGTGGCTGATATATAATGCAACAAAGTAAAGCGCTATATTTTTTAATTTTATTGTTCAAAAGCAATAAATGTTGGAAATAACATCAAATTTTAGAATCAGTTTAGATTTGTTCGAATTGGCCACCTTTGGTACGAATTATGGCCTTCAAAGGGCCGACAAAGCCATCACAGGCTGCACGAAAGTGGCTCTGCGGTATTTTGGCCCATTCCCGGCGAAGCGCCGTCTTGAGATGATCGACACTTTGGTATTTTTTTAGTGAGAACCTTACTCTCCAAAATGCCCCAGGCGCAAAAGTCCAACGGATTGAGATCCGGAGATTTTGGTGGCCATTGTGGGATAGAAATGAAGCGAGGAACCTCCTTTTTAAGCCATTCTTGGCTGTCGCGTGCTGAGTGCGGTGGTGCTGAGTCCTGTTGGAATGTCCATGGTCTGCGGCCGAAATGTTTGTCTGCCTAGGGCTTCAATACTGTCTTTAAGACATTTTCCCGATAATATTCGGCATTTATTATGACCCCACGGTCCATGAATACGAGCGAGGAGCGACCATCGGCCGTTACGGCGGCCCACACCATTACCATCGGCGGCGCTTGAGTTCTGGTGGCCAATCGCAGGTGTAAATTTTCAGCTGACCTCTTTGGCAAGTAAACCCGATCATTTTGTGTGTTCACAAACTGCTCAATTTGGAATGGCTTCTCATCGGAGAAAACCAAATTCGGTAACTGGCCACTTTCGCGCAAGCGAAGTAACTCTTTGGCTCTTTCCAGTCTAACTTTTTTTTTGTCCATCGGTAAGCTCTTGCACTTTTTGGAACTTCAATGGCTTTAGTCCAAGCTCATTTTTCAATATGTGTTGCATGCGTTCTCGCGATATGTTCAGCTCACGAGCAATTTTTCTACCACTGCGGCGTGGATTTCGATCTAATCTGGCCTTCACTTTTCGGATCATTTTTGGTGTTGTTAGCGTTTTTTTTTCGTCCACTTTTTGGACGCGATGCAACGCTGCCAGTATCACGGTAACGAGCAATGGTACGAGAAACAAAAGATTTATTCACATTTAAATGCTGGAGGGCTCTAACCATAGCCACCTGTGCTTTTCCAGCCAAATATAAAGCAATCACACTATCACGCTTGAATTCCATCACGAATAACTTTCTTTCTGAATGCAATAGATCAAAATGCTTTTGTAAGCTAGTAAATAATAAAATGAACTGTCACTTGGAATAAATGTGTCAGCTGTCAGACGAGCGGTTTACAAATGATAACAACCTGAAGTTGGTTGCAATACATATCAGCCAGCCTGTAAATGCTTAAAGATAGCTTATGGTGTTTTCTTTTCTACAAAGAAAATGTCACCCTCTTACAAGGTGCATTAAAAAAATTTTTGATCATCCCTGTTGTAATGTCATTTTTTATTTGAGAAGAACATAACACAAATATTAAAAAAGGGTATGCCCTGTGTTTACCACTTATTAAGAAAATGAATGAGGAAATGCCAATTTGTTCAAAGGTGTTGCCAGATCGCTAATTTTTCGACTTCATTTTTTGCACGATTTTCTTTATAACAAAAAAAAAAAATATTTTAACACTGTTCTAACATTGAATGCAATTTTTTATATTGCTGACCATGTAGCTTTAATAATGTAATATTGCCTTAAGATTACTCCACAAAACAATGAAAAAATTAACTTCAAATTGGATAACAATACCAGGCGACTTTTTTTAATTTTCATCTGGTAGCCCTATAAATAAACAAAAGTCATCTGCTTTACAGGGCATTATCAGCACTCTCGATTTATACAGGTGCCCTACACCATTGGCAAGTGCAAATTATTTAGAATAAAACATACCACCCTTTTAGAGGGCGAAACATTTTTAAGAAACAAACGCAAAATTGCATTTTGCGTTAATAAAATGCACATTTTTTGGTAGAAAAGAAAACACCATTACTCCAGCAAACGATGCAATCAATCCACAGATTTGGCATCGTTTAGAGATTCTGGATGAATTTTTTTTTTTGGGTTATTGTGGCTTGTGAGTGCTTATAGAGAGTGACAATCAAGTGTGTGTGTCTCATATATTATGCGTATGTAGAGTTCTTTATAAATTCATTGACACATACTTTCGATTTCGAATCTTTTAACGTTCATTTGGAATGCAGTAGGTTTGCCAAACAAAGTACAGATCAGACACCAGACACCAGAGATTTAAAAAGTTCACAATGTGCTGTAACGTCTGTGTACAGTCTAAGGATCATAATCACAATAATAAGGTTCTGTTAACAGCCTTTATAGTCTGTTACTATCTGAAAAATGATTCCAGAATACTAAGGAATATTTTTGAAAATTTTTTCGTGTCTCATCTCTCTCTTTAAAAATAAATTTGTTTTGTAGGATGCTTTAATGGTCGTACTTGGCCGTTTCCGAAACTTTCTATTTTTTTTTTGTTTTTGTTGTTGTTTAATTTTAAATATTTCGATTATTTGTAAACATTTCAGTTTTACATTTTACATTTTATTTCTGTTAAAGGCGAAAATATTTTTAAAGGGGAAATTTTGCTTAAAGTTTTAAAATGTTGAGGCAGAGATTTAAAAGAGCAGAGACATTTTTCTTTTGGGGTCATTAATTAAAGCTTTTATACTTTTAATGGATTTTGTGTTCCTATGTGCTATTTTCTGAAAAACTTCGTATAATTCTGAAAAGTACATCAGATTAGGGAATAAAATTTGGGAAATTACAGAGATACATGCACTCAATGCAATGAGGACCCTCAAATGTAATAAAGGGTGATTTTTTAGCTATTATCTTTGTGGCAACACTGGTTTAAACAGCTCACGCACGTTTCGTGTTTTGTTTCACTGTCAAACATCTTCAGTTTGGTCTATAATTTAACCATGAATAGTGTTACAAACGAACAACGCTTGCAAATCATTGAATTTTATTATTAAAATGCGTGCTCTGTTAAGAAAGTTCATCGCGAGCTTCTTCCATTTTATGGTCAGTTTAATCCACTTAGCCACTGAAGCGGCTATTCGGGCTATTGTGACTAAATTTCGCACCAAATTTACATTGTTGGACATTAAACCACCAACACGCTTACGTAGAGTGCAAACTGGAGAAAATATCGCAGCTGTATCGGCCAGTGTTAATGATGACCATCAATTATCGATTCGTCGCCGTTCGCAGCAATTGGGCCTCTGTTACTCAACAACGTGGAGAAACTGCGGGCTTCTTGGGGACGATTGCCTGTAGACTGTCTAATGGTGAAAGTATAGCACTGGCCATTTTATAGTCACCTAGCAGCAACTCGTTTCCTTGCCGTTCGCATCTTCCCCCTTTCCACCTTTCCTAAAAAACCTGCACAATGCACTGCATGAGTAGGGGCCATCCCCTGAGTGCTGGTTTCATAAAAAAAAAAAAAAAAACCTGGAAAATTTTGTAGAAGGATTTAGGTGTGAAGCCTTTCAAAATACAGCTGGCGCAAGAATTGAAGCCGAACGACCTACCGCAACGCAGAATTTTTGGTGAATGGTCTCTTGGAAAGTTGGCCGAAGATCCACTTCTTTATCGAAAAATTATGTTCAGCGGCGAAGCTCATTTTTGGCTCAATGGATACGTAAATAAGCAGAATTGTCGATTTTGGAGTGAAGATCAGCTAGAAGCATTGCAAAAGCTACCAATGCATCCAGAAAAAGTCACAGTTTGGTGCGGTTTATGGGCTGGTGGCATCATTGGACCGTACTTCTTCAAAGATGCTGCAAATCGTAATGTAACTGTGAATGGTGAGCGCTACCGTGAGATGATATCCAACTTTTTTTTTGCCCAAAATGCAAGAGCTTGACTTGCATGACATGTGGTTTCAACAAGACGGTGCCACATGCCACACAGCACGCGTAACAATGGACTTATGGAGAGGCGAGTTCGGTGAACATTTTATTTCACGTTCGGGACCGGTCAATTGGCCGCCTAGATCGTGCGATTTAACGCCTTTAGATTATTTTTTGTGGGGCTATGTTAAAGCTCATGTCTATACAGACAAGCCCGCTTCAATTGACGCATTGGAAGACAACATTGAAGCATTTATTCGTGAGATACCGGCCGAAATGTTGGAAAGAGTATGCCAAAATTAGACTAAGCGGATGGACCATTTGAGGCGCAGTCGGGGTCAACATTTGCATGAAATAATCTTCAAACATTAAATTATATGGACCGTACTAACGATTCAAATAAAGATTTCATGAATTTTTCTGAATTTTATGTGTTTTTTTTTGAATAATTTTCCTATAGCTCTTAAAAAGTCACCCTATAGTAGGGTATACTCCTAGACATTACAATCGAATGTTAAACACGTACCTCTGGTTTCTTTCTGTATTAAGTCTCAACATAACGAGCTTACTTGCTTAATTGGTCATTACAACCCTTTAGTCTGGATTACAACCTAGCTTCTCACACCACTGATGTTACATAATTGGTCATTACAACCCTTCAGTCAGTATTATTGACCTAGTTTCTCACACCACTTATGTTGCGTGTGTTAATTTTTATACATAAGTGGCGGGACCTACAGTTTAAAGTCGACTCCGAACGACATATTTTTTGAGAAACTTTTCATGGCAATTTTATTTCGCTCTCAGAGCTTTTGCCAGAAATCTGCTGAGAGGAAATCGCCGAAGAAATACGTTTTGTCATGCTTTTCAAAATCACGAATGTACTGCGAATGTGACTTGGCAATTGCCTCAGAAGAGCAGACTGCATTCATCTTCCTTGTGGTGCTCTCTAGTGGTATTACAAGAGTTGTAATTGCCTTTGAGGAAATTGTTTAATCACAGATTAATCAATTGTGTGTTGGGAATAATTTTATAACAGCGCATTGAACAACAATCCAATATTTTTTTTTTAAACCTGGAAGAAAGAGTAATAAAAATTGGAATTAAAATTACAAAAAATAAATTTCGTTTCCTTTTAATCACCTTAAATTGCTACAAATCTTTGCTCATCATCTGCTTTCCCAGATATTTTCTATGAAATTTATTCGTACAACTGCTGCTAGAAACGAAAACCAAAAAACTAGTTGCGGTAATAAAATACTCTTCAACAATACAATTTGCCAAAAATCCATACACTTGGCTTTGGTGGGATAATAAATAAAGAAAATGCATCTGTTGCTAGTGTTGCCTTTGGAAAAAAAAAATTTATTGGATTTGGGATGAGCACGTCTGGCTTAACATAAAAAACCATAAAATATTACTTACTGCTGTTGCCATCCTCCATCCTTCCCGCCATCCATCCACCATCAGTTAAAGGAGAAACGGCAGCCGATGTAAATTGCAACAAAATTTAATGCAACTGGAATGAAGAAAGAAAATTTTGAAATTTCTCACGTAGTTCTCTCGCTCCCTCTCGAAATGAAATTAATTTTTGAAAATTGGTTTCTATGGAAAGAAAGGTAGAAATATAGATACGAGAAATCATTATGGAAAGAGTAATAATTAGAAAATAGATGATTAAAACCGACTAAAGCGGAACCTCTATCAACCGTATATATTTCTCTGGGGCCGATCACTGATCATTTCCGATCTATTTCTGCCTATATCTGCGATTATACCACACCACACCATATCGACATGTTATACAGGGCGGGCCAAAAGCCACGAAGGGGTTTAATCGTTTAATCGTTCTTGGGAATCTCGTGGCTTTAGTTCTTGCACTAACTGCGGCTTGTATGGGAAAAGATGTAAATTTCCCTTTAATATTCTGCGTAAAGACCGACGAGACATTTGCAGCTCAGCAGAGCGCCTTCGAGTTGATGTTTCAGGATTCTCCTCAACACTCTCCAGAACGCGTTGAATATTTGCTTCATTAATTACAGAATGTGGTCTTCTGCTTCGTGGAAGATCCCTTAGTGAGCCTTGTTCCTGAAAACGTGTCACTAATTGATTCGGATGGTGAATTCCGCACATTAAAATGACGACGATAGGCTCGTTGAGTTTGAATTATTGATCGATGATGTTCAAAATAAAGTTCTATGATTTTGGTTCGCTGGATAACGTTGTAACCTTCCAAAATTAATCTCCCAGATTTATTTTACAAGTCCTAAAAAGAAAAATAAAAAAAAAATTAAACTAGAAAAGTTATTAATTTTTCAAATCCCTTCGCGACTTTTGCCCCACCCTGTACTTACGTTCTCCCGGCTACAATGAAAAAAAAAACAACTCAGTTTACGAGAACAGAAAAGAAATTTAACCAAAATATACGAGTGAAGTCGCCGTAGTCTAGTAGGTAGTGTGTTGGCTTATTAGACGAAAGGCCACGGTTCAAATCTTCGGCGATTTCCTCTCAGCAGATTTCTGGCAAAAAATCTGAGAGTAAATAAAACCTGCCATGAAAAAGTTTCTCAAAAAATTTGTCGATTGTAGTCGACTTTAAACTGTAGGTCCCGCCACTCATGTATAAAATTAACGCACACAACATGAGTGGTGTGAGAAGCTAGGCCGTAATCCTGACTGATTTATGCCCTTATTTTGACGATTTTTAGAAACTAAAAATTTACGTCATATTCTTTACTTTAGTACATCAAAAGCCACTTTAAGCATTGTATTTACTTTTCAGTTATTACTATTGCTAATTTAAGTGATGATTTTTCTGTATCTTATGTCTTTTTCATCCCGTAAAAGCCAAAAAATTACAATCTCTGCACGAAGTGAGTTCCACATTCGAATAGTCCGACAAAATAACGAATTTTGTCTGTAATGTAATCGACCAGTACGACCACATATGTACGTATGTGCTCGCCGAGAGAGGCGAGTGATACGTAGGAGTATATGATTCTCGGGAACAAGTCCCTTATTTTGCTCGAGCAAAATCCGTTATAATAGCGATAGAACAGTGAAACACAAACTACATTGCAACGATGCTCTAATGAATCAATGGAGTTCGATACCCTATCTTCATTAACGGGCAACTTCGCCCTCTCTTGTACAAGGTCGAGAAGTCTCAAAATAGACGTTGAGGCACCGCCCTATACATGAGAGTTGTACTTCATTCTCTTTCGGATATAAGTGCTGTAAATAGTAAGAAGATCAGATGAAGTGAAGTATTTCTTGCATTCTCTTAAGAAGCTAATGGTGTTTTCTTTTCTACAAAGAAAATGTCACCCTCTTACAAGGTGCATTAAAAAAATTTTTGACCATCCCTGTTGTAATGTCATTTTTTATTTGAGAAGAACATAACACAAATATTAAAAAAGGGTATGATGCCCTGTGTTTACCACTTATTAAGAAAATGAATGAGGAAATGCCAATTTGTTCAAAGGTGTTGCCAGATCGCTAATTTTTCGACTTCATTTTTTGCACGCTTTTTTTATATCAAAAAAAAAAAAATATTTTAACACTGTTCTAACATTGAATGCAATTTTTTATATTGCTGACCATGTAGCTTTAATAATGTAATATTTCCTTAAGATTACTCCACAAAACAATGAAAAAATTAACTTCAAATTGGATAACAATACCAGGCGACTTTTTTTAAATTTTATCTGGTAGCCCTATAAATAAACAAAAGTCATCTGCTTTACAGGGTATTATCAGCACTCTCGATTTATACAGGGCATAAAATGCAATGCCCTCCACCTCTCAGCAGATTTCTGGCAAAAACTCTGAGAGTGAATAAAATTGCCATGTAAAGCTTCTCAATAAAATTTGTCGTTCGGAGTCGACTTTAAACTGTAGGTACCGCCACTCATGTATAAAATTAACACACACAACATGAGTAGTGCAAGAGGCTAGGACTGAAGGGTGCGGACTACTTGGGGACGATTGCTGTAGACTGTCTAATGGTGAAGGTATAGCACTGGCCATTTTATAGTCACCTAGCAGCAACTCGTTTCCTTGCCGTTCGCATCTTGAGATGTCCACAAACATTACTCCCTCTCTTCCACCTTCCTATAACCAATTTTCCTAAAAAACCTGCACAATGCACTGCATGAGTAGGGGCCATCCCCTGAGTGCTGGTTTCACCAAAAAAAAAAAAAAAGTGCGAATTATTTAGAATAAAACATACCACCCTTTTAGAGGGCGAAACATTTTTAAGAAACAAACGCAAAATTGCATTTTGCGTTAATAAAATACACATTTTTTGGTAGAAAAGAAAACACCATAAGGCACTGAAAAATGTGTCGGTTCTAGCGAACATCACACTGAATTTTCATACCGATTTTGTGACGATTATTTTTACGATTTCCATGAACGTCTTAGACGATTTTGACGATTTTTTTCATAATATTTGACCATTTGATGCTTTATTTATCTGGCAGCTATGGTTGTAATGGCCAATTATGTATGTATGTACATATGTATACGAGTGATGTTCTCGTTCGATCACTGATCCTTGATCTACCCGTATATCACAGAATGGTTGCACTATGAAAAGGGTATGTAGCCGTCAAAGTACATCATTTCACTTCTCTTACTCAGTTTCGTTGCAAAGCGAGCTGACGGGCATTTAAAGCTGAAATATAAGCCACTGTTTTTGCTGATTGTAGGACAATCAAAAAAAAAAATACGATGAGTAATTTAAAGCCATCATAAACCGCAAACAACAATCCAATCGCTCTGTGCTGCTAAAATATTTTATCTAAGAAAAGAAAAATAAAATTCCAATTTGTAATTTCATTTTAATATTCTCTCTCACTCGGTTTTATTACCACCAACGCTTACATGCCAGGCTATAAACATCCACTTTAACCACACCAGCAATAATAATTTTTATTGTAATTTTTTTCCTTTTCTTTCTTTCTTTCTTTCCTTTTTTATAAGACTTTTATCATAATTCTGTTACTGATTCAGATTCTGATTCCAGTTCCGCTAATACATAAATCTGTAAATCACTCTGAGAATTATTTGTAAAGTTTGAACGCCTCTTTTTATGGTTCATCTTGCATTGACTTTAATTCAGTGATAAACCGTTATGGTCTTGCTCTCTCCCGCTCTGCTGATTAACAATGCTTAGGCAATTGTTTTATATAAGAATTTTATTCTTCTTCCTCTTCTCCTCCATCTTTGCTTATATTTCTCACGTTTTATGAGTAACGGTTTGAGGCTGAATTTTGTTCTGAAGAAACTGAAATAAAAAAAAAAAAAAATGTGACTGCAATGATGACAAGTGTGGCGTTACATTATTTTCTACATCGCCTGTAAGAATTTGCCAAGTTTTTCTGTTTTTTTTTTTTTTTTTTCATAGGAATTCCATAAAACGAATGCTCTTTGAAATCAAAGCCTGGTTTCTATTTCATTTTGTATTTCAAACTCTTTTAAATTATGACTTATGACCCCGTGTGATAAGATTTTTTTTTTTTTTTTTGCAACGAGTAGTTGTAATAACCCAGCAAATGTTTTTCTGATGTCTTTTTTTTTTTCAAATAAAATAATTTTGCGAATATAATTGCTGTGTGTAAACAAAGGCTTTTAAAAGAAAAACTACATTTATTCTGTACAAAATTACCATCGGAGATATTGCGTACTACACATAGCGACGGTTTGAGCGATAAATAGAGATCGAGTTCTGCTTGTAACCAAATCAACGCTGCTTTTGAAAAATACATTAAAATGGCATCAGTTCTAGAGGTGTATAGATTGAAGATTTTTGTCATCTCTAGATTTCTAGTTGGATTCCATTGAAACATGACATGCCACTTGTTAACACTGCTCCTTCAGAATAAACGTATTGTTACGTTTTTACCTTTTAAAAACTTTATGTAAACAACAACAATTGCTTTGTTTGTTATTCCTCTGTTTATATCCTTTGCATACACAATAACAATTACTAGACAATTATTCGACAGAACTTTGTAACGGCGATCTTTAAACCACGATTACAGTATTCCCTCGATTTACGTTGTTTCGATTAACGTCGTCAAAAATTTTGTTCCCTTCAACTTCGATTTGCGTCGTCATTCGATTTACGTCGCCTCTGTTATTTATAAACAAAATCAGGGGAATTCCATCTTTAAAAAAATTCAATATTTGTGTGTAACTATTTGAATAAAATATAAATAGAGTTTTGAAAAAAATAAATATTTAAGTGCTAATGAATAATTTTTTGTTTTTTATTAAACTTTTTGTGAACAACATATGAAATAAATTTTTATAACAAATCTAAAATCCATCTATATTTATGTATGTACTTAGTTATACAGAATAAAAATTGAATTATTTTAGTTTTTTTTTTCTTGGAAAATGTGCATAAATAAATGCATCTGATAGTATGAGTTATTTGAAATTCGATTTACGTTGCCTTTTTCCGGAACATTCTACGACGTAAATCGAGGGAATACTGTACTCTCTTCAAACACACCGCATCTTCACACAAGACTGACTGAACTTTACCCACTCAGTCGGCTGCTTTGCCTTGCCTTTTATATGACAAAGTAAACAGTCTGATGAATGTAAGCGAACGTTCATGACTTCGCCTATTCGAAATCTCTATAAGTGTAAACACCGTTGTTTACATTTTATTATTGTAGTCTTGTTGCTGTATTTTTGTTTACTTGTTTACCATTTTTTTTTATGCTGGTGTTTGTTGTTATATTAAGCAGTACGATAATTTGTAAACAGGTTTGTTTACTGCATTGTTTTGTTTTTGTAGCTTTTGTTTATAATTTTAATGTTAAACGATGTAAAAGCAAAACATCAGTATCTAGATTTTTTTCATCTTCGTAACAAGGTGTTACCAATATTCCTATAGGAATGAAATAGGCGTAGAGGCTCGTAGGAGTTTGGTAAATCTTTCGCTTTTGAATCAACGTATGATTATCTTACTGCATCCGAGTCTGATGAGTGTGCAATCCGAGTCTTTATGGGGTCGCCGTGGTCTAGTAGGTAGTGTGCTGGCTTATTAGACGTAAAAGCCAGGGTTCGAGTCCCAGGCCAGACATCAAAAAATAAAAATACAAAAAGTATTTTTTCGGCGATTTCTTCTCAGTTTCTCAAAAAATCTGTCGTTCGGAGTCGACTTTAAACTGTAGGTCGTGTGGTGTGGTGTGGTGTGAGAATCTGCGGGCTTCTTGGGGACGATTGCCTGTAGACTGTCTAATGGTGAAGGTATAGCACTGGCCATTTTATAGTCACCTAGCAGCAACTCGTTTCCTTGCCGTTCGCATCTTCCCCCTTTCCACCTTTCCTAAAAACCCTGCACAATGCACTGCATGAGTAGGGGCCATCCCCTGAGTGCTGGTTTCATAAAAAAAAAAAAAAAAAAAAGTATTTTAAAATGATTGCAGCTGCTCCAACTAGGTGAACAATTGCAGACGTCCCTACTTCGACACTTTTTGAAAGAATAGCGGGGTTGTAAACGTTTCAGGCATTTATTGCGAATTTTCTTGGCCTGTCCTATCATTTTTATTCAAATTAACATCAGTCGCTTTATTCTAGTAGGTAGTGTGTTGGCTTATTAAACCTGAGGCTACGGTTCAAACGCCAGGCCAGACATCAAAACGAAAAGATGAAAAAATATTTCTGCGCAGACTTCCTTTTAGAAGATTTTGGCAGAAACTCTGAGAGTAAATAAAATTGCCATGGAAAGTTTCTCAAAAAAAATCTGTCTTTCGGAGTCGACTTTAAACTGTGGGTCCCTCTACTTATGGATAAAATTAACACACTCAACATAAGTGTGGTGAGAAGCTAGGTCGTAATCCTGACTGAAGGGTTGTAACGACCAATTATGTACGTACATATTGTTACGTTTTTACCTTTTAAAAACGTTAAAAATATGAGTTCGTAGATTGCAAATAAAATAAAAATAAATATGCGTTTAATTTTAAGTCAATTCTTTATAATCTGCACAACTTTTGTGCCACTGTTCGAACTTATTCCACGTATACAATGATAACTTTCACAATATGTGCTTGTTCGTGATATTTCTCTGCTTACAACCTTTTTATAAGCAACAACACTTGTTAGTTATTCTTCTTTGCTCACAACCTTTTTGTAAGCACCAGACTAACAACTGTTTTCTTCACGCAACTTGTCTGCACACAAGTCTGACTGAATTATAACTCGATCTCGTATCTTCACACACCACTGGTTGAATTCTCACTCAATTCAACGCAACGTCGTCACACGACTAACTTAACTCGAACTCCGAGAATCACGTGTCTTCATACACGACTGACTGAATTCTAACTGAATCCTCGTTGCTCGCTTTATCTTGCCTTTTATATCACTGGATCAACAGTGTGATGAATGCCCTTGAAGGATGATGACGACCTTCGGGAACAATCCAAAAATGTAAACAACTTGTTTCCATTTTTGTTGTTCGTATATCTTGTTTACTTTCGTCCAGGCAGAGTTGTTGTTGTTTTGTTTGTTTGTCTTTCCGCTATATTTTTTATACACGGACGTTGTTGCTATATTTTTGTTTATTCATCGATCTTGTAAACAAGCCTGTTGTTTTTGTTGCTATATGCTTAGTAATTCGTTGATCACGTGAACAACTGCATTGTTTTGTTTTTGGAGCTTTTGTTTATCATTTTATGTGTGGTCAAGTCCATTGTGTTGTTTTTGGAGCTTTTGCTTATTATTTTAACAACACCATTTCCATTTTCGTAACAATATGTATGTACGTTAACAGCATAAAACTAATTTTTTCTTGTACTCAACCTTAATAAATTGTTCACTAATTTGGCATTTTATAACAAGGTTGGCTAATACGTTACATTATTTTAAGCGGGTTCAATAAATTCAACTTAAAAAGAAAATGTTCATCAAATCTATGGGAATTAAATGTGGTGGGAGATATTTTCTTATTTATAAACTCTACCCACTTTTGAATGCCCGAAATTAATTGAAAAAACTTCGTCTGCAATCATTTAACAATTAATGATCCATAAAAACTCATTCATTTAACACATGGACTCATGTAAACCTCTTGTTCACCGATGATGTAAGAAAGAAAAAAGACGAAAGCCACCGAATTAATGAAATGGACAGCCAGAGGTGTAAATGACACCTTTGGCAACAAGAAAAAACAGCATGAGGCATTAACATAAGCTCTCTCGCTCGCTCTCTCTCTCTTTTATTTTTTGTACTGCCAGCACAGTAACCTTAAACGACCCTTAACCTCTGTAAAGAGAGGCTAAATGAGACCAATGCTTGTATTGGGGATTTTTTATTAACCGTTTGGCTTTCAGGCGTTTAGATATGTATGAGGAAAAGGGTGACCTTTCTTCAACCTTTTACATGCAAAAGAAAATTTTATTCCATTTTATCCGATGACAATACAGCTGTGGTCCTTGTTTAATGGCCAGCAAATGCATGAAATGATGGATCATTGGATAATGGAAAGAATGAAGAGCTGGTACGTGTGACATGCGTTCATTATCTTTTCAACGGCAGTCAATACGTAGGAAAAGAGGCCTGAATGTGTTTTTAATTTGTCACTTGTTCTGTCACCTTATTTTTCTTTTTTTTGGAATTCAATTTTCTTCAATTTATTTTTACTTTTACAAGAATGGGTGGCAGTTGACAATGCCATCACTGCCATCACCAAACTTTTGTTTAAAGAAGTGTGTCGTGTCTTACAGGTTGTTGTCATTCATTCATTTATCCATTCAGCCAATGTGTCATTGTAATTGTCATTGAATTCAAATGCCATCAACAGATAATCGTATTTTAGTCTTCTCTGCTTGTGTCCGTCCCCCTTTCACGAAAATTAATTTTCCAACACACATGTTGGCTGTTTGTCTCCTTTTAAACGTTGTAATGGAATTTGGCAATTGACAGTTCATTGCTTAAAGGAGGATTAATTTTCAAGTCAATAGGCTTGCCTTTGTGGGTGTCGTCTTTAACATTAACGGCCTATAAATTGTATTTAAGGTGGAGGTGGAAATAAATAAAGAATTTTATTTTTTTTATTGCCCGTGGTAAAGCTATTTGTGACATTAAGACAATGAAATTGAAAAAAAAAATGAAAATAAAACGCTTGCGGTATAGATTAAATAACACGGCATACTGCAATTACAGGAAGGAGCAAAAAAAACCTTTCGGGGAAAATTTTCTTTTTAGAATGCCTACTCAGCTCAGCTTGCCTTTCCAGAAGTTCCAGCAGTTTTCCGCATGTATGTAATACAGACCAGAGATCAGCAATGAATCGTATTTTCGCTGCTCATAGGTACTTATGAAATTTTGAGTATGAGTGAGTCAAGAGTATTAAAATTCAACTACTCTGATTCATTCGTACTCGCTACAATATTGATTTGTAAGTATAGGTTGCAATGAGTATGAGTACAACGTCGACGTCAAACTCACAACATTCGATTCATAAATTCATTCAGATTCATAAATTTAGAAAAATACTTATAATACTTACAGTCAGCGTTACCGCTGGAAATTTTTAAGAAGTCGCACAAAAAGGGGATTTTTGAAAAAAAAAGTCGCACATAAAGGGTATTTTGGCAGTAAAAAGGGGCAACATTTTTAAAAGAAAAGAAAATGAACTAATACAGATAAAAAAAATAAATTTTTATTGGATTTTTTATTGTACATTAACAAAAATATAATAAGTTTATTTTTTAATAATTTTTCCAATTTTTTATAATAGAAACAAATTTTTAGCAAAAAATTAATAAGCCTAAACAAAAATTTTAATTTTTTTTGAATTATTTGTTCTGTTTTATTTCTAGCTTTAAAATGTAATTTCATTCAAATTTATGAACGTTAGGACATTTAAATTTCAAAAATAAAAAATGCATTTTTAAATTTATAAAAATTCCATTAAATAAAACTTTTTTTGCTAACCCACTATATAATAATACAAAACACAAAACAAAACTACATATTATTATAACTAAAAAACAGTTCATTGAAAATAAATAAAATTTTATACAAAATTGCGTATTTTGTAACAAATTAAAAAAAAATAACAAAAAATATAATATAAGGAGTGCGCACAAAAAAAATGGGCCTACTTTTAAGCTTATAACTTTTATCATAATTGAAAAAAATGAATACCGTTACATTGTTTTTGTTAGTCATCTGTTTCAAAGTCCACGTGCTAAATGTCATTGCAATAGCAAAATTAGTTTTTTGAAAATGGGCACCCAACAAGAATGTCGTAAAAAAATAATTGAAATTTTTAATGAAAAACCGCGCCGCTTACAAAAAAACGATTGCTAGGCTTGCAGGTGTTAACCAAAAAAACAGTTTCTAAGGTAAGTATAAAACAATATAAGGAGTCTTTAAGTATTGAGAGAAAGCGTGGAAGTGGAACAAAAAAAGGATTTGCCGACCAAAACAAAGCAAGTAAAATAATGCGTATTTTTCAAAAAACACCCTAACATATCTGGAAGAAAAGTGGCTCAAAAAGTTGGATGCTCTGAGACCTTTGTCAGAAGAAAATTTTATACACAAAAGAATTCAAATATTATTTACTTTAATTGAAATATAAAACGTAAAAAATCCACCATTTAGTTTTATTTCTATAACGAAAAGTGTAAGTCCAGATTTTTTTGTGCGCACTCCTTATATTTTAAAATAAAAAAACAATTCAAAAGCTGATTGTTCCGAAAAATGTAAATAAAAGAAAGAAAAAAAAAATGTAAATAAAAAAAAATACTTTTTCTAAAAAAGGGGAAAAAAGGGTCAAAAATCATGAAAAGTGTCAGATTTAGTTCATTTTAGTAAGGGGGCACAAAAAGTGGCGGGTTCGCTGAAAAAGTGTCAAATTGCGACTTTAGTCGCTCAACGGTAACGCTGCTTACAGTAGTAGTTATTGTTGCATTTACAAAAGAAGAGAAAGGAAAAGACAAAGACACAGTGTTGCCACCAACAGCTTTATGACTTACACACAACTGGCATCGAAATTACACATATGAAAAAAAATTACACACAAAATTCTATTTTTACAAATATTTAGTACATATATCATGTAATCATTAAAATTATATATTCATATACATTCTTAAAATAATACACATAAAACAAAAGACTTGTAATTGCAAACATTAGCCTTAAGGCACCTGGAGACGATCAAATGAAATCATCAACGCCTTATATGTACGCGTGTTGTCATTCTACACGTACACGTTGTCGGCTTTGATTGATGAAAATCAAAAAATTTTGATTTTTTCATTTGATGACTTTTTATTTGATTGCCTAAATTTCTGATTGACAAGCATTTCTCATTTGTTCTGATATTGTAGTAATGAACACATACGCGGATAAAAACTAATAATTTTATTGCCGTCATGTAGGAATTTGCAGATGAAAAAAATATTTTACAATTTATTGAGAAATACCAGTGTTTACCAGTTTTATGGAAGGTAAAACTGGAAGCTTATTACAATATTTCACGATGTTAATAGCAATAAATCGTCATGCGAAGAAAATATTTTGGCATTCAAACACTACGAAATTAAAATAATGATTGACGTATTTATTTAAACGTCAAGCACACCACACGCACACTTATGTATTATTTGATGAATTTATTTGATCGTCTCCAGGCGTCTTTACATGTAGAAAGAGAATGATGTAGGTGTTTAATTTTTCAAACTAGTGTTGGAAATTGCAATAAATTTATAAAACAAATCAGTGTTAACAAATTGACTGTTAAAAATTGCGATTAAAGAAAAAGGCAAAAAGTAAAATTACACACAAATTACACACGAAACTAATTACACACATGCTACACACACAATCAAAAGTTACACACAATATGTGTAATTACACACAAGGTGGCAACACTGCAAAGACAGCAAGCAAAGCCCACACACAACCTTCTAGCGAGTATTGTGGTGTTCGTACTCGAATCATACTTATTTTGTGCTTCGTGTATATGTTGAATCATGGAGAGTCGAAATCAACAACATCGTGCGTATTGTTAAGTATGAGTACGATAAGTATTTTTAACTTTGAATATGAGTAGTATGAGTATGATATTAAAATAAGTATGAATGCGTATAAGTATCTGAAATTATAAGTATGACTCGAACCTACTCATCGTTTTGAATACTCGTTGCTGATCTCTGATACAGACGTATTGTGACGGATATCTTGAATAATCTGCTAACAATCTCTATCCCTTTTTTAAAAAATATTTCCCCAAAAATGATTGTTTGTTTTCAAACGAATCGTCTAGATTTGAATGAAAGTTCATTTATAAAAATGTTTAAAATTCTTTAATTTCCTTCAGTAAACAAAAAAAATGCATTTATTTGGCTCAATAACTCTTTACCGATAACCATTGGCTGTAAAACCATAAACGTTATCGATATCATAAATCATAACGATTTGATTTTATTTTGGATTTCAGTCGCACTTCCTTAATCTTATCGCCTCGATAACTAATCTAAATCCGGCCGCTGTAAAGCTAAAGTAAAGGAGATTAGAGGAACACAGTATTGCAAAGTACAAAAAGCTCGACTGGGCATAACAATCGATATCAGTTAGTGTTTGTATCTGTGAAAAAACAATACACAATGAAAGTTTTAATCGTTTGTGCTCTGTTCTTGGTGGCCAGTGCCAGTGCTGGTTCCTTGTCTAATATTGCCCAGAAATTGATGCCCAGTTTTGCTACCGGCTACATTATCAAAGGTGAAGATGCCGCACCCCATGCAGCTCCTTATATTGTCTCCTTAAGCCGTACCAGCAAACCTTCACACATTTGCGGTGGCACTCTCATCAACAAGAACTGGGTATTGACTGCTGCTCACTGTATTACCAATCCAGTGGGTATGGGTGTTATTGCTGGACTCCATAAGCGCACTAACTACGATGCCAAGACCCAGTCGCGTGTTGTTGACTACGGCAAGGTCCATGAAAAATATACGGGTGGTGTAGGCCCCTATGATATTGCCATTTTGCATGTGTCGCAACCTTTCGAAATCACCGAATGGGTACAACCTGCTGTTTTGCCTGCTCCCGAGGAAATCCATGACGGTGAAACTCATTTATATGGCTGGGGTCAACCTAAATCGTATGTCTTCTCTGCTGCCACTACTTTGCAAACCGTCACCACCGAAATCGTGGAATTCAACAAGTGCAAGGAAACTTTACCCGCTGATGCTCCCATCCATCCCACTAATGTTTGCTCCGACTCCATGCAACAAAGCATCTCTGCCTGTAATGGTGATTCTGGCGGTCCTTTGGTTAAGGAATTTGAAAACGGTCCCTCTGAATTGATTGGTATTGTATCCTGGGGTTACATCCCTTGCGGTTTGGCTCAAATGCCTTCCATTTACACTCGTGTATCTGCCTATATTGAATGGATTAATGATGCTCAAGCACAATTCTTCAAGGCTTAAGGCAATTACTTTCGATTGTTAGAGTTATCAATCAATATTTGAAATAAATTTAAAGCAATTTTAGAAAAAATTTAAAGGCTTTGGTTTTTTTTATTTATAGAAGGGAAATCAAAGTTATTTTTACAAATTTTCTTAAAGAAAATGGGGGATCTTTTGGTAAGAAATCTGTCATCATAGTTTTCCTTTGAAATTTCAAATTTATTTTAAGAAACTGCCTTTTGGCTTTTCCAAAAAATAAATATAAGTTACAAAAGAAATATGCTTTCTATGCAGTTTTAGTTATGCTTTCATAGAACATGTAACTTAAAGGAATGCATTCATTTTTTGAAATTTTAAAAGTTGAAGAATTTCTTTAAAATTTTTTTTTTTCTTTTCAGGTAAGTGCAGTTCCAATAAGTTTCTAAAAACTGTTTATTTTCAATACAATGTTTCACAAATGTACAGTGACGAGCAATAATGCATACAGGTTAGTGAATGATAAAAATTAATGACATTAAAGTACTATTCAGTGTAGCGTTTATAGGGTGGCTGATATATAATGCAACAAAATAAAGCGCTATATTTTTTTAATTTTTTTTTTTAATTTTATTGTTCAAAAGCAAAAAATGTTGGAAATAACATCAAATTTTAGAATCAGTTTAGATTTGTTCGAATTGGCCACCTTTGATACGAATTATGGCCTTCAGACGGCCGACAAAGCCATCACAGGCTGCACGAAAGTTGGCCCATTCCCGGCGAAGCGCCGTCTTGAGATGATCGACACTTTGGTATTTTTTAGTGAGAACCTTACTCTCCAAAATGCCCCAGGCGCAAAAGTCCAACGGATTGAGATCCGGAGATTTTGGTGGCCATTGTGCGGTAGAAATGAAGCGAGGAAACTCCTTTTTAAGCCATTCTTGGTTGACGCGTGCTGAGTGCGGTGGTGCTGAGTCCTGTTGGAATGTCTGTCTGCCCAGGGCTTCAATACTGTCTTTAAGACATTTTCCGCGATAATATTTGGCATTTATTTTGACCCCTTGGTCGATGAATACGAGCGGGGAGCGACCATCGGCCGTTACGGTGGCCCACACCATTACCATCGGCGGCGCTTGAGTTCTGGTGGCCAATCGCTGGTGTAAATTTTCAGCTGACCTCTTTGGCAAATAAACCCGAACATTTTGTTTGTTCGCAAACTGCTCAATTTGGAATGGCTTCTCATCGGAGAACACCAAATTCGGTAACTGGCCACTTTCGTGCAAGCGAAGTAACACCTTGGCTCTTTCCAGTCTAACTTTTTTTTTTGTCCATCGGTGATCTCTTGCACTTTTTGGAACTTCAATGGCTTTAGTCCAAGCTCATTTTTCAATATGTGTTGCATCCGTTCTTGCGATATGTTCAGATCACGAGCAATTTTTCTACCACTGCGGCGTGGATTTCGATCAAATCTGGCCTTCACTTTTCGGATCATTTCTGGTGTTGTTACCGTTTTTTTTCGTCCACTTTTTGGACGCGATGCAACACTGCCAGTATCACGGTAACGAGCAATGGTACGAGAAACAAAAGATTTATTCACATTTAAATGCTGGAGGGCTCTAACGATAGCCACCTGTGGTTTTCCAGCCAAATATAAAGCAATCACACTATCACGCTTGAATTCCATCACGAATAACTTTTTTTCTGAATGCAATAGATCAAAATGCTTTTGTAAGCTTGTAAATAATAAAATGAACTGTCACTTGGAATAAATCTGTCAGCTGTCAGACGAGCGGTTTACAAATGATAACAACCTGAAGTTGGTTGCAATACATATCAGCCACCCTGTATAATAATAAATTAAAGGACAGGTAAATAAAAGAATCCTGGCAATTCAAGCCAGAACAATAGCTTATTTATCACGCGTCTATTCCAAGTTCAATGGATCTTTGCTGTTTACGTTTGAAACCAAAATTATTTTTTAAAACTCGGGACTAAAATAATAGAAAATCATAAAAGCTTAAGGATATTTCAATTAAAAAAAAATAAATTTCAATTTGCTCTGCTAAAGTGTTCACCACCAACACAATATTTTATTAAAAAATTAAAAAAGCCACAGGCTGCATGCAAGCTCTTGCAACTTATTGTGGTTTGCTGTTGTTATTGTATTTAAACTTCAATTAAATTATTGAAATGAAAATGACAATTTTAATTTAAATTAAAAAAATATTTAAATTATAAAAAGCTCTTAATTTATTTTTATTTCTTTTTCATTTCCAGAACAATTTTATTAAAGCCTTAATATCACTCTTTAAATTTAAATAATGCCACACATACATATACACACTTATAACTGTTTCATGGAGTTTTCAAAAATAATAGACATTGAGATAGACAGAGAGAGAGAGAGAGACAGAGAGAGAGCGACAAGTCAAAAGAGATTTTTCATTTTAAATTTTTTTTTTAAAGATTTTTATCTGTTACAGACGTTTGATGGAAACGTCATAGAAAAATAATAATAAAGTGAGACACTGACAGCCGACGACGACGACATGTCTATGGAATATACACACACAGGGGCACTCAATCATCCATCTACACATGGAATAACACTGAGTACTCAGTAGGCATGTAAATGTGTGTATGTGTGAGTGTATGGGTGTGAATAAGAGGAATGAAAAGTTTTGTTTTTATTTTCAATATGATATGCAAGGCACTAAACAGTGTTGCCGTTTTGGTTATTTTTAATTAAAAATTATAATTTATACGCGGTGAATAGACGTTTTTACTCATGCATGAAATATATTTAATTCTCACACCGTTTTGTGAGCAAACTTGTTGACATTTGTTAAGGCCCCTTCACACGATCACACAAGTAATATGATCTGTCAAAATTTTGTGTAGAAGAGTACGGATGTGATCGTCTAAACGTACTATGTAATGAAACCATCACACATTGAGAGAAAATACGGATGAAAATTTTGACAGTCGTATGGCTCTCTTCATTTTTTGAAATGATTTAAAAAACTAGCAAGTCGCATTAGATCAGGGATGTATTTTTATGTAAACACATAGAAAAAGAGTTTAACAGCTGTTTTCATTTTACTTTGTTATTGTCTTATACCGATCATGTAAACACAGAAAAAATAATCATACGACTATTATTCTCTTTTTTGAAATACGGAAGGAATTTCATTTTACTTTTTCATCAGACTTTACGTATTACTTGTGTGATCGTGTGAAGGGGCCTTTAAGGCTATCTTAAGGAACTCTGATCGCTCTGATAAAGCAACTAAAGGGCTATCCATTTCGTGGTATCAAAAGTATGGGAATGGAATTTGACATCTGTCAAATAAAAGTCGCCGTGGTCTAGTAGGTAGTGTGCTGGCTTATTAGACGTAAAAGCCAGGGTTTGAGTCCCAGGCCAGACATCAAAATAAATACAAAAAAGTATTTTTTCGGCGATTTCTTCTCAGTTTCTAAAAAAAAAAAAATCTGTCGTTCGGAGTCGATTTTAAACTGTAGGTCCCGCCACTTATGTATAAAAATTAACACACACAACATAAGTGGTGTGAGAAACTGCGGGCTTCTTGGGGACGATTGCCTGTAGACTGTCTAATGGTGAAGGTATAGCACTGGCCATTTTATAGTCACCTAGCAGCAACTCGTTTCCTTGCCGTTCGCATCTTCCCCCTTTCCACCTTTCCTAAAAACCTGCACCATGCACTGCATGAGTAGGGGCCATCCCCTGAGCGCTGGTTTCATAAAAAAAAAAAAAAAATTGTGAAACCAATTTTTTTCTTTTCAGTTGAAAGTCTGACATTGACGAAAATTGATCGCTTAACTATCACACAACGCATAAAAATTACCAAAAACCTACTATAAAAATGGTGATTCTGCCACAGCCACGTATTGTGCGTATCGGCAATTTTTCGAACAAAATTTTCTTCAGCGATGAATCACATTTCACACTCGGTGGGTATGTTAATAAACAAAATTGTCGTATTTGGGGTTCTGAGAATCCTCAAGTAATTGAAAAGAGGCCATTACACCCAGAAAAAGTCACTGTTTGATGCGCTCTTTGGTCCGAAGGTGTGATTGGACCTTACTTCTTCGAAAACGACGATGGAACGACTGTCACCGTCAATTCGAAGCATTATGGTCATATGATAACCGACTTTTTTTTTTGCCTGCTATTGAAGAATACGACTTGGAGAATATGTGGTTTCACCAAGACGGTGTCACATGCCACACAACTCGAGCGAATATGGCTTTATTGCAATAGACATATCCTGGCCGTAATTGTAATTTCTCGTCGTGGCGATATCAACTGGCCACCAAGATCATGCGATTTGACACCATTAGACTTTTTTTTTTGTGGGGCTACGCGAAAGACCGTTTTTATGTAGATAAACCTTCAACTTTTGAGCACTTAAAAACCAACATTCGTCAAGTTATGGCTGAGATACCGCCCAATATGTGTCAAAAAGTGGTCGAAAATTACCTCAAAGAATCAATGCTTGCAACACTTCGCGTGGAGGTCATTTAAATGATGATGACATAATGTCAACGTTCAAACTTTACAACAAAAAAGAAATATAATGAAACAAATATTTTATATGTGTTTTATTTACGTTTACTTTTGAAACCACGAAATGGATAACCCGGTATGACCACTGAATTTCACAAGCTTGTAGGCAATTACCTGTTTTAGATATAAAATTTTTAACAAATCGTATACACAATCCTTTAGCCAGTGATATAATAATTGTTAGTTCACTTTTATAGTGAAGATTCAATTCACTAAACTGAGAAAAAAAAATACTTTAGCCAGGATTACAACCTGGCTTCTTATATCACCTATGTTGTATGCATTAATTTTATTTATGGACTTCGGGACATACAGTTTAACATCGAATTCGAAGCGCAAATTTGATAATCCTATGCCAGATAATTCCTGACAAAGTGCACCAAAACTACAGCAAGGTATTTCTGGCCAACAGCCTAGAGTTACGACTAGAGTTACGACAATGAATTGGTTTATACGGCTTCACTAAAATAAAAATTAAATATGGTATTCATTTCCCCAACTCTATAGAATACAATCCTTGCAGAGTAGGGGTGTCAAAATATCAATGGCACTATCGATAGTATCGATAGTTTATATTTTTCGTTAATATCGATTTTTTTTTTTACAAATTATAAACATTTAACTATTATCGATAGTTTTTGCCACTATCGATAGTAAATGTTCCACCACAAATTTTTGGTTTGTATTTATAAACTGGTGATTCCCACAGTATTACTATAAAATGGAGAGTGAAGTAAAGACATTAACTGGTAAGCTACAAACATTTCTAAGAATTTTGCTTTCTTTAAATGCTAAATATGCTTTTTCTTAGGTTCCCCAACCGAAAAAAGATAAAAAACAACAGAAAAAGCAAAGAAGTCAATATCAAACGTCTGGAAGCATTTTACATTAAGTGAAGATAAAAAACAAGCGAAGTGCCAAACATGCAAAAATATTTACAAGACGAGTGGAAACACGTCAAATTTAATGCATCACTTAAAGCGCAGTCATTCGTCGCTCATTGAACCAAAAACTATTGGTTGACTGACCATTTATCTTAAATACTTCATGTTTAATTTTTTGATTTTTGAACTAACAAATAGAGTTCGGTTTTGTTTATTTTTGTTTATACAAAATGCGTTATTTAGTATTTTAACCTATTAAATTCAAATTTGTAAATCTATTATTTGAGAGAATTCGATAGTGTCACGATAGTATTGCCGATATATCGATATTTTGTGTAAGAACTGATAGTTTAGATTCGATATATCGATATATTTTTATGAACTATCAAAAATTTTCGATAGTAGCACTATCGATAGTTTGACACCTCTATTGCAGAGCTGTCTCTAAGAATGAAAAAATATTATCATTCTCCATGCAGGCCGTAATCTATATTTCAATTTTGAAGACCTTGAACATTATTTATACCCAGTATTTACAGCCGCTAAGTGTTGGCTTCTAGTTCGAAAAGAGAAGATTAGAAGGAAATATTTTTTGTTAATTTTATTGAAATGTATGGAACTTTGATTTCAAAAATATCTGCATCAATGGCAACACTTGCCCACAACGTACACATTTATACACTCATAGGACAATGATCTATAAACCGTTAATGCATAATGGTTGGTTGTGTGTTGAGAGGAAGAAAGACAAGAATTGTTAGGCTCTTTAATTTTTATTTTCTTGTTTGTTTTGTTGTTGTTTTGTTGCTGCATTATGCAAATAATTACAGAGAATTCTGTTTAAATATTTACTTACTTCGTATCTGTCTATCTTTTTCTCGCACTCTCACACACTGTATGAATTTCTTTTTGTTTGTGTTTAAGTGGCAAAAGGGTAAAACTTGTCCCCATATACACACACATTAACAGTGTTTACTGTGTAGTTGTTCTCTTATCTGATTATGCTGAAGTTATTATTTTTTTTGTATTCACTCTCCCGTTTTACAGTGACATTGGAAACCTTTTTTCTTCCTTTTGTATATTTTTTTTTTTTTTGTATAAAAAATTCAAAAGGTTAATTATGAGTCTAGATGTTGCCATTGTTGTTTCTTTTTTAATCCATTTTTTATCTCTCTATTTGGATCTGCTGTGACTCTTTAAAATTTTAATTTCTTAATAACATAATTATGCACTTGAATTATTCTGAATTTATTTAAATTTATTCACAGCGAAACAATTTGATTTCATTTTCCTTATTTTTTGTTCTTCATTTTATTTTTACTCTCATTTTTTTTTTTTTTTTTTTTTTGTTTTTCCTTGTTTACAAATTTATTTTGCTTTTCTTTCTATTGGTTTTTATTTTTATTTTTTTATAAACATTAAAATGCATTTAAATTAAAAATAAAAAAAAAACAAAGCAAAATCTCTTGCCACTTACAGACACAGACAAACTCAGTCTAGGTTTTTTCTATTGCAGCCCACCATTCAATCCGTCTGGCTCCAGCCTGTTAGCCCCTGCAACGCAACGTTTGCAAAGAAAACCCATGTAAAAAAGGCTTTTAAAGTAAATGTTTGAGGGTTTACAATGAGACATTTTTTTTATTTTGTTATTTTGAAAAATATTTCCTTTTTCAGCATTATAAAATCGCAAGTAAAATGACAAACAATTCATTATTAAACATAAAGAAAATGTATTGCAAAGGCTTGTATTACATTTAAATACGTTTTATACGTTTCTATATTCTATGCCCTACACCGGGCACGGGTGGTAAATGTGTACGTCTTAAACAGTGCCAATAATAACAACAGACTCTGAATTAGCTGCTAAAATAAATGCAGAAACCTTTTTTTCTTTTAATTTGTTTAACAGAGAATTTAGAGAATTCTCTCTAATAATTGAATCTCTTAAATTGAATATAATGTAGTCTTGTAGGTAGTGTGTTGGCATATTAGATGTGAGGCCGTGGTTCAAACCCAGACATCTCAAATAAAATGTACCAAAAAAATATATTTCTTCGGCGTCTTACTCTGGCAAAAACAATGAGAATAAATAAAATCTGTCGTCCAAAGTCCATTTGAAATTGTAGGCATAGCTGCCAGATAAATGAAGCATGAAATCGTCAAATGTTTGAGAAAAAATCGTCAAAATCGTCAAAGACGTTTATTGAAATCGTAAAAAAATCGTCAGAAGAAATAAAGAAATAAATTAAAAGTTGTTAAGAATCAAAATTATTAAATTAAAGTTTAAACAATCTATCCCAGCGTTGTGTATTGACACATATCCGGAGCAATAATATTGCATCATCTATGTATATCTATGGGCGGTGTAAATATTAGGGAGTCAGAGACGTATTAGACGTTCTGAGCATGAAAATTCAGTGTAATGTTGGCTGGAACCGAAACATTTTTCAGTTCCGTGGCTTCTCAAGAAATACTTCACTTTATCCAATTTTCTTACTATTTACACCATATGTATGGAATACAACTCTCATGTATATGTAGGCCGGTGCTTAAACGTCTATTTTGAGGTTTCTCGACCGTGTATAGAAGAGGCCGTAGTAGCTCGTTAATAACGGTGGTGTATTTAACTCGTTGCAATGTGACTTGTGTTTCGCTGTTCTATCGCCACTACACTACTATGGATTTTGCTCGAGCGAAATAAGGTGACTTGTTCCCGAGAATCATATATTCCTATATAACACTCATCTTTCTCGGCCAGCACATCTGTATGTGGTCGATTGGCCAGTGGATCGGACACTGCATTACAGACAAAATTCGTTGTTTAGTCCGACTATTCGTATGTGAAACTCAATTCCTGCAGAGGTCTTTTCTATTACTTATGATATAAAAATATTTAAACCTAGTGTCGATAAACACTGTTTTCTCTTTCCTCCTTCCAATAACATATTTTCATAGTTCCAAACACAATGCCATCCATCCCCTGAGTTATGGCCGCACAACAAAAAAAAAAAACGGCAGTTGCCTTTGTTCTTCCGACGGTAATATTAGAAGCTATACTCGAATTTTTAAAATTGTCTGCAACTGCAAATGATAAATTATGCGCAACTACGAGTTTATTTAGGAATTGTAATTTTTTGGCTTTTAAGGGATTAAAAAAATCATCACAGGTATTAGAAAATAACTTAAAAATATAATATTTTACTCCATCTTATTACAAGCAGAAATTCCAATAGTAACAATTGCAAAGCAAATATAAAGCTTAAGGAGGCTTTTAATGTACAAAAGTAAAGAAAATGATGAAAATTTTTAATTGCTAAAAATCGTCAAAATAAGGGCATAAATCGTCATGTCGTCAAAATGATATTTTTGGAGCTCAAAATCGTCAAAATGACGATAAATCGTCAAATCTGGCAGCTATGATTGTAGGTCTCCTACTCACTCATGAATAAAATTAACAAACAACATGGGTGATGGGAGAAACTAGGTTATAGTCTCGACTAAAGGATTATAATGACGATAAAATTTGAGAAGTTTAATAGAACAAGATTAAGTACTGATCTTACTGGAGATTAATACAGGATGAAATGAATGCCAACAACATTTAGAGCGGCAGTAGTCTTAAGGATTATGACAAAGGTTTGGACTTGCTGTGCAACTCTTCTACACTAATGGTCTACAGTATTACTTGTATTGAGTAACATTTCTGTCGCCGACTCTTCCATAAGTTGTATTAAATCAAAATTAATTTAAATTTTTAAAGAAATTGATTTAAGAAAAATTTTTTTGCTGCCTATGTCTCTAGTGCTTTCTACCATAATTCTGGTAAACTTTTCTCACACACACACACACAGTAAATGAATTTGCTTTTGAAGCGAATTTTTCCCTTGTTAATGCAATTCATGCAGTGCAATGCCATGCAATGCATTGCCTTTTAATGAAGTAATAATTGTTATCTACCCCTCTCTCACTCTCTCTCTCTCTATGTCTGTCTATGCCTGCTTGTTTCATGCAGTAATTTACTCTTCATAATTTTGCATAATTATTATTGAAGCAGACGTTTTTCACTTTTTTCCATTTTTTTGAATTTTTTTGAATTATTTTGTAAAGGAACCTAAAATCCTGATGCTTTTATTTCCACTTTCGAAACGAAATTTACTTCATTCCTTTAATTATGTTGTTGTTGTTGTTGTTGCTGTTGTTGTAATAAAAAAACCAATACACACACAAAATAAAAGCCTCAGAAAAGTATGTAAAAGTGAAATAAAGTGCCAACTTTGTTACCCGACGTCGGAACCTATTCAGGAAAATAATTTCCAGTAACAAGTTGATGGGTTTTTGGCTTTTTTCCCTCTTTTTTTTCTTTCTTTTTGTTTTTCCTTTTATTTTTTTTTAATACTTTTATTATTAAAAAGAAGTAAAAAAAAAGTTCTTTTAATTGTGATTTTCATTTTTCCTTGTTTTATTTTCTTTTTCTTTTGTTCTGTAGGCAGGCAATCCAACATTGCTTGTTGCAGTTAGAAAAGGAGCCTGTTTAACGCTACACTGTTGCCAAAGGAAATTGAGAATTTTTTTTGTTTTGTTTGAATATAAAAATTTTGCAAAAGGTTTGTGAAAATATTTTGAAATTGTTTGAAATTAAATTTCAGTCATTCGAAAGCCACTTTCGATAAAATTTGAATAACATGCGTAGAAAAGTTGTACCTGAACAATTTCCATGTTCGTATGTAAACCACGTCTAGCGTGGATGCAATCTCAAAGAAAATCTTAGATTACTCAGTAGGTTTGTCTGTTTTCTTTTATAACCGGCAGTCATAAAGCAAAAGCATCTCAAATGATATTTTTTTTATATTTTTGTGATCCTGTCTTTCTAATCTTTTTAATTTAATTGGTCTGGTAAGATCCTACAGGGTGGCTGATATGTATTGCAACCAACTTCAGGTTGTTATCATTTGTAAACCGCTCGTCTGACAGCTGACACATTTATTCCAAGTGACAGTTCATTATTTACAAGCTTACAAAAGCATTTTGATCTATTGCATTCAGAAAAAAAGTTATTCGTGATGGAATTCAAGCGTGATAGTGTGATTGCTTTATATTTGGTTGGAAAACCACAGGTGGCTATCGTTAGAGCCCTCCAGCATTTAAATGTGAATAAATCTTTTGTTTCACGTACCATTGCTCATTACAGTGTTGCATCGCGTCCAAAAAGTGGACGAAAAAAAACGATAACAACACCAGAAATGATCCGAAAAGTGAAGGCCAGATTTGATCGGAATCCACGCCGCAATGGTAGAAAACTAGCTCGTGAGCTGAACATATCGCGAGAACGGACGCAACACATATTGAAAAATGAGCTTGGACTAAAGCCATTGAAGTTCCAAAAAGTGCAAGAGCTCACCGATGGACAAAAAAAAAAGTTAGACTGGAAAGAGCCAAGGAGTTACTTCGCTTGCACGAAAGTGGCCAGTTACCGAATTTGGTGTTCTCCGATGAGAAGCCATTCCAAATTGAGCAGTTTGTGAACAAACAAAATGATCGGGTTTACTTGCCAAAGAGGTCAGCTAAAAATTTACACCTGCGATTGACCACCAGAACTCAAGCGCCGCCGTTGGTAATGGTGTGGGCCGCCGTAACGGCCGATGGTCGCTCCCCGCTCGTATTCATCGACCGTGGAGTCAAAATAAATGCCGAATATAATCGGGAAAATGTCTTAAAGGTAGTATTGAAGCCCTGGGCAGACAAACATTTCGGCCGCAGACCATGGACATTCCAACAGGACTCAGCACCACCGCACTCAGCACGCGTCAACCAAGAATGGCTTAAAAAGGAGGTTCCTCGCTTCATTTCTACCGCACAATGGCCACCAAAATCTCCGGATCTCAATCCGTTGGACTTTTGCGCCTGGGGCATTTTGGAGAGTAAGGTTCTCACTAAAAAATACCAAAGTGTCGATCATCTCAAGACGGCGCTTCGCCGGGAATGGGCCAAAATACCGCAGAGCCACTTTCGTGCAGCCTGTGATGGCTTTGTCGGCCGTTTGAAGGCCAGAATTCGTACCAAAGGTGGCCAATTCGAACAAATCTAAACTGATTCTAAAATTTGGTGTTATTTCCATCATTTTTTGCTTTTGAACAATAAAATTAAAAAAAAAAATAATTAAAAAAATATAGCGCTTTACTTTGTTGCATTATATATCAGCCACCCTGTACATACAACTACATTCGATGACCCTTCTTATGGCATAGATTTCCACCTGGAAAGCAATATGTAAAGATCTCCACCTCCGAATTATTTATACAGGCTACATTATACATTCTCCATTATGTGCATGACAGTAATTTATGGGCAGTAATTAACCAAAAACCATATCTGATGATGTGTAGTTTCTAAGCACCCTGATATTTGTCCTACCAAGGTCCACCGTTGCCTAATTCATTGTGTTTGGAATTTATCTAATTTGCTGAGCCTAACTACCATAGATTTGCTTTATTTTTAAATTTAATACAAGTTTTCTTTTGGAAACAGTGTGTACAAAAGCGCTGCACAGTGGGATTGGTTTTATAAAACAGGATACAAATAAAACTGACAGTAAAAAATGTGTAACCCAGTTAAAGAACAAATCCAGAAAAATAATATCTGATCCATACTCTCCATGTTTAAAAAAACGAAATTGTGATCCATACTCTCCATGTTTAAAAAAAAACGAAATTCTTTTTATTGCGGATTTTCTTTCGGACTTACTTCCTCTCCACCACAACGTCAAGCCGTATCTTTTTGCTGTGTTTAAGCAATTATTGGTTGTAATTTACCACCACAATGTGAATTCAATTTAATTGATTATATTTATCATACATTATCAGTAGTCTAGCCCACTGTGCTTTATTTATGCTCTTTAGTATGATGTTTATATGATGCATACAAACGTCATCATAATAAATGAAAAGTTTTTCTTGTTGTTGTTGTTATTGTTGTCTCTACTGTACTACTGTCTTGTCTGTGTGATAACGTCTTGGTTTCCTTTCGCATAACTTTGAAGAATCAAAACATCATGCTGAGCACTTACACACACACATACACATACTCTCCATCTCTATTTCAAATAATTCTCTTCTCACACTAAGCCATGCACACACAAAGAACACAATCGCTGTAGAGAGAGCCATACACACACAAAGGACACACTCGCTATAGAGAGAGGCAAAATGATAAAAATAAACAAAAAGAAGAAAAATTCAATGCGCTCTCATGTTGCACAAGCAGAAAAAGTTGTTGCAATTCAAGTGCGACTAAACGTTACGCTACAGCAAAAGAGTACAGTACAGTATGTACATATAGGGGAAAATAGTAGCATTTTGACAGAGGATCTGCTACAGTAGATTAATTACCTGTTGAGCTGTAACAAATTCGAATGGAACTGGAAAAAGTCAAGGAAAAAAAACGGAAACTAAAGATGGTGATGGAAATGCTTTGTGGCAGCCATATGCTGTTTAATCTGACATTAGATTAGATCGTATAGGCTGCCGGGTTTTACAGACAAAGGTTAAGAAAGCAATGCAATGCTTGTTGGATGATGGGATTTTCCCAAAACTTCGCTTAGTGAACTACAAGGATTCCTCATGGCAATTTTGGATTATTCAAAGGTACTTCTTATAAGGGGTCATTTTTTAAGAGCTATAGGAAAATTTTTCAAAAAAAAACACATAAAATTCAGAAAAATGCATAAAATCTTTATTTGAATCGATAGTACGGTCCATATAATTTAATGTTTGAAGATTATTTCATGCAAATATTGACCGCGATTGCGCCTCAAATGGTCCATCCGCTTAGTCCAATTTTGGCATACTCTTTCCAACATTTCGGCCGGTATCTCACGAATAAATGCTTCAATGTTAACTTCCAATGCGTCAATTGAAGCGGGCTTGTCTGAGCTTTAACATAGCCCCACAAAAAATAGTCTAAAGGCGTTAAATCGCACGATTTAGGCGGCCAATTGACCGGTCCCGAACGTGAAATAAAATGTTCACCGAACTCGTCTCTCAATAAGTCCATTGTTACGCGTGCTGTGTGGCATGGGGCACCACCGTCTTGTTGAAACCACATGTCATGCAAGTAAAGCTCTTGCATTTTGGGCAAAAAAAAAGTTGGATATATCATCTCACGGTAGCGCTCACCATTCATAGTTACGTTACGATTTGCAGCATCTTTGAAGAAGTACGGTCCAATGATGACAAATTCAATGATTTGCAAGCGTTGTTCGTTTGTAAGACGATTCATGGTTAAATTATAGACCAAACTGAAGATGTTTGACAGTGAAACAAAACACGAAACGTGCGTGAGCTGTTTAAACCAGTGTTGACAAAAAGATAATCACCCTTATTCTGGTTGTCGTCGTCGTCGTCGCCGTCGTCGTCGTTACCAAAAATGATGTCGATAAAATCAGAGTCGACAAAATCAGAGTCGACACAACACAATATTGACGGCGTATTGACTCACAGAATACCAAATGTGTGTCGACAGTCATCTATAACTGTCAATAACGACAAACAGAATACCAATTTTAAACTGTCGACGCAAGACGACAACCAGAATAAGGGTGAATAGCTAAAAAATCACCCTTTATATGAGTTTCAAAATACAGGGATATCTCCGAAAATTGCATTGTTGATGCAATGGGCAAGGTCAATACGTAGCTCACAATACATAACGGCATAAGAGTTCTCCGATTAAATTGAGTATTCTGCTAGAAAGGAATAAGATTGATTGTCCTCTTTAATCGCATGATCATCTATCGCAGTATTCACAGCTCACATCACTATTGGAAGGTATTGCGATACATTCGATATTACCCCCGAATAAAACTGAAGAGGAAGAAGAAACTATCTTTCACTTCATATTTTAATGCAAAGCTCTTGCTATGTAGTTATGAGTAGTAGTTTATTTTCTATTGTCTTTAAGAGACTTTTGATAAGGACTACTGCATTAGCAAGATGGTGTCCAGATAGTTTGCTATAAGGAATCCTTTTGAAGAGATGATTGACCAGATATGCTATCAAGCGAATTAAAAATTTTAACATCATCAGCATACATGAGTATATTAGAATGAATAATAACAGATGGCAAATCGTTTATAAATAATTTGAATAGTATTGGACCAAGATGGCTTCCCTGAGGCACTCCGGAGGGAACATCGATGACTTTAGATAGAGCATTTATTGAAAATTACCGTTAGGGGACGAGAAAGGTTTTCGGAACAATGTCTAAGAATACAAGTAGGTATACCCTCTGGACCTGGGATAGGTGAGCTTTGTATTGACATTAGATTTTTTCGAACAGTTTCAGCAGCAATATACGAAATATGAATACTTGATGACTGGGATATATCATAAGGAATGAAATATATCATAAGGAATGGGATATATCATAAGAATGTTTAATCCCAGAATTAGATTGGGTACTTGTGGTATCACAATGAACATAACCTTTGGCCAAAGTGGGTCTCCCACATAATCTAATCGAACCTGTTTATGGATTGAAAAGTATTTCAAATTCTAAACCAAAACACCAGGATTTTTTTTTATTTATTTTAAAAGTTCCGTCAAGGCCAACAAAGAATTAAGAACGGAAATATACGAATGTTAACCTCCGCCTTTCAGGGTGTAGGGCATTAACTTGACGTTGATATTGTTTTGCTGTGTTTAATTTAACAACTCTTTTGAGTGTTCTATGCTGCCACCTCTCTCACTAACAGTTACTTAGGACTACTCTAACTCCTGCTCCTATAGTCTTAAGGCTACGCCTTGCATATCGTTTTTCTGTTTTAATTTTTTCTTTTTCCTTTCCCACATAAAAAATTTTTTTTCAACTACTTACACATGTATTTGTGTTTCTCAGTGTTTTTCTTTTTCATTTTCTTTTACTCTTAGAGCCTATTTGCACACAACAACAACAACAACAACAAATATTTGTGCAAAAGTTTTACAATTTTTCCCATTGCATTGCATTTCTTTTTCTCTTTTTGTTTTTGCTTTGGTTTTAAAACAAAAAGGAAAAAAAAAAATTCCCTCAATATTTCAACGTTTTTCTCTTACAACCAACCAACCTGCTGCTGTTTTTTTTTGTTTACATCGTACACTGTTTATGCCTGTTTGTATGCTTTTAATTTGTGTTTTTTCTGCTGCTACTACTGCTACTACTACTTCTACTACCACTACTACTGCTAACATAGCAAATGCAATACCTTCACCAACACTATTATACTTTTAATGTTGTGTGCCTGAGAATTTCTTTTTGTGTTGTACTCGTATGCGTCAGTTTGTATGTGAATGTATAAATGCTATTGCCAATGTGTTGTGTTGTATGTTTTGTATTAAATTACCATGTAGTGTCACAATGGCACCCTAATAGGTGAATGTACTCTATCTCTGTTTCTCTTTTTAGGCTCTCTTTTATTTGTTTTGTTTTTATCTTTTGTAAACGTTGAAATGATGATGCCCTACCTACCTCAATTGTAGCAGGTGATTTAATTTTACGACAATAGTTTGAAAAATTATAAAATACCCGTTTAGTATAAAATCTAGGTTGAATAACAATCGTACACAATTTTAAAAATCAAAGCATTTTATAACACTGGCTTTAAAACAGTCTATCTATCACCTGCATAAAAGTTCTTCCCGTTATCATAAACAGTGTGTCTGTGTAGCAGACTTAGGGCCATTATTACAACTTCCCGTTAAAGTTGGGGTTAGTTAAAGGTACCTTTAGCTAAAGTGAACGGCAAAGTTACCTTTAACTTATTTTCGTTATTACAACATACAGATAAAATAAAATTAAAATATGGCAGTGCCGGAGCAAAGTCGATAAAACTGCTCAATTAAACAAGTTTTTTTTTTAACGCAGTGGCAACAGCGGACTTCGTTTTTTTGTTGTATATGCTCGTTTTGTTTAAATTTGAAGCTGCCATATCGAAAATAGTATATGATATGGCAAGTTCAAACATAAAGTGACCTTTAAATGTTAAAGGTAGGATGATCTTCCCATTAGCTTAACGATCACTTCTATCTTATTGGGTACTCATAATAATGAAAAACAATTTATCTGCCCGTTAAAATCCTCCCTTTAGTTAACGGCAAGTTGTAATAATGGCCCTTAATAGACCAGCCATTATCAGTAACACATGTCTCCACTTGTTGTGTTTTGATTTTTATTTATTTGCTCTCCCTCTCTCTATCTCTCTCTTCCCCCCTTGAATTGCTAACAATATGTGTGTGTTAGTGCTTATATGCAGACTCAACACAAAAAAGAAAAACAACAAGAAATTGCATTCACAATTGAAATTATTTGTGAGAGTTTGTAGACAGAATGAATACTTTCTCTCATGTACAAACTATGTGTGCGAGTGTTGAGTTTTAAGTGTTGGTAAGTGTTGTATGTGTTTTGTTCTGTTCTGTTAACAGCCATTGTGTCTCTCACATTTCTGTGTAGAAGAATAAAATAAAATCAAATAAAATTGTTTTATTAAATAAATTTAAATTAAAAACAAAAAAGAAAATCAAATAAAAAATTATGTGGAATACAAAAGAGAAAAAGGAAATGAAATGAAAAGAAAAGAAATTTTAAAGAAGTTGCTTTTAAAGGAAATTCATTGGATATAATGAAACTAAATACAGTGTTGTAAAATGTTAATTATTTAAATTTGCGAGAATATTGCAAATAATCATTTTATTTGTTTGTTTTGTTATTTAATATTGTTGATGAGTTAAATATTTACTTAATGCTGCTGATTTAGTTATTAAAACATTTAATTTATGCTTGATAAACAAAAAAGAATGTTTTTTTTTGTAACCCTTGTGTTATAAAAATAAACCCTCAAGAGATTGTGTTTCTTTTCTTTTCTCATTTTCTTGGCTGCGTTGCCAGCATCTTAAGAACCCACTTCATTTAATTTCAATAGATTTGTGGTGACAGTGAACCCACCAAACCACTTGTGGTTACATAAACCAATAATAAAAAAAATAGATCTTAAGGGTCTCTTTTTTGTTCTTATTTTCCTTTAAAGTGTAACTAAATCAGGGTGAACAGATTTTTTTCTATTCAAATATTTTTCTTTTTTTATATTTTAAGATCCTTTTTTTATTATTTTAAGCGAGCCTTGTCTAGCACTGAATTGTTTAGGGAATTGAGAAAAAAATGCCTGTAATAAAAAATAATTCATATTTCTTTTTAGTTTAGTTTTCAGTTTATTTCTTTCGGGTTTCTTAATTAAAGGCATGTTTATATGTAATGGATGGCAATAAATTTAATATTTAAGGTTTTTTTTCTGTAAGTGCCTGTCAATACTGAAGTTTTAAGGCAATTAAATACAAGAATTTTAATGTGAAAATCAAAAAAAGTGTAATTCAAGTGAGAGATTTTTTTTTAAAGAATAAAAAGGTAGAACAGGAAGAATGTTGACAACCAATTAATAAATTTATTTGTTTTTCTAATTATTTGCTGTTAAAGGAAGATGCATTTTAAAGATATTTGCTGTGGCTACTCTCTTCTCTCTTCATTTGCTTACAAAAAATTTTATAAAAGGAAAACACCGGAATCTGAGACCGATAGGTAGATTCAAAAACATGTACGGACATAGCCGCAAATACAAAAACTCTCAGAGGTTATGGTATTCATTCTGATAGTCCAAGATAGGGAAAGGAACTGAAGTTAAAGAAAGATGACAGCGGACAAAGGTGGTGAAAGAAAAGTGCAGTAAATGAAACAGAATTATTAGATACGCATATCCTTCAATCAGCTTAATCCCATTATAAACTCAGGAAAGAGCGCCAGAATTTGTATAAGGAGTTGAAACACAAAGAAACCCTTTCCCAGGCATAGATATCCCCATAGTTCTACAAAGAGCTGTACAGGAGATGCTGTATTGTCTCCAACTTCTCCTCTTCTCTACATAGTCTGCATAAATCTTTGCGAGATCTGTCCAAATCCTCTTTTGTAACCTGACACCACCATTTCACGTAAGAAGTCCAGTCACCCGCTATATGTTGGTCTCACTGAGTTCCAGCAACGAACTCTTTATACCATATATTTATATACATAGATAGATAGCCAAAGACTAAGTACCTCACTTTCTCTCCCGCACCCATCTTTCAAAAGATCAAATAGGGATAAGAAATTAAAGATTTATGACCAACAACCATATCACCAGACGAGCGAGAACCTAATCTCACTCTGTTATTAGCCTTCTCGTTCCTCAGTTATAGTATTGCGATCTTAAAATCCATGTGAGTTGTATAGTATGAAGACAACGTCGTCCACGATGAATCATACAAGAGTAGTTCAAACACCTTTAATCTTTAAAGGCGAACACAACTGTTCTCTGTAATTGAAATGTTCTTCTTTTCTTTATTCTTTCTATCTAATTAAACCTACTCAAGCATTTGAAATTTGTATGATCTAGATCATTTTCTCAAACATGTTCGATTCAAACCAATTACGAGAGTCGTTTCATAAATTGAAAAGACAGTACTTCATCCCCTAAGCGCAGTAATTTGTAAGTAAAATTCACTGCGAATACTTTTACTAGTTCAATGGACGAAATTTTGTATACGTTTTATTAAGGAATAGTAATTTTAAAGAAAATAAAGAAATCTGATTAATTGGCAACAGTAACTGACAGAGTATTTTCCCGAAATGTATTGTTGTCAAAGTCTTTAACCCTTTTAAACCCTATGTTTTTGTGTTTAACAACATATTATTGAAACTTATAATTCGAAGGTTGTTTTGTTTTTTTTTAAATCATAAATTTAGTAATCCAACTCCGTAAAAAATATTTTGTTACTCAGAACGAAAACATTTGTTCCTGCAGAGAACATAAAAATACAGTAATCCCTCGATTTACGTCGCAGTTGGTTCCAAAAAAAGGCGGCGTAAATCGAAACGACGTAAATCGAATTTCATATTGCTCATACTACAAAGTAGTATGTTTTTAACAAGGAACTTAAAAATGTTATATGAATTTACAGTAATCCCTCGATTTACGTCGCAGTTGGTTCCAAAAAAAAGGCGACGTAAATCGAATGACGACGCAAATTGAAGTTAGAGGGAACAAAAAATTTGACGACATAAATCGAAACAACGTTAATCGAGGCGACGTAAATCGAAGGATTACTGTAGTTTTTTACCGTTCCCCAATAGTTGAATTCAATAGATAACTTTTGTTTGGGTGTGCAGTCAAAATAAAATCATCAGATAACAACAGCTTTTGTAGGGCCCTAAAACAATTTTCCATTTAATTTTTAAAAATTTTCCATTGTTTCTTTAATTTATTTATTATTTTTATAAGAAATTTGCTTAATTTTTAAGGAAAATCTGATAAACAATAAATATTTTAAGTTTTAACACTTTACAACACTTTTTTATAAGCAATATTTGGTAGTTTAACAACACTGTAATGCTCTCAACAAAGTCATTATGAAGTTTGATTCTAAACTGCTCTCTCTCTTGTTTGTTGGTACAAAATGTAAACAAACCCATGCTTGTGTAATAAAAACGATATTTTTGCGAAGAAAGAGATAAACAAACCGAATGTTCCAACAAAACATGATCATACCAAAATAAAGAATCATCGTTCGAACGAGTATCACAACAAGTTGTAATCAAACGAAAACACAATTATAAAGGGGGTTGAAAAACCAACAACAACAACAGCAACTAGAACAACAAACTGAATGTGAAATATAAACACAAACGTACGCCACACAGAAAACAATTGAATTGAACAAAAATACTTGCCTTACACCGAAAATAATTCAGTTTTCAACTTATAACGTCAACGATAAGTAATGCCAAATGTGTGGTGTGTTATTAACGGCGGAACAAGCAACGACGGTTTTAAGAATTTTTATTGACGAATCTCGAAAGAAGACGGAAAGAAATAAACGTGTTTGGAATTTCTAATAAAACGACTGAAAAATAAATTGAAAATTTGTTTTTAAAAAGGAAATATTTTAAGACGAAAAAAAAAAAACGTGTTCGTTTTGATTTTTCTTTTTTAAATCGAAAGAAAAAATTCAAATTAAAAAAACAAAAGTTTTCCAAGTGCAATATTTTATTCATTTTTTTTTAATTAAAAAATGAAAAAATTTTTCTACCTGTGCTCGCTCATAGCTCTTAAATAAAATCGGGAGATCAATATCTTTTGAAAAGCAAAGTAAAAAATAATGAAAAAATAAACGAATCCTTTTAAAATAGTTTTGTGCCTCAAACAACAATAGAACAAAGGATTTAACGAAAATAAATGTGCAGAGAGAGAGAGAAAGAAAAGATAAATTTTACGGTCTAATTAACCTTTCAACCTTTGTTGAAAAAGTACCTGATATTTGTGTGTATTCTTAAGAAAATTTCATCAAATTTATAGAAAAGAACGTGAAACATTAACCTGAGTCTTACTGTGTTATAATAGAGGCACTATTTTGACTTGTGGATTTAATTTTACGACTTTGTTAAGCGATCTACAATCTCCAGGCAGGCAAAATGAAATACATCAGCAACGGCCACAAAGAATCCTACACTTTGGTGGCACGTAAACGTTACATGAAGAAATTATTGTAAGTTTATATTTTGTTTTTTTTTTTTATTAAAAAAAAGAAAATTATTTAAAAAATGGTTTGAAAATCCTTAAAAAAAAAGAAAGCAGAATAATATCGGATTTCAAATTAAATTCTAAATATTTCAAAAAAGTTATCTATCTGACAACGCGAGTGGAAAATTTTCGTTAAAATTTAAGAAAATACCCACCAAGTTAGGAAGTTGCTTGATTCCTAGAAAGAGTTTCTAGGCAACGACATATGGCAACCTTTACGGGGAGATGCTCTGTGACCGCCCCTTTTCGTTTAACACATTCGCGAACAGTTAAATTCTGTGTTGTCTCATTGTGGGGCATGGAGCGAAATCATTAGAATCAAGAATATAGTCATATTTAGTAAAAATTTTTTAATTATTTTATTCAACGAGTAATGCCGTTTTGTCCCAGCGATAATATCAAGTTGGTAGCACAGGACACTCATTTTAACAAACCATAATTAACTTTACTGTGGGAGCTACCGTTTTGTCCCAATGATAAATAATATTGGCGACGGTATATGGCGTCCTGTACCATAATTTTGAACTGAAATTGACGTCTTGTTCGCAAATGTTTTAAGAGTAAAGATCGCAAAAAAAAATGCAAATAACCTGCTCCAGCAATAGTGTTCTATACATGTACATAGATCAACACAATGGCAAGGTCTGAACTAGACCCCTGTTTGCTATTGCCATATGTGCGTTGTTATGATTAAATATTTCAGAATTTTGATCGACCCATGTTACTCTTTTGTTCTTTCCAAACATAGAGCATTATTCTGACACTATGGATGTCCGACTTTGATGTTAATTTGGCTATTTGGTGTAACGATAACGCTTCTGATTTTCAACTTGTGACACCTTCAGATCATAATGCACACCAAAACGTAACATTTTCCGGATGTAATAGCATTTCCACCATTATTTCTGGACTCTCAGAACATCATACGCAACTAAGGGGTGATTTTTTTAAGAGCTATAGGAAAATTTTTCAAAAAAAAAAAACATAAAATTCAGAAAAATGCATGAAAACTTTATTTGAATCGATAGTACGGTCCATATAATTTAATGTTTGAAGATTATTTCATGCAAATGTTGACCGCGACTGCGCCTCAAATGATCCATCCGCTTAGTCCAATTTTGGCATACTCTTTCCAACATTTCGGCCGGTATCTCACGAATAAATGCTTCACTGTTGTCTTCCAATGCGTCAATTGAAGCGGGCTTATCTGTATAGACATCAGCTTTAACATAGCCCCACAAAAATAAGTTTAAAGGCATTAAATCGCACGATCTAGGCGGCCAATTGACCGGTCCCGAATGTGAAATAAAATGTCCACCGAACTCGCCTCTCAATAAGTCCATTGTTACGCGTGCTGTGTGGCATGTGGCACCGTCTTCTTGAAACCACATGTCATGCAAGTCAAGCTCTTGCATTTTGGGCAAAAAAAAGTTGGATATCTCACGGTAGCGCTCACCATTCACAGTTACGTTACGATTCGCAGCATCTTTGAAGAAGTACGGTCCAATGATGGCAAATTCAATGATTTGCAAGCGTTGTTCGTTTGTAAGACGATTCATGGTTAAATTATAGACCAAACTGAAGATGTTTGACAGTGAAACAAAACACGAAACGTGCGTGAGCTGTTTAAACCAGTGTTGCCAAAAAGATAATAGCTAAAAAATCACCCTTTAGTTTGCTGCTTGGTTTCATTGGTTTCATATCTGAAGAAAGCTTGTTGCTCTAGCATCAGAACAGCATACTTATGGCCTTGTGATAGTTCAAAAGGCTTTAATTGTTGCGGTAGACAGCGTTGCAAATAGGCCTAACGCTGGAAAAATAATGAATTGGGATTTTCGTCAGTGCATACATTGCAATGATAAACAAGCCTGAACATTTCTGTAACACTTCCACTCTCTTAAAACTTCTTTATAATCTTGCAAAATCCTTAGGCAGTAGGTTGACGATTTCAATTTAATTTTTAATTTATTAAAAATTCCAATAAAAATGTTTTATTTCCGTTAAGGCTTTAAATTTTCATAAGGAATTTAAAAGGAAGAAGAAAATAAATAAGCGAGGGGAAGCTCTTATATTTTCGCATAAATTATGCAAATTTTCTTTTCTCTCTCCTGGTTTTGTTAATTTGGCACACGCTTGCGCCACGTTTTTCACGCTTCTTTTGTTCACAACTCGTTTTGGTTTCCAAATGGCTTTTAACTTAAACGGATCGTTTTTTCCTTTTTTTGTTTAAGGAAAACATGAAAATTTCGTGTAAATGATTATCAATGAAATGAATGAGAAAATTGTGCAAAATTATGACATGGTTATGCAATTAAAATAAATTAGTTTTTGATTATAAACAGGCGACACGAACCAATAACATTTCGTGAGCAGCAGTTAAACAACAAGTGTTAAATGGTTGATGGCAATGGTTTAACCATGAAGAAAAAAAAAATGTTTTAAATAACTAGTGCTTCGAAAGGATATCAAAAAATGCACATTTTTTGGCGGGAAAGGAAGCGTCTTGTAGGAAGCATCTTCATTAGATAGGAAAGTATTGCAGCAGGGGTTAAACTCTTCGTAAAGCTTTTAGATATTGTTCTTTAATGAGGGAAAAGCTTTGGAAAAAATTTCTTAAATTACACGGTGCGACAGTGAAAATACACCCGAGTAACTACATAGTACAATTTTTTTGCAAGATTTTTTTTGTACAATGGGTCAGTTCGACCTCCGGGTACTGTACTTGTCACAGTTGACAAGTACACGTCCTCTAACCTAACTACATAGTCCACGTTATTCAGTTAGTTGAGCAGAACTCAAAAATACATTTTTTATATTTCTCGAACCCTTCAAACTTGTTTTATTTGACAAAAACTGTTTTTTTTTTTTTGACTTCACGCACAAATTTCTGGATTACTTAAACATTTTCGACCCGATTTCCAAAATTTAAATCTTGTTGGAAAGGGGAGAGAATGACCTTTAAAACGGTGTACATATATCTATTATTCGACTTAATATGCTATGACTTTCGATGAGGTAAACTTGGAAAATGCGAATTTTTTTCATATTTTTTCAAGTTTGTCCATTCATAGTAGCAAACTTTAATAAAAAAAATATAGGATAAGTGATAATATTCTTAAAATCTGTTCTCTTCTGAAGAGATTAAGTCATCATTTGATAAAATTGGATAAAAATTACCGTAGTTATAATTCAAATAGTATAATAGTCGTGTAATATTTTTTATATACGTCATCTCATCAAATGAACTTTTAGTTTAAAAATTTTCAAAATTTTTGATGGATCTTGATTGTTTATTACAAAATGTGACAATTTCACGTTTGCACGACTTCCAAAAGTCGGCTAATATTTGTATTTTTTGCAAATATTATTATTTCTCTTTGCGCAAACATTGGCCAACTTCTGGTAGTCGCTCAAACGTAAAATTGACACATTTTGTAATAAACAATCAAGATCTATAAAAAATTCTGAAAAGTTTTGAACTAAAAGTTCATTTGATGAGATGACATATATAAAAAATATTACACGACTGTTATACTATTTATATAATAACTATGGTAATTTTTGTCCGATTTGATCAAACGAAATGCCAATCTCTTCACAAGATAATGCACTTTCATAATGTCATCACTTATTTCATATTTTTTAAGTAAAGTTTGCTGCTATGAACGGACAAACTTGAAAAAATATGAAAAAAATTCGCATTTTTCAAGTTTACCTCATCAAAACTCATAGCATATTAAGCCAAATAATAAATATGTGTATACCGTTTTAAAGGCCCATCTCTCCCCTTTCCAACAAGATTTAAATTTTGAAAATCGGTTCAGAAATGTTTAAGTAATCCAGAAGTTTATGCGTAAAGTCTAAAAAAAAAAGAGTTTTTATCAAATAAAAAAGTTTGTAGGTTTCGAGAAATATAAAAAATGAATTTTTGAGATCTACTCAACAAAACTCACAACCTACACTATGAGATTAACCGGGTGTATTTAATTTTATTTATTTTGTCGCATAGTGTTATTGGAAGAAACACTGAAACTCTTCAAACTCCATTCTTTGCTAATAATGTATTAAGATTTCTCCTATAAATTATTGACAAAAAAATTTAGTTTATGATTAAAATTGTCTTGAAATTAAGCCTGTTATTTCTTACAGTGTAGGTTTTTTGTTTACCTTATGCTTGTTATTAGCAAATTATTTTTCGCTGATTATGTATTTCTTTTTAATTTTTCTGTTTTATTTTCTTTTATTATTAATTAACAATAAATGGCCGTTAGTTTCATAAGAAAAACAAAAAATATTACCTGGTGAATATTAAATAAAACTCGAAAACAAGAAAATCTTGACGTCAATTTAACCTACAGAAACAAATTGAAAAAAAAACAGTGTTGCAAAACGTTTTGTGCATATTAATTAAAATGATTGCCACTTACGCAGGCTCTGATGGTATAAAGTGCATAACGTTACACATACACTCAAAGTAAAGGCACTGAGCCTTTTGCAGTTGATCTTACTCTCTATCTCTCTCGCTCTCACTTGAACTATTAAGTTTCTGAGATGAAAAAAATTAAAATGTAAACAAAACAAATACTCAAGAGAGAAATTAAAGGAAACTACTACGTTAAACAATTAAACACTGAGAGAAATTAAAGCAGGGTTTATTACAGTGTGTAATATTTATTACGGAAATTTCAAGCAACTTTTGTTTTCATTTATTTATTCACGTGTTTTTATAAAAAAAAATATCTTTATTAATCTTTATTAATTATTAAATAGTGGGCGTTTTTTGTTTAATTATCTTCAATAATCTTTAAGGTTGTTTTATACAATTAATTCTGTAATTATTTACTTTAATCGGCACCCCGCATGTATGTATGTACATAGAAGAAAATCAAAATTAATGATAATTTTTTATTTTTTTTTTTTTAATACAACATGACATTTTTTTTTTCTATAAAAAAACATTAACCGGTTTCTTTATAATTATGTTGTTGTTGTTTTTTCATTATTGTTTGATTTGACAATAATTTGTCTTGAGTGTTTTAAATCTTTTGAAAATTTAACTTGACTTTTAGCAAAAGACATTAAGAAACGGAAAGTCTAATGAAAAAAGACTCAACAAGTGTTGATTATAAGTTGACAAGTAATGAAATGTCAATATTATTGTTGTTGTTGTGGCCATAATAAAAAAGCGTAATGAAAAGAACACATGTTTTTATATAAAAAATAATAGAAAACGCCCTCTATTTCAAAGTACATTAAATAAATAAATGCCCTATAAGCGGTATATAATTAAAAATACAAAAAATGTTACCTTTTAAAAACAATACATTTTCGGTGGATTAGAGAATATCAATTTAAAATAGAAGAAATGATTTATTTACAGTTTTTGGAGACGGCAACCAAAAATGTTTTAATGTGGCTGCCGTTTGCCATTTGTAATACCATTTTTGAGAACTGCCAATGCAAGGCAACAGAAGCTTAATTGTTATCCAAAATCAAGACATTAGTTCAATTAAGAGCCTACACATAATCGCAGTACTAATGTGTTAAACATATTCAATACTACAGGCCACCGACTACACTATTACTAATGCCGCTGGCCACAAATGTCGCCTAGTAGCCAGCTACTTAAAATTATTTTAAAAATATCAAAAGATTTGTAGTTTTAATATTTTAAAACATAATTAAGTTACTATTTTCATTTGAACGCATATATTCTATATTTTATTACTTGTAGTTGGTAGCCTGTAGTCTTGGATGTGTTCTAGGTTTGGCAACTTCCAGAATTTACTTTGTAAAGTTAAAATATTTTTCAAATTCGTTTTTTAAATATAAATAAACGCCTTTTATTTATATAAATTTTTATAAGTAAAGTTAAAGTTTAAATTACATTTTAAATCATTGTTCATGATGATATTTACAATAATAAAAATTAATTTAAGCGCTTTTTTATTTCGCTTCAAATATTCAATAAAAAAATCTTGTTTTTCAATAGTTTTCTTTTAAAATGTGATAAAAACAAATCCGAAGAAAATATAACACTTAAAAAGATTTTGTCCCCATAAATTCCATATAAACTTTACATAGAAATCCTTTGTTTTTATTTATTGTTATTAAATATTATTATTATTTAAAAGTTAAATGTTTATTTTTCTTCAATAAACAATTTTTTTAATTTATTTCAAATTAATTTTTTTATTTAAAAATTTTATTTTACGATAGTCTATTATAATTTTAATATTATTGCAAATTTTTTATTTATTTTACTTTTATTTTTTTAAATTGTTTTAATTTTTTTATTTATTTTTTTTAATTTTTTTTATTTTTTTTTTAATTTTTTTATTTTTTTTTTTTTTTATTACCGTAATTTTCAAGGCGTTTAACACCGTATCGGGGTATAATAAAATTGTTGCAACATGTTGTGTTTACGAAAATTACCACCATTAAACCCCTTATAAGAACAAATAAACACGTCATTTAGTTATTTTTTTTTTTTTTTCTAACAAAATAATTATTTTTTATTTTTTTTTTTTTTGTTTTTAATTTACAGCTAATTTTATTTGAAAATTTTTTCTAATATCGTTATTATAAAATAAAAAAAAAAAAAAAAAACAGCCATAAGAATAGAAAAAATAATTGTAACGCCCGCGTAGGTTATAATTTAAAATCATACTCTAAGAATATGTTTTTTTTTTTTCTTGTATGCATTGTCGTAAGTGGCACCACCATCACATAAAATAATAAAAAATAATTATAATTGAAATAGAAATAGAAAAAAATAGAAAAACTTGTGTTAACTTATATAGACATTTTCCAAAAAGAAACAAAAAAACAAAAAACTTATTTTACCATTTTTAATACCTCGTAGACAATTAATGGCTGGTTAAACTATTGAAATATACACGCTATAAATGACAAAGTGTATAACGGCCAGAGTTTTTTTTTTTTTGAAGGACGGATGCATTGATTATCTTGATTTTTACCAAATTTTCGTATTTTTTTTTTTAGGAGACCTTGCCTTATATGAATAATTCTGTGTTTTTCTTAAATAAATCACAAGATAATTATCTTTAAATTATAATACACAGTATAGATTGACTGTAAATAATTAAAAAATTTAAAACTCCAAAAATTTTTTAAAAAATTTTCGAAGCCCAGTACTTTTTCTTTATAATTTTATTTAAAAAATTATTTAAAACAGGGGTTAGCAAAAATTATTTGGTTGTGTATTAGTGAGTAAGAGGGTGAAAATAAGTTGAGAGCATACAGTCATAGAAAAATGTTGGTAATAATCAAAAATCAAAATAGGGTATATTACCGTAATATACCCTATTTTGATTTCATCAACATACATAAAGTTATACATTTTTGACTTAATAACTAGGTAATGTTTTTTAGATATTTGCTGGATACTAATTTTGGTTCATAAATTTCCTATCCTGCTAATAAATAACCAACCTTTTAATTTTCCCAAAATATTGCTTTATAGGCCATGTCAGATAAAACTTTTGCTTCGGGTTGCGTTACATATACGCTTTGACATTTAAGATAAATGTACATTTTTATATGGCACTTGTCACATAAACTGCTTTTAACGCAACGCAAAAGCGAAAAGTTGGGCATCTCTCATCTTTTTGCGCGCTTTGACAATCAACTGTTGATTATTCTGTAAATATTTTTGGCAAATTTGCGCGCAAATTTTATTTTTTTTAATATTTTTCCTTAAATTTTATGCTTTTTAGTTTTTTTTAGCAGTGCAATTATAAGTATGTCCAATAAATGCTCAAAATCCATTTTCATTCCTTATTTAAACACAAAATATTAAAAGCAAAACTTACGCGCCAACCACTTTTAAAAGATAAACAAACAACGCGAGTATTGTCAAAGGATTTTTTAACACATCAAATATTTTTTGAGTGTAAATCTAAAAAAAAAAAAAAATATAGCATCCGCTAACATGTATGCTTGTCGCAGTCTGATCGACAACCAGCGTTGCCATTTGCCAAGGTTTGCCTTTTTTTCCAAATTTTTTGAGATGCGAAAAAGTTTTCATTAAAGTTGTTTTCTAACAAAACAAGTTTTTTTCGAAAAATTCATAATTTCAAAAAATTCAACAATAATACGAAATATTTACATTTTTAAATAAAATATTGTGTATTTTATTAGTCCCGGGCAAAAGTAGCAAAGAAACACCAATAGAGGGCACCGGTCTCCGGTGTTTCCTTTAAAAATGTTGATACTTTTGTAGAAATCAAGTTTTTTTGTAAAAAAAAAGTTTTTTTTCTCAGAAATAAAAAGTTAAAAAAAAAAACTGGCAACGCTGTCAACAACTAAATAAAAGAGCATAATACTATGTTCACGTATGCAAATTAATTGAGTCAATATTTGGTTAATTGAGAAAAATATTTTAACCGTTCAGGTAAAATAAATATACGCAATATTCAGCTTACTCAATATCCATTTGACAGCTGGAAACAAAACAGCTGGTTTTTTCAACAACATTGTTTTTGTTTTGTTCGTTGTTTTTTTTTTTTTGTTTTGTTTTTTTTTTTTTTTGTTTGGTCGTTGTTGATATTTGAGTTGGCAAATATCAATAGAAAGTGTTCGGAAAATTGTAATATGCTCCCTGAACGTACTTATGACAGTGCTGTATTTAAAGTTTTACTGAATATTATAACAATTAGCATTTAATTGAGCAATAATTAATTCAGATTTTATATGAAATATTGAGATCAATATTGGCGTTAATTGCGATTTACGCAATAAAGGTGCATACGTGATCATAGTATAAGCAATATGTGTGAATTCTCTCTGCACAATGTGCTATGAAATGGTAATCCCTGATTTCAGCTTACAGTTCTGACCTTAACTAGTCATTGGAATATCAAAATCAATTGGTTATTATACTAATTTAAATTAAAATTTTTCTTTCATTTTAAAGATTTATTATTTTAAATTGTTTAATATTTTAATTATTATTAATAAATTTATTAGTATGTATTTAAAAAAAATAAAAAAATAAATTTGTTTACAAACACTACATCACATTTAAAAAAGGAAACGTAATACAACGTAATGGCAACACTTGTTTCTATACAACATGTATTGCATGTTAGAGAGGATACTTAACACACTCTCTTTCTTTGGCACCCAAAAAAAAAAACACAACACAACATCATCTCTTCAATTAGTCTCACCAAAATCTCTTTAAGAAATTCTTATACTCGTGTTTACATTATGCTAATTTACATTCATAAATATTTTCCCCCATTGTTGTCGTTGTTGTTGTTGTTTTAACAATTACAATGAATGTAAGACGAATGACTTATTGTTGTTGGTGTTGTTGTTTGTTGGTTTTTAAGCATGTCCTGTTATGTTTTTAATATAATTGTGTTAAGGTGTTAATTTATTAGTGTGTGTTACATTTAAGTGCCTGCATAAGTGCAGGAGAAACACGCGAACCGTCAACACAAATAGTAGAAATAGAGCGGCGGGGATACAGCGAGTGCGAGAGAGAGTTAGTGTGGGAGAAAAACGAGAGACACTTTTAAGTGTGCGTTGTTTACACGGCAGCTGTGTTTAGTTATCATGAGCGTATAACAACAAAACGTTGTGTTGTGTTAATGTATGTAAATATAGTTGGTGGGTGATGATGAAAGAAAAACTATGACAACATCCTTTAATTCTGAAGAGATTTGAAAGAAAAAATAACAAAAAAAAAAGCGAAATAAGAAAATGATGTTTGTATGTCAACAACAAAAGTATTTTTGTTGTTAACATAACATAGTCAAGAGTAGCGAATATGATTTTAAATTGTGCAAAAAATAATTTTTATTTCTGTGCATGTATGTATGGATGTGTGTATGTTTCTTTTATTTTTCTATAAATGTTATGCTCTTGACTTTTATTTGATTTTCTCAAAAAAAAATGTTATGTGTGTGTGTGTGTGTGTGTCTCTGTTGATTAATCGTTTGAGAACATACAAGTGTTCTTAACAATTTTTTTTGTTTGTTTGTGCAAGTTATTGTTGTAGAATAAGAATAAGAGAAAAATCAAAGGAACATACTTCCTTCCTTTCTATTATAAATCAAGCAAGAAAGCAACAACAACAACAACAACAACTCTAAAAATAACAATAACAATAATAAAAATACAATATCCCATAAGGAAAGAAAAAAAACTTGTTTTCTTTATTCCTCACTTAACCACATGTATTATTTACAATGTATTGTTGTTGCCGTTGCTGTTGTTTAGTTGCTTTGATTTCCTTAAGGCCGTTGTTCTTTAGTTGTTGTTGCCAGACCAAGAGTATTTCACTGTCACTGAAGCGTTAACCCAGAAAAAAAATTTTGACTTCAAAACCCTGGTTTCATTATAAAGAGAACATGATTTTGTGTTTCCTATTTTATTTTTTTTTTCTTTTTTCCATTGGCTCTTCCTTATATAACAATAACAATAAGACTGGCGGGCTGTCTTGCTGGCTGGCTGGCTAGCACTTGTGGGCACTTATAATTTCGTTCCTTTTCTCTTCAATAAATAAATTATGAATGACGATGACGTCTTAGAGAAGTCACTTCAAAAACTGTTGTATTGCTTTCAAAAACTTACAACAATCTCCGTGTACATTGAGTCAAAAAAGTTTACGTACCCCCAATATAGAAGAAAATAAAGCCAAGGTATAAATTACCTCGTAATTAAAATTTAAAAAAAAAAACTTTGTTATTTTCATTTTTAATTTATTAAGGAACATAAAAGCAGGCTTTTCGTTTCAGTATCTCTATGCATTAAAAAAACATTAACAAAAACTCATTAAATCATACCAAAAAAGTTTACATACACTAGATACATAGATATTGTTACGTTTTTACCTTATAAAAACGTTAAAAATATGAGTTCGTAGATTGCAAATAAAATAAAAATAAATATGTGTTTAATTTTAAGTCGATTCTTTATTATCTGCACAACTTTTGTGCCACTGTTCGAACTTATTCCACGTATACAATGATAACTTTCACAATATGTGCTTATTCGTGATATTTCTCTGCTTGCAACCTTTTTATAAGCAACAACACTTGTTAGTTATTCTTCTTTGCTCACAACCTTTTTTGTAAGCACCACACTAACAACTGTTTTCTTGACGCAACTTGTCTGCACACCAGTCTGACTGAATTATAACTCGATCTCGTATCTTCACACACCACTGGTTGAATTCTCACTCAATTCAACGCGACGTCGTCACACGACTAACTTAACTCGATCTCCGAGAATCACGAGTCTTCATATACGACTGACTGAATTCTAACTGAATCATCGTTGCTCGCTTTATCTTGCCTTTTATATCACTGGATCAACAGTGTGATGAATGCCCTTGAAGGATGATGACGACCTTCGGGAACAATCCAAAAATGTAAACAACTTGTTTCCATTTTTGTTGTTCGTGTATCTTGTTTACTTTCGTCCAGGCAGAGTTGTTGTTGTTTTGTTTGTTTGTCTTTCTGCAATATTTTTTATACACGGACGTTGTTGCTATATTTTTGTTTATTCATCGATCTTGTAAACAAGCCTGTTATTTTTGTTGCTATATGTTTACTCATTCGTTGATCACGTGAACAACTGCATTGTTTTGTTTTTGGAGCTTTTGTTTATCATTTTATGTGTGGTCAAGTCCATTGTGTTGTTTTTGGAGCTTTTGCTTATTATTTTAACAACACCATTTCCATTTTCGTAACAATATTATATAAAAACTTCAAAAATATTAGTGATAAGTAAAATTAATATATTGTAGGACCTCCGTTTGCATCAATTATGGCTTGTAGACGCCGATGCATGCTTCTAACTAATCTTTTAGTGCCGTCTTGCATTATTTTTAGCCATTCATCCAACAAGGCATTTTTTAGCCACTCTTTTGATGTTATTTTGTGCTTTCTTTCTTATTCTTTTGTCCAATAAATCCCAGATGTGCTCTATTGGATTTATGTCTGGAGATTGTGGGGGTGTATGCAGCTGCTTGCAATTATAAAGAAGCCACTCCTTGACCAAATATGAATTGTGCTTAGGGTCATTATCTTGCTGAAAGAGGAATTCATTTTCTTTCAGACTCAATTGCAGCGCACTTGGTTTAAGATTGTTTTGTAAAATTTGCAAGTACAGATGCTTATCCATGTTGCTATCTATAAAAACAAGTTTTCCGACACCTGCCGCCGCCATACACCCCCACATCATAACGTTTCCTGCTCCATGTTTTATGGTTGGAATCAAATTTTGTTCTAGCATCTCCTCGTTAGCCTTACGCCAAACTTTTTTGGCATCATCGGGTCCAAAGATATTCACCCTTATTCTGGTTGTCGTCGTCGACTTCGTTTTGCGTCGACAGTTTAAAATTGGTATTCTGTTTGTCGTTATTGACAGTTATAGATGACTGTCGACACACATTTGGTATTCTGTGAGTCAATACGCCGTCGATATTGTGTTGTGTCGACTCTGCTTTTGTCGACTCTGATTTTATCGACATCATTTTTGGTAACGACGACGACGACGACGACGACAACCAGAATAAGGGTGATTATATTTTGACTCGTCACTGAATATGACGTTGTCCCAAAACGAATCTGGTTTATTTAAATGCTCCTTAGCAAATGCTAGCCTCTTCCTTTTATTTACTTTAGATATTAGTGGCTTTCTTCGAGAAGTTCGGCCGTTATACCCAGCTCTGTGAAGCACATTTCTTACAGTTTGGGGTGTACACTTTTGCTAGAGCATTGAAATAGTTCTTCACATAATTCTGGAGCCGATTTTCTTGGGTTGGCTTTAACAGTATTCAAAATAAGTCGTTCCTCTCTTTGTGAAAGCTTTTTTGGTCGTCCAGATCGTGCTTTTACATTCAAATTTACACTAGAATGAGACTTTCCTATAATTTTTCCTATTTCCCGCAATGATTTATCTTCCAAATACAATTTTATTATGCTGTACGTAAACTTTTTTTGGCGTTTATTTTGGCACCTTTTGGTATTTTTCATAAATATCTTGTTTCTCAGAAAAGTTACAGAAATGAAATATGCAATGTATGTATTTTAAGCATGGTTCTACTGAAAAATTATGAATGCAAAACTACTATCTTTAATCAATACAGTAAGAGAAAATAAGTGAAATAATATTAAGTACAAAGTGTACGTAAACTTTTTTTGCTCACTGTATATATATTTGATGTGTTCAATGCCAGTAAAATTATGGCATATGATAATGACCAGAGAGAAATCAATGAATGGAAGTAGAAAAAAAAACCGGCTGCAAAACAATAAAACAAACTGAAACCCTTTGAAAGTTTCAACTTGAAAAGGGTTTTTTGCTTTTCTGTTCTGTTGTAAGAAGAAAAATTACACAAGACTTCTTGCAAATGGAAAAATAAACTTTAAAAGAAGTGAGCTCAGGAGAGAGAAAGAGAAAAGAGAGAAACTATGCCTGAGCAATTCATCAGGGATGGGATTTATGAAAAGTTAAGAAATAAATTTCAAAAAGTTTTTTTTTTTTGCAAAAAAGTAAACAAAAAACCAGTGTTACCATTGAGAATATAAAGAGATGTTTCAAAACAAGTCACGTAAATCTTTAAATTTACAGTAGTCGCTCGGTTATATGAACTAATTCAAACAGAGCCTGTTCACTAAATGGAGAAGTTCACATAATCGAGAGAATATAAAATAAGTAATTCGAATGATTTTTATTGCATTAAGTTTTTATTTTTAATAAGCTTTTTAATAATTAATGTACATGAAAGTACCTAGTCGGTTATATTTTTTTGTACTTTTTTTGCTTCAAGGGATTTCTGTAGTGCTTTGTCCCTGCATTTTGCAGTCACTTCCAAAATCGTCTTTTTATTTTTCTTAATAGTAGAAATTGTTGACTTCGCCACTTCATATCTATGTGCAAGGGAAGTAATGCTTGCGCCTTTGTCCAAGCTTGCCAAAATGTCACTTTTTTAATGATAAAGTTAACACCTTGCGCTTCATCTTCGATGCACTATGTAACAAACACTAATGATCTCAAAAAGCTTTTTTGTATTCGTATGCACACACTTGCATATCTCGGGGAAGAACCGATTTTTAATATGTAAGACAATCATTCATTCACTTAAAACATTAAAAAAAATCAACGGTTGAAAGCTGTTCACATAACAGAGATAGGCTGTGTTCACTCTTTAGAACCTCCTGTATTTAAATTTTGTTGTTCACTATTCTGGAAGTTTACATAACTGGATATTCATCTAACCGAGCGGCTACTGTACTTTGAATTGTTAAGAAAAATTGCAGAAAACATCGTGAAACACATACAGTTCAAGTTACTTAGGAAATAAAGCATGAATTTGTTTAGGAAAAGAAAAACGTGGTGGTAGCACTATATTTTGAGAGTTACTGGAGATTATAAACCACAGTTGCTTGCTTTAGCAACATTGTCATCCGTATAACCACTGTACTCTACTCTATCTCTCGAAAATTATCTGCAAACACTGAGGAATAGCGCATGGGAATGATGACAGGATGCAAAATTAATCCTAGAGTTGCTGTACTTAGGCTGTCGTAGTTGACAAATGAATGGTTACTGGGGAAAATGGACTCAATGTCCACAATACTCTGGCTTTTGTCTGTCAATGGAAAGAGCAAAAACTTTATTGTTCTTTAGAAAAGCGTCAATTAGACTTCTTACGGGTATAATTCCTCGGCTCTGTATGATTGGCTGTAGGTTAGGTTAGGTTAGAGGACGTGTACTTGTCAACTGTGAAAAGTACAGTACCCGCAGGTCGAATTGACCCATTGTACAACGTCCTAGATTCTCAGGGTGTAGGTGGGAACATATATACATACATATATGTCACTCATATAATTATGTAAGTTTTCTTAGCGACTGCCTACGATGCTATACGGAACCGTATACTTAGGATTCTCTTCTACTATCGGGGTTACATCAAGAGTATCCAGGCCCTCGTAAGCACAATGTGGGCTTTCGATTTCTGATTTAGAATTTTTGCTAAGAGAGAATGGAACCCATGTGATCTATTACCATTTCCAGAATATCCAAAATGCCCGGTACTAGTTGGACGAGGGAATGAACCAAGAAATTTCCGTTCGCCAAATAAAACCAACGAGATTTTGTAAAAGGAAAATTGAAAATCATGTGGATACTAGGCAAATGTAATAGTCAGAGTTGATAGAGTCCTTTAATTTAAAATTTTTTGTACGAATTAATAAGAAACAAAGCAAATTAATTTATTTCCTCATTGTCGTTAAACTTATCAAGATTTATGAGAATATTTGAAATGACAATTTCGAAGAGATAATAATAAATAAATTTTAATGCCACAAAAATAAAATTTAGTGCTTGCCAAACTTCATTTTCCTTGAATTTTATTACATTACAAATCATTTTTGGTAAATTTAATTACTTTTTAAATCATCCCTGAATTGCTTTCGGTGGTACAGCAAACATTATTTGGCGTTTTTCATGTAACTAATCCCCGCCGTGATTGATGATGCCGATGATGATGATGTTTTGAGAAACTTTTTCCTTTTCCTTTAAGATTCTTTTACTTTTTCTTTAATTGATTTTTATTACATTTTGATAAACCATGAGAACTTGTAAGGAATTCTTTTTTACTTCCTTGTATGGAAAGTAAATGAAAAACAAATTAATTTTTGTCATAATTAATGATTACGTACTTATGTACACATTAAATCTTGAATCTTGTCGTTAACGTTTACAATTAAAAAACATTTGCTTTCAATTCAGTTCTATTATTGCAAGCATTTCGTAGAAATCATTACAAAAAAATTTTAACCAAAAAAAAACGAGACAAAAAAATGATTTTTTTTTTAATTTAAACGCTGCTATAAACAATTCCGCTTCCGTTAAAAGCAAAAAAATCAAACAAAAACTTAACTTAAATGGTAATACACACATATAGACTATACCGACTTTTAATAGGCAATTTTGTTAAGGTTTTTAATTAAATTCTTTACATAAATTTATTTATTTTCTGTTTTTTTGTTGTTTGTTTGTTAAGTTTTATTGTGTGTATTGTTGTTTTTCAAATATGGTTTCCATTAAATCTAAAGTTTCTTATTTAAGTATTTCCCATGTTGTATTATATTGTATTGCCATCGCATTGTTTTGTTAAGTTTGCTGGAATTATGCTGTAACTTTAACGTACATGTACATACATACACGGAGATTTATTCAAGTTCTCTAGCACACACACATACACGTAATAATTACCACGTAATTAAGAGAACATAAACAGTGTTGCCAGCAGTGTTGCCATATATGCAGATTTATCTTATTTTTGAAGTTTTTTGAGGTGATGTGAAGATTAAAAGATTTTTATATTAAAAATAAGATTTTTATAAATTTGAAGATTTTTCATTTGATTTTATGTGTGCAAATAACGCCTGTAAGTTTTTACCTAATTATGTTGAAGGTAGTGTACGAGACATTTATAATTTTATTCAAAATAGCCCAAAACGGCTAGATTTGTTTGCAGATTTGCAAAAATTGCTTGATTTCAAACCTCGAAAAATGTTGCACCCATCCCAAACACGTTGGCTATCATTAGAGGCTTCTGTTAATCAACTATTGAGTCGAATAGACGAATTAGAATTATACTTTTTGCATGAAGACTTGGAAAAGTTCGATTCAACGGAAAGAATTTTAAGTAATTTACAGAAGAGCGAATTTAAGCTATATTTAAAATTTTTAAGTTTTGTTTTAAATGACATCAATAAATTGAATCGATTATTTCAGAGCGAAAGTCCTCGAATACACTGCACAGTGAAATTCTACGATTATATAGTAAAATATTTGCATACTTCGTGAAAGACGAGTTTATTTCTATTGAAAACTTTACCAAGATTGACTTAAACAACTCTTTGTATATTAAAGATCCTATGGATAATTATTTGGGAAACCAAGTATCCATAGCCCTAACAACCACCAATAAATTATCCGTAGAAGCTGAAATGGATTTTAGAAATAATTGCTTAAAATTTTATAATGAGTTATGCAACAGCTTGTTAAAAAAATTTGATTTTGAGAATGATTTCCTAAAATATGCTGAGATTTTAGCTCCTGATAATGTTATTAAAGGTAAAGTCAAAACTATTTATCAATTAATTCGTTTTTTCCCAAATATTATAACTTCTGAAAATGCTCAAAAAACAGATGATGAATGGCGAGAATTGTGTCACTTTAATTTTAAAGAACACAATCTAACAGAAGAAAAAAACATTGAAATATTTTGGGAAATCATTTTGAAAACAATACATTTCGATGGATCTGAAGTTTTCCCTCACCTAAAAAAATTTATTTATGCCGTATTATCTATTCCTATTGCAATAGCTAATGTTGAACGAATTTTTTTTCTCAAATTAATATTAATAAAAATAAATTTAGAAATAAACTAGAAATACCTACATTATGTGGCATTTTAAGAATAGAAGACTATCTCAAAAAAAAAAAAAAAATGAACGCAATTGTACAAATTTTAAACAATCTAAAGAGATGAATAAAAAGTTTAATAAAGAAATGTACAAAGTAACTGTAACAAATACATAAATTGTACTTTTTTGTAATATATTTTATGACTACATAATTTTATGAAAAATATATTATTTACGTTATTTTTTGTTCCTTTTCTAAACGTTATTTAAAAATTAATGTTTTGTATACATTTTTATGTTATGTTTTAATCATAATAAACATGTATTAAATTTGATAAATTGTAGTTTTTGTAAAGTGAAGATTTTTTTCTGAAAAAAAGATTTTTTTTACTCAATTTGAAGGTTTTCGCTGAAATATATATGGCAACACTGGTTGCCACTGAGACAATCATTAGCTACTGAATTAAAAACAACCAAAAAATTGCAAATAATTGTAACGGCAATACTAACACACACACAATTATCATCAGCACAAACAGTGAGAAAGAGAGAGAGACACACACAGAAGAATTTATGTGAGAATTATAAGAATATTGCTCTAGATTTTAATATTCTTTTGAGTAAGGACTGTTGGAGATAGACTGGGCCACACATGTGTGCACACAAAGCAGTAATCATGAAAAAAACACTGCAAAACAAAAGGGGGGCGTTCTCAGCAGATGAAAACAGAAAAAAACAAACGTGAAACACTCACTGTGTGAGAGTAATACCATAACAACACCAAGACACGAAACAAAACAATTGATTTTCGGTTTTCAGTCTGTTTTGTCTTTGAAAACAAGATTAATGACAGGATATGGTTAAAAAAACAACAAAAAAAAAACAATGAATACATTTAAATTAACAGACAATAACTGTCAATATCAAAAATAATTTCACATTTTCTCTCTCTAAAACCCTAAGGAATTCTGTTTTCATTATGAGTGAAAAAAAGTAATTTTTTGTTCTTAAATTCCCAAGAGTTTTTTCTGTTTTTCTTTCTTTTATTGTAACGGAAATTTAAACTGATTTTCCTTCGTTTTTTTTTCCTAAATAATGGGTTAAATTTTCCTCTCTAATAATAGGTTAGAACAACAAGACTGTTTTTTCCTTTTTTCTTTTCATAAATAAAATGTAGAGCACACATGTACGAGTGAGTATGTTAATAAATGCTGATAAAAATCAAAACAAAAAACAAAAAAAAAAAAAATAAAGAAAAACTTTTGAAAAGTGTAACACTGTGTAACTCTGTGTTACAGTATGAGTCAAGGGATAGGGAATCGTTTTTTTCCTGTTATGTAAAGTGTTAATGTCCTTTTAATAAAAATCACCGGTTTAATGTCCTGCTGGGGAGGGGAAAATGCTATTGTTTAACGCAAAAAAAAAGGTTATTTTGTAAATAATACGATGGTTTCAAGCGATAACATTTGAAAAACTTGGTTTCAAAGAGGTTTTTGTTATAAAAAAAAATGTTAAATATTAACAAAATAATTTTTTTTTTGCTTAGAACTCTCAATGAGAAATTCTAAGACAGGCAGTCCTTAATATTGAAAAAAAAAATCATGATCAAAAGTTTCTAAAACTAATTAGGTTAGATTATGTAATTAAAAATAATTTGGTTTAACAGAACAGTAGGTAAGAATATTTATATGCTTACTGTATAAACTCCTGCAGTTTGTTTGGTGGCTTCCTCCTTAATACAGGTCCTCTTATATAGGGTGATTTTTTAAGAGCTATAGGAAATTTTTTCCAAAAAACACATAAAATTCAGAAAAATGCATGAAATCTTTATTTGAATCGATAGTACGGTCCATATAATTTAATGTTTGAAGACTATTTCATGCAAATGTTGACCGCGACTACGCCTCAAATGGTCCATCCGCTTAGTCAAATTTTGGCATACTCTTTCCAACATTTCGGCCGGTATCTCACGAATAAATTCTTCAATGTTGTCTTCCAATGCGTCTATTAAAGCGGGCTTGTCTGTATAGACATGAGCTTTAACATAGCCCCACAAAAAATAGTCTAAAGACGTTAAATCGCACGATCTAGGCTGCCAATTGACCGGTCCCGAACGTGAAAATGTTCACCGAACTCGCCTCTCAATAAGTCCATTGTTACGCGTGTTGTGTGGCATGTGGCACCGTCTTGTTGAAATCACATGTCATGCAAGTCAAGCTCTTGCATTTTGGGCAAAAAAAAGTTGGATATCATCTCACGGTAGTGCTCACCATTCACAGTTACGTTATGATTCGCAGCATCTTTGAAGAAGTACGGTCCAATGATGCCACCAGCCCATAAACCGCACCAAACTGTGACTTTTTCTGGATGCATTAGTAGCTTTTGCAATGCTTCTGGCTGATCTTCACTCCAAAATCGACAATTCTGCTTATTTACGTATCCATTGAGCCAAAAATGAGCTTCATCGCTGAACAGCAATTTTTCGATAAAGAAGTGGATCTTCGGCCAACTTTCCAAGAGCCCATTCATCAAAAATTCTGCGTTGCGGTAGGTCGTTCGGCTTCAATTCTTGCACCAGCTGTATTTTGAAAGGCCTCACACCTAAATCCTTCCGCAAAATTTTCCACGTTGTTGAATAACAGAGGCCCAATTGCTGCGAACGGCGACGAATCGATAATTGATGGTCATCATTAACACTGGCCGATACAGCTGCGATATTTTCTTCAGTTCGCACTCTACGTAAGCGTGTTGGTGGTTTAATGTCCAACAATGTAAATTTGGTGCGAAATTTAGTCACAATAGCCCGAATAGCCGCTTCAGTGGCTAAGTGGATTAAACTGACCATAAAATGGAAGAAGCGCGCGTTGGACTTTCTTAACAGAGCACGCATTTTAATAATAAAATTCAATGATTTGCAAGCGTTGTTCGTTTGTAAGACGATTCATGGTTAAATTATAGACCAAACTGAAGATATTTGACAGTGAAACAAAACACGAAACGTGCCTGAGCTGTTTAAACCAGTGTTGCCAAAAAGATAATAGATAAAAAATCACCCGTTACTTACTGTATAAACTTCTTCAGTTTGTTTGGTGGCTTCATCCTTAATCCACATACATACTAAATTGGCCATTACAACCCTTCAGTCAGAATTACGGCCTAGCTTCTCACACCGCTCATGTTGTGTGCGTTAATTTTATACGTAAGTGGCGGGACTTACAGTTTAAAGTCGACTCTGAACGACAGATTTTTGAGAAACTTTTTCATGGCAAATTTTATTCACTCTCAGAGCTTTTGCCAGAAATCTGCTGAGAGGAAATCGCCGAAGAAATCTTTTTGTATTTTGTTTTGATGTCTGACCTGGGATTTGAACTCGAGCCTTTCGTCTAATAAGTCAACACACTACCTACTAGACTACGGCGACTTCAATCCAGGTACTCTTATAATTGGTAAAAAATCTGCAATTGAATCAAAAATAATCAATTGGTATTGGTATCCCTAGTAATATCGACATACACCTTTGTATTGATTGCAGTGTTCCTAGCTTATAGTAAGTAACGTATGTTAAACAAATGAAACAGAACACTGACTATCTGTGGCAGCACGATGGTGTTAGAAAGCTTCTTTTTATGTTATTTCGTTCCTTTTTAGGGGTTTGAAGCCATCATAATTCATTTCTACTCTCTTCGTATTATTTCACTGCTTTGTTTTGGTGTTATTAATCAAGATTTTCTAGCTAAGCAGATATTAGTATACTATAGCTGGTTCTAGAACAATAGGGTTGCCATCTTTAATTACTTAGAAACACTGCCTATTGTAGAAAGGATTTGAAAATTGGCCTTAGCGGTAAAGAATTATGCTCATTTGCTAGCCTATCGTTGTCGATGATGTCTTCTTAGGGGATGCCAGGAGTGTAGAAACTCCCTGGGTTGGATTTAGTATTTCGATTTGGTATTTCTCGAGTCAAGTGCTCCATCTTAATAATATGCTGGTAAAATCGGCCGATTATTATCCCTACTGACTTTGTCACAGCAACAGAATTAAAAAAGACATAATAGGGATACCATATATACATTGAGAGCAGTACTACAGATCGTACGGTGACAGTTTTCTACACAACAATAATAATTAATAACCACCCTCGCATGTAAAGGGTGATATTTTAGCTATTATTTTTTTGGCAACACTGGTTTAAACAGCTCACGCATATTTCGTGTTTTGTTTCACTGTCAAACATCTTCAGTTTGGTCTATAATTTAACCATGATTCGTCTTACAAACGAACAACGCTTGCAAATCATTGAATTTGGCATCATTGGACCGTACTTCTTCAAAGATGCTGCGAATCGTAATGTAACTGTGAATGGTGAGCACTACCGTGAGATGATATCCAATTTTTTTTTTGCCCAAAATGCAAGAGCTTGACTTGCATGACATGTGGTTTCAACAAGACGGTGCCACATGCCACACAGCACGCGTAACAATGGACTTATTGAGAGGCGAGTTCGGTGAACATTTTATTTCACGTTCGGGACCGGTCAATTGGCCGCCTAGATCACACGATTTAACGCCTTTAGACTATTTTTTGTGGGGCTATGTTAAAGCTCATGTCTATACAGACAAGCCCGCTTCAATTGACGCATTGGAAGACAACATTGAAGCATTTATTCGTGAGATACCGGCCGAAATATTGGAAAGAGTATGCCAAAATTGGACTAAGCGGATGTACCATTTGAGGCGCAGTCGCGGTCAACATTTGCATGAAATAATCTTCAAACATTAAATTATATGGACCGTACTATCGATTCAAATAAAGATTTCATGCATTTTTCTGAATTTTATGTGTTTTTTTTTGAAAAATTTTCCTATAGCTCTTAAAAAATAACCCTTTATATTCCTGAAAATAATTTTATTTGCATTATTATTGCAATTTCTTCTTCTGTTTTAAACATTTTCTGCAAGAAGCTGGTAATGTTTGTTTGTCATGTATTTAGATGAGAAAACCTTCCCACCCACTGTTTTCTATGACACCAAGGAACGTAATTTTCTTTCTTTTGATTTTCTTAAAATAAAATTTTTTTAAATTCCTTCAATTTACGAGATTACAAGTTATTTTTAATTTTCTTTACGTTGAAAACCAAACAAAAAGGTCATGTTTTGTCTCTTTATTACACAACTCAAGTGGGGCTTAACACCCAATCAATGAAGCGGATGGAAATTCTAATCGACTTTTAAAGAAAAGTGTCACATATTTTTAGTTACACAAGTGATGAGCGATTATCATAAATGTGTGGACCCTCCCCCCCTATGCTGCAGCTATAACTATAGGGATCATTAATTCTAATACAAGGGTGGTGTTGTAGTTTAAAATTCCTGATCATTTTTAACAGCTGGTCTCAGCTTTTGTGTTCTATTTTTACTTGCCTTGAATGGAATTAACCCTTTTAATCTGTATCTGGAGGATGACATTTTATGACCCATTTTTGGCATTTTTATTCTTTTCTTTTTTTAAATAAACATACTCAACCAGTTGTTCTAGTTGCAGGATATGCCTTATCCGGTCTTTGGTTTAATAGCCTTAAATTTTCTTTAAAAAGTCTTGAATTTCTTTTTTTTTTTATTTCTCAGTTTTAAACTTGTTGTGCAACTACTTGGAAGGTTATTTTAATAGCGTTTTATGTATAAAGTCATAAAACAGTTTTTAACACCTTTAGGCTGAAGTTTAAAAGAAAAACCAAAACTGCTAAAGAAAGTGCCACCACCACCCTTCTTCTTTCTTTCTACCCAACCACCAATAACACGGTGCGACAGTGAAAATACACCCGAGTAACTACATAGTCTACGTTATTCAGTTAGTTGAGTAGAACTCAAAAATACCTTTTTTATTTTTCTCGAACCCTTCAAACTTGTTTTATTTGACAAAAACTGTTTTTTTTTTTGACTTTACGCACAAATTTCTGGATTTCTCAAACATTTCTGACCCGATTTCTAAAATTTAAATCTTGTTAGAAAGAGGAGAGATGGACCTTTAAAACCGTATACACATATCTATTATTCGACATAATATGCTATGAGATTTGATAAGGTAAACTTGGAAAATTCAATTTTTTTTTCATATTTTTTCAAGTTTGTCCGTTCATAGTAGCAAACTTTACTTAAAAAATATGAAATAAGTTATGACATTCTGAAAGTGCATTATCTTGTGAAGAGATTGGCATTTCGTTTGATCAAATCAAACAGAAATTAACGTAGTTATTATATAAATAGTATAACAGTCGTGTAATATTTTTTATATATGTCATCTCATCAAATGAACTTTTAGTTCAAAAATTTTCTGAATTTTTGATGGATCTTGATTGTTTATCGGAAAATGTGTCAATTTGACGTTTGAACGACCACCAAAAGTTGGCCAATGTTAGCGCAAAGGGAAATAATAATATTTGTAAAAAACACAAACATTAGCCGACTTCTGATAGTCGTGCAAAGGTGAAATTGACACAGTTTGTGATAAACAATCAAGATCCATCAAAAATTCTGAAAATTTTTGAACTAAAAGTTCATTTGATGAGATGACACATATAAAAAATATCATTCGGCTGTTAGACTCTTTAAATAATAACCATGGTAATTTTTGTCCGATTTGATCAAATGATGACTCAATCTCTTCACAAGAGAACAGATTTTAAGAATATTATCACTTATCCTATATTTTTTTTATTAAAGTTTGCTACTATGAATGGACAAACTTGTAAAATATGAAAAAAATTTGAATTTTCCAAGTTTACCTCATCAAAACTCATTGCATATTAAGTCGAATAATAGATATATGTACACCGTTTCAAAGGTCCATCTCTCCTCTTTATAACAAGATTTAAATTTCAGAAATCGGGTTTGAAATGTTTGAGTAATCCAGAAATCTGTGCGTAAGGTAAAAAAAAACAGTTTTTGTCAAATAAAAAAAGTTTTGAGGGTTCGAGAAATATAAAAAAAAATATTTTTGAGATCTACTCAACAAAACTCACAACCTACACTATGCCATTAGCCGGGTGTATTTAATTTTTTTTATTTTGTAGCATAGTGTAATTTTTCAAATTTTCTTGCGTTGCTATGCAGCAGTAGTGTCCTTGCCTTTATACTTTAAACGAGAACAATAAAGGAAATAGTGAAACACTTTTCCTTTTAATATCCTTTCCTTATAATAACTTTCCCCCTGACCATATTGCTTCTTGTGTTCTTCTATTGTTCTCTTGTATCTGTTTCTGAAATTTAAAAACACAATTTTTTCTTTCCCTTTTTATAAGCATTTGCGTAAGATGTTGGAAGAATTTTTTTTTTTTAATTTCATCAGTTCCACCTCATTTCCTTTTATTGTCTTTATAGGCTAATTAAAGTGTTGATAAATGTTAATAACGATGTTGATGATCATCATCATTATCATCATGATTTGCTTATAAAATTATTTAAACGTTCCTGAAAATTTCTCACAGTTTTTCGCATATGTATTGGTCTAGTCAAGGATTGCAATTGAAAAACCAGGGGAAATTAAAATAGAAAGACAGTGAATCCCGGTGATTGAAAAAAAATTTACACTCAAGCAAAAATGTTGGTACACCCAAGTTTAAGCACCCAAGAAATGAATTCCGTTATGAAAATTAATTATGTATCGGGTTATCCATTTCGTGGTTTTAAAAGTAAACGTAAATAAAACACATATAAAATATTTTTTCATGATATTTCTTTTTTATTGTAAAGTTTGAACGTTGACATTATGTGTGAAACACTACATCATTTAAATGACCTCCACGCGAAGTGTTGCAAGCATTTATTCTTTTGAGGTAATTTTCGACCACTTTTTGACACATATTGGGCGGTATCTCAGCCATAACTTGATGAATGTTAGTTTTTAAGTGCTCAAGAGTTGAAGATTTATCTGCATAAACACGGTCTTTCGCGTAACCCCACACAAAAAAAGTCTAATGGTGACAAATCGCATGATCTTGGTGGCCAGTTGATATCGCCACTACGGGAAATTACGCGGCCAGGAAATGTTTCTTGCAATAAAGCCATATTCGCTCGAGTTGTGTGGCATATGGCACCGTCTTGTTGAAACCACATATTCTCCAAGTCGTATTCTTCAATAGCAGGCAAAAAAAAGTCGGTTGTCATATGTGACGGTGACAGTCGTTCCATCGTCGTTTTCGAAGAAGTAAGGTCCAATCACACCTTCGGACCAAAGAGCGCCCCAAACAGTGACTTTTTCTGGATGTAATGGCCACTCTTCAATTACTTGAGGATTCTCAGAACCCCAAATACGACAATTTTGTTTATTAACATACCCACCGAGTGTGAAATGTGCTTCATCGCTGAAGAAAATTTTGTTCGATACGTGGCTGTGGCAGAATCTCCATTTTTGTAGTAGGTTTTGATAATTTTTATGCGTTATGTGATAGTTAAGCAATCTATTTTTGTCAATGTCATGGTGTTTTCTTTTCTACAAAGAAAATGTCACCCTCTTACAAGGTGCATTAAAAAATTTTTGACCAACCCTGTTGTAATGTCATTTTTTATTTGAGAAGAACATAACACAAATATTAAAAAAGGGTATGCCCTGTGTTTACCACTTATTAAGAAAATGAATGAGAAAATGCCAATTTGTTCAAAGGTGTTGCCAGATCGCTAATTTTTCGACTTAATTTTTTGCACACTTTTTTTATAACAAAAAAAGAAATATTTTAACACTGTTCTAACATTGAATGCAATTTTTTATATTGCTGATCATGTAGCTTTAATAATGTAATATTTCCTTAAGATTACTCCACAAAACAATGAAAAAATTAACTTCCAATTGGATAACAATACCAGGCGACTTTTTTTTAATTTCATCTGGTAGTCCTATAAATAAACAAAAGTCATCTGCTTTACAGGGCATTAGCAGCACTCTCGATTTATACAGGGCATAAAATGCAATGCCCTCCACCATTGGCAAGTGCAAATTATTTAGAATAAAACATACCACCCTTTTAGAGGGCGAAACATTTTTAAGAAACAAACGCAAAATTGTATTTTGCGTTAATAAAATGCACATTTTTTGGTAGAAAAGAAAACACCATCAGACTTTCAACTGAAAAGAAAAAAATTGGTTTCACACAACTTAGTTTGACAGATGTCGAATTCCAGTCCCATACTTTTGAAACCACGAAATGGATAGCCCTTTACTTTATCTTTTTACTTTTCTTTTTTTTATATTTTCTTTTAAAATTTAATTTTAATTTAAATTTTTTTTTTCCAGACGCCAACATGCCTTTATGGCTGGTACCACAACAAAAGGCAATGGCGGTAGTCTTACCCATAGTCCCGAAAGATTAAGAGGCGCTACACATGATCTCTTTGAATTGCTGGAGCGAGTACAGTGCTCACGCTTAGAAGACCAAAGATGTGAACTCCCACCGTATTTCTCGCAGGTAAGTCTTTTTATCACTATCTCCCTCTCTCTATACACCATACATTCTCTTTATTAAATAAAAATCATTTCAAGTTTTATGAAAAAAGTCTTAAGAAAACAATAAAACTGGCCTGACCTCTCTCACTATTTGGATGACAGTACCATAGAAAAGAATCCTTTGGCTCTTTGGGGCAACAACTTTACCACTTAAATTTGTTCATAAACAGTTTTTATTACACTTTTTGGATTCGTTCTCTCTCTCTCTCTCTCTCGATAATTTAAAAGTTAAAAACATGTTGTTATTGTTGTTAATACACATGCACATGCCGTAACGTACAATACAACCAACATAAGCATGTAATAAAAATGTTTTTTAAATAAGAGAGAGAGAGAGGAAACACACACAAAAAATTTTTTTATTTTTTTTTATTGTTGTTGAGTAATAAATGTCAAAAATTTATATGATAACCAGCGTTGCCAGATTTTTTTTAAAAAAAACTTTATTTCTGGGAAAAAAAACTTTTTTTTTTACAAAAAAAAATTGTTTTCTACAAAAGTATCAACCAAGATGTATTTATACAAGGTGAGAGCGTTAGACCAGCTGATGTAAATAATATTGTCAAAATTTTTTTGTTTTTTGTGTATTTTGTTTTGATAAACAATTTCGTTTTTTCTTATTGTGTCAGAAGTTTGTATATTTTTCTTCTTTTTCTTTTCCTTTTGTACAAGCAACATAAATAAAAACTATAAAAATATTATAATTGTGTTTATGTTATTTCCCTCGTTAGGTTTTCAGTTATTCTTTCTTTACAAATAAACAAAATAATTTTCTTTTGTATTAAATTAACAATTTGAATAATTTATTGATTGTAATAAGCGGAGCGGAAAGATCTCTCCGAATCCCTTTTGAATGTTTCATGCATCTTTGTAATATCCTCTAATTTACTGCCAATAGATGAAGTACTTTGTTCAATCCATTGCAGAGAACCCATATGTGCATTTAATATTTTGCCAATTTGAATAATGGGATCCGAATTATCCTGGCATATATTTGACTCATTCAAATCATTGACTCATTCTTCGTACATTTGTTTCAATTGTGTATCCAAGTTTTCCACCATCAAATATGTCTGTGAACGTTCAACAGGCAAGGATGAAGTAGCTGTGGTTGGTGCAGTCCCTAGCGCAGCGGAAGAAGTAGATGTGCTAGCTGCTGGGTTTGCAAAAGCAGAAAAGCCGCCCGTTAATGACGAGGCGGTTGTTGGAGCCGCTGTTGTTACTGTTGTGGCACTGGAAACAGTTGATGTTGCTGTAGGAGTTACAATACATGTGGCTGAGGGTTGAGCGGTGGTAGCCGAAGCTGTTAACCCAAAAGTAGGTGCAGGAGCTGAAGTTGTTGTTGCCGTGGCAGCTCCCAAATTACATAAACCAAATGTGGGAGCGTTAGAAGTAGCTGCTGGAGCTACTTGCGGCCGCAGAACTTGTAGTCGCAGGTGTAGCTGCCGTCGCTCCAAACCCAAATTCTAAGGGTTTTGTACCAGCATCACCACCTCCTGTGGCGCCAAATGTAAAACCACCCGGTTTTGATTCCTCTCGTATTTCGGATACTGGTAGGCGGTCAGTCAGTCTCCATCGTATGTATTGTAGAATTATTCACAATTTCGTTGTTTTGTTTTCCCTTACAAATAATGAATCATAGAAACTATATTGCTTTAGTTTAGTTGGCCACGGGACAACGTAAACGTTGCTTGATTGTTTTAAATTTTAGCTGAGTACGAAATTATTTAATAGATTGTTGAAGGATTGAGTAGAAGTTATAAATTATATTATAAATTATATTATTTTAGAGAAGACTATGCGCGAGTGGTAAATTTATTTTTTATTTTCTTCCCATCGTCATTCTTTAGTCAGCTGTTTTTGACAAGATGATCAACTCGCAACAACAAAAAATGCCTGTTGTTTTTGTATTGTTGTACTTATTGTAATACTTATCTCACCTTGTATAAATACATCTTGGTATCAACATTTTTAAAAGAAATTCCGGAGCCCGGTGCCCTCCGTTGGTGTTTTTTTGCGTTTTTTGTCCGGGACTAATAAAATACACAATATTTTATTTAAAAATGTAAATATTTCCTGTTTTAATACTGAATTTATTGAAAAAAATTTTAAATTTAATTTTGTCGAAAAAACTTGTTTTGTTAGAAAACAAATTTAATGAAAACTTTTTCGCATCTCCAAAAACTTGGAAAAAAAGGGAAAACTTGGCAAATGGCAATGCTGATGATAACCAAACCAAACAATAACAGCAACAAGGAGTAACACCCGCTCTCTCTCGTTCTCTCTCTCTCTGTTTCTGTCTCTGATTCTGTAATAAAGAGGAAAATAAAATGTATATTACACAAGAGATTGAATTTTTATTGTCAGACCATGCACACACACAAACACACACACATACAGGCATTTACATTAATACAGAATTGTTATGCCATACATAAATAACATTAAATCTCCATTATTTGGTGCTGGAGAACATAACATGACTGAATGAATGTAACAACAAGAGCAGTAACAACAATAAATATTCGCAAGAGTGTAACACACAATAATAAACAGTCATTTGTCTCTCATAAAACAACACAAAAATGTGTTGTAAACAATAGAATACGGGAACAACAAAAAAAAAAAAAAAACGAAACAAATTTGGCAGCATTTATTCTGTGTATGTGTGTGTGTGTGTGTAAAATAAACGGAAGTTCATTTTTAAGCAATGAGAGTAGGTTTTTTTTTTTCTTCTATAAAATTTTGCAATTGCAATTTGAAGTGGAAAGAAAATAAAAATTATTTATTGTTTGAAGGTTAATTTATTAACAAACTCCTCTAAGTTCATTAAGCTTAAACACCCACAATTTGGTTAATTTCTTAAGCTTAAATACATTACTGTTCGCGATATTTATCTGTGGCTTTTGGTCATCATTTTTTTTATTGCATTCAAGTTAATGACACTGACAGACAATTTTATGTTTTTTTTTATAATATTTTTCCATATCTTTCTTAGTCGTAATTTTCTTAAACCACTTTATGAACGAACTTGTCATTATTTTTTTGTTTCTGTTTAAGTACATTGAAAGAAAAGAAATACCGCTTTTAAAAATCAAAAAACTCAACAAAAAAATAATTTTCAATTGTTGTTAATTTTGTTTTCAATATGCCATAATTATTATAATTAACACTCGCTTATCATTCATTAGTTTATGTTTCGTAGAGTACCTCTAAAACCTGTAATCATTGTATAAAAATTGTAAATTTGTTATGGCTTATATGGGGAGTCTCTCTTTTATTTATTTACGTTGTTATAATTTATAAAAAATTCACATAAATTTTATAAGTGTTAATAATGTATTATATATATAAAGAAGATGAGTCCAAGTTTTTTTTTTTTTTAGGTCAGTAAGGTCATTTACCTTTATCAGGAAATTTATGACCTTAAGTTTGAATTCCAGCAACTGTATAATTATATTTTTTAGTCTAGTGTGCATGCAATCAATACCAGTTGCAGTGCATTTTATTAACGCAAAATGCAATTTTGCGTTTGTTTCTTAAAAATGTTTCGCCCTCTAAAAGGGTGGTATGTTTTATTCTAAATAATTTGCACTTTCCAATGGTGGAGAGTGCTGATAAATGCCCTGTAAAGCAGATGACTTTTGTTTATTTATAGGGCTACCAGATGAAATTTATGGTGTTTTCTTTTCTACAATGAAAATGTCACCCTCTTACAAGGTACAATAAAAAAATTTTTGACCAACCCTGTTGTAATGTCATTTTTTATTTGAGAAGAACATAACACAAATATTAAAAAAGGGTGTTTTCTTTTCTACTAAAAAATGTGCATTTTATGAACGCAAAATGCGATTTTGCGTTTGTTTCTTAAAAATGTTTCGCCCTCTAAAGGGGTGGTATGTTTTATTCTAAATAATTTGCACTTGCCAATGGTGGAGGGCATTGCATTTTATGCCCTGTATAAATCGAGAGTGCTGATAAATGCCCTGTAAAGCAGATGACTTTTGTTTATTTATAGGGCTACCAGATGAAATTTAAAAAAAAGTCGCCTGGTATTGTTATCCAATTTGAAGTTAATTTTTTCATTGTTTTGTGGAGTAAACTTAAGGAAATATTACATTATTAAAGCTACATGGTCAGCAATATAAAAAATTGCATACAATGTTAGAACAGTGTTAAAATATTTTTTTTTTGTTATAAAAAAAGCGGGCAAAAAATGAAGTCGAAATATTAGCGATCTGGCAACACCATTGAACAAATTGGCATTTCTTCATTCATTTTCTTAATAAGTGGTAAAAACACAGGGCATCAAAATACCCTTTTTTAATATTTGTGTTATGTTCTTCTCAAATAAAAAATGACATTTCAACAGGGTTGGACAAAAATTTTTTTAATGCACCTTGTAAGAGGGTGACATTTTCTTTGTAGAAAAGAAAACACCATTAGAATACATTGAGGTTAGTTAGTTAGTTTCATAGATTCCATGCCTTAAGCACCAGATCTAGAAGAAGTCTATTCTAATATTTAGATTCCTTCTGAATTATAATACAGTCGATAATATAAATTCAAAAAAATCTACTTACTGCCCAATATAGAGTAGCCTAATTAATTATCAGAAATTTGATTAGAAATTTTTAAAATTCTTTATTCCTTGCTTATTTATTTCTTTACTCCTCCTCCATCTTAATTTCATTTGTTTGGTTTGTTGCTTTAATATCGTTAATCAAGTTATTTACCAAGAAGCTAAGCAGGTAATAGGAATGTTGTTATCAACTGCCATTATATTTAAGTGGTCATTAATTACAATCCATTATTGGTCAGGATTGCAGCCTAGATCCACACTCCTCCCGATTTGTGTGTTTTAATTTTATCCATGGATGGCGGTATCTATAGTTTAATGTTGACTCCGAACTTCAGATTTGAGAGACTTTTCATGGCAATTTTATTTTTTTTACTCTCCGAAATTTTGTTCGAAGATTACTGAGAGGAAGTCGCTGAAAGAAATATTTTTCATATTTCGTTTTGTTGGAGATGTTATAGGTTGAGATTTGAACCATAACTCCTTTCTAATAAACCAACAAGCTACCTCTGTAAAAATCAGAGAAACCCCCACATGTTTTCGATATCCAGCATATTACTCCATAAATAGACTCGTGATAGCAGCCAATCCTTTAGGACTAGTCCACTAGGTCTGCTTCTTCTGTTCCCAGTCCTCAGTCTGGCAAAAGCAAAAAAAAAAAATCCCTTTCCTCAAACACTGTGCAATTTATTTCGAATTTCTTTATTTCTAATACTTTTCTTATTCCCTTATTCTAATATTTTTTAATACAAAAAACCTTCATTAAATTTGAAGTTCTTTTCACTTTTAAGAAAAAATATTTGTGTTTCCAAACTCTGAACATTTTTTATTTCTTTTACAAGAACTAACTATTAAATATTTCTTGAGTGCCCTGGTAGTCTAGTGGGGTAGTGTGCTAGACTATTAGCGTGAGGGTCGTGGGTTCGTTCGATTACCTCCAGAGACGCTGGTCTGTGACACTCAGTGTTGAAAAATTTAGTACTTTTGTATATTTTTCAGTTCTTTTTCATTTCAAAAATACCGCAGTACCCCCGCCAAGCTTACAGTACTTACTTTTTCATCAAATTTGTTTTTGTTCGTTCAAAAAATAAATATATATTTTAATAAATAATTCGCACATTCTTTTTCCGTTTCCGGGTTTATTAAGTAAGAATTAAGCCCCGTTTGTTTATTGATGTACTATGTGGTCTATCTGTCTAATAAATAAGTAGTTACAAGTTAAAGTAGCCTTATTTAGTTAGATAGATATGGACGCCCAACGGCCACTGTTCGACCTCAGGTCAGACAAAACGAAAACAAAAAACATAACGGCGTAATTAATATGTATGTGGAATGTTGTTGGTAGAAAAAGTAGGTGGTAAAAAAAAATAGGTAGTTAGTTCGCTTGCCAAAAAGAGGCCCGGTTCAACCCCATTGGGATTGGTTGTGTGGTATTTATTATTTATAAACAAATAATGTTGTTTTTGTTTGCTCGCTGCTGGTTGGAAAGAAAAGAAAAAAAATTTTAATTTTTTTAATTTTTATTTTGAAGTGTGGTGAATTTTGTAGTTGTGTTGAGTTTTTACAAAATGTGGTGAATTTATCCGGTGTGGTGAATAAAATAGAAGTTTGGTGGGTGTCTAGTGTGGTGAGTTCTTCTAAAATGTGATGAATTTATCCGGTGTGTTGAATAAAATCGAAACTCACCAAAGTGCCGTTATTCGAAATGGATACTGCATTACCATAAATACATGTACCGTATATCGTGATTTTGGACGGTGTGTGTCTAGAATAAGAAATTTTCACATCTGTTAGTGCAGGCATTCACCGATATGTCTGGTTACTGCATTAAAACAATGTTGCCATTGAGTCCATTCTATTTAAAATTCTAAAAAATTAAAATTAGAAAACTGCATACAAAAAATAATTAAATTTAAATTATTTTGTAAATGAATATTTTTGAATAATTTCTTTCTTTTATGTTTTATTCCCAAAATGCTCTTTTTGCAAATTGTAAATTCTTTGTCGAAATACATATTTATAATTTTTTGTGCTCTGTTCGATCTAATTTTTGTAAAATTTGGTATCGAATCTAAATTTAAAATCAGGAAATAAAAGAATTCATTCATTTTTTCAGAAGTTAGTTACAAATTTTTTGTTTCCTGGTAACATTTCAATTTCAAAACATTTCATTCAGTACTTTTTTATTTTACAATTTTATGGTTTGCGCTTTTCAAGTATTTTCAACTATAAATAAATAGGCTAATAATGGTAAAGGTCTTTAGCCCCGGTTAGCTTTTAGATTACGAAAAGCAATGATGGATGCTGAATGAAGAACCCATTTCGTCGACTTTTGTAAAATTTGGTATCGGATCTAACTAAATTTAACATCAGGAAAAATTATTAAAGAATTCATTCATTTTTTCAGAAGTTGGTTACAGATTTTTTATTTCCTGGGTGAGCAACATTTCAATTTCAAAACATTTCAGTACTTTTTTATTGTAATGGTAAAGGAAGGTTCTTTAGCCCCAGTTAGCCAGGGGCTAACCGTATTGTATTATGTTCGCTTTTAGATTACGAAAAGCAATGATGATGAATGAACCCGTTACGTCGACATTTTTGACCAAATCTTACGTTTCGAATCAATCAACTGTTTTTGTTTTGTATATGAGAAGAAAGTACGTAAAGTATAAAAAATAAATATAATTTTATAAAACACTACCATTTGATGCAAAAAAGTACTCTCTCAGTGAAAAAAAATTTCAATTTTGCAACACTGGTGACACTACACCGTGCACATACATGATCAAAGTTTCGTATATAATTAAATGACATAAAAACGAGTCCAAATTAATACGAACATGACTCATAAATGACAATAAAAGGACTCATAAACATACAGATAAATTACTCATAAAAGACTCGTATGCGATTAAACGATGACTGAAAGACGACTCGAAAAAGAATCATAAACGAAGGTAAATAAGATTAATAAATGATTAGAAAGTGATTCGAAAATGATTATAAAGCTACTAGAAAAAGGGTCGAAAATTACTCTAAAATAATATAGAAAATGACTCATAAGTGACTTTTTAAGAAGAGTCGCTCGTAGTCACTTTTTTCTCCCGACAACAGAGTCTTCTTTTATGATCAGAAAATGAGCGCATATTCGAGCTTTTTAATCGCGCAGAAGAATCAAAAAAGACTCGAATTTGATTAATAATTTTCAAAATTGCTGGCTGGGTAGAAGAATATAATTTGTAATTGTATTGTAATTAATAAATAAATAAATAAAATATTTCATGCGCCATCTATTGATTAGTAGAAACACATTGGTATGTGAAAAGGTGCATACATTAGCTAAGCACACAACCTATTTAGCAAATAACAAAACCTGATGGTTTTAACTATATTACAACAAGGGTTCGCAACTAATTGGGGTGTTGCTATAGAAACATAACATATGGCGCCATTTTATCAAATGAAAGCGGAAAAAATTGGAATTAAATATAGTATGTTAAAGGAGATTACATACATACATAATTGATCATTACAACCCTTCAGTCTGGATTACAACCTAGTTTCTCACACCACTTATGTTGTGTGCGTTAATTTTATACATGAGTGGAGGGACCTACAGTTTAAAGTCAACTCCGAACGACAGATTTTTGAGAAGCTTTTCACGGCAATTTTATTTACTCTCAGAGTTTTTGCCAGAAATCTGCTGAGAGCAAATGGCCGAAGAAATATTTTCATATTTTCGTTTTTATGTCTGACCTGGGGTTTGAACTCGGGCCTACCTACTAGACTACGGCGACTTCAAAGGAGATTATGAAGATAAAATTATAATCATATTAAATTGAAATTTATTTGCTAGAAAATTAAACAAGAATAGAAAGGGTATTCGATTAAAATGTGCTTGTTTTATCGACAGCTACTCGATTACCCATAGTTACGGTGACCATCCGTCCACTATTATAGCGGACAGTCCGCTATTTTAACCTCCTGTCCGCTATTTCTTTTGCGTCCGCTATTTGTCCACTGTTTTATCACAAGTAACTTCTAAAAAGTATTTATTTTCCAAAATGTCCGCTTTTGTCCACTTTTTCACTAATATGATAAAAACGCTTATAGTTATTAGCTGGAATTACATATGAAATTGAGTTGGAAACTCTATATTTTGTCTATGTTGTAGATGCAATTCCATCTTGGTCTTCAGTTGAAAATTCTTTAATAAAGGTAACAGAAATCAGAAAGGATTTAAATATAAATAATAACGAAATTTTTGATGAATTATGTATGTAAAAAATTATGCAAATGCTGAACGAATAGAAATATGGAAACAATCAGCATTAAATTCCGATAAAAAGTGGGTTGAAATTTTCAAATTTTTCGAAACGAAAAATATTCTTTATTATTTATAAAAACTTCCTGAAATTACTAGTTTTCTCATTTGCTTTGCCAGCGTCAAACGCACCAACAGGAAGAGATTTTTCTATATCTAACTATATTTGGTTTTTCGAAAAGTCCCAAATGGGACTAGAAACTTTAGAATCTCTTTTGACCATAAAATGCAATTTTGAAATTGACTGTTCGGAATTTAAAACATTTTTATCTAACGGCCCAACACTTAAAAAAATACCTTTTGTAGAGGAATATCAGAAGTAAATTTACACATAAGTATATCCATATGTACATTATAGCGACTCAAGTTGTATGGAAGCGAAATACGTGCAAAGTGTACCCCCCTCAGAATGAACATTGGTATTTTTTATGATGACATTTAAAATATTTCGGCTCCAGCTTTGACCTCTCGTGAGCTGGACCATTTTGAAAAAGGGTCTATTTTTACATGTTTTGTTAATTTGAGAATCTGTTTCCTTACCAACATATACAATATGTATATCATAAGAAAGGGTTTTTTAAGGCGCGTCCAACTGTATATACGAATTAGCGTGAATTTCAAAAAAGGCTGAGACCCGTATTTACTTAAATCGACTAAAGATTAAAATATGTTAATATGGCATTATTATTACAAACAACCCCGAACAAAAAATTCAAAAACCGTTCTTTTTTACAGAATATCCTTAAAAAAGGACATGGATGATCGTCCTTGAACAAATTGTATATACAGTTGGACGCGCCTTAAAAAATCTTATGATATACATATTGTATGTTGTATGTTGGTAAGGAAACAGATTCTCAAATTAACAAAACATGTAAAAATAGACCCTTTTTCAAAATGGTCCAGCTCACGAGAGGTCAAAGCTGGAGCCGAAATATTTTAAATGTCATCATAAAAAATACCAATGTTCATTTTTAGGAGGGTACATCGAGCACTTTTTTGGTGAGTCGCTCTAATGTACATATGTATAAATTTAAGTTTGTGTATATTATTTGTACCTATTTATGTCTGTATTTTAAAAAATTTTATATAAAATATTAATTATAATAAATGTATTTTTTTTTGTTTTTCAATTTTATATATTTGTCCGCTTTTTTCTCATGGAGATAATGGTCACTGTACCCATAGTACACGCAGAGAAACTACTGCCACGAGAGACGATCAAGTGAATTGCAATGTATGCCAAGCACTTTAAACTTAAAAGTTGTACTTGAAAGATATCTGATTTTGATTCTGCTGTCAGAGAAGAAAGAGTAGTTGGAAATCATGAGAAGTTTCTCAAAAATCGATCATTCAGGGTCGACTTTAAACCATAGGTCCCGACACATGGGTAAAGCCAATACACACAACGCGTGTGGCGTGAGAGACTGGGTAGTAATCCTGACTAATGTAGTCTAGTAGGTAGTGTGTTGGCTTATTAGACTGAAGGCCCGAGTTCAAACCCCAGGTCAGACAATCAAAACGAAAATATGAAAATATTTCTTCGGCGACTTCCTCTCAGCACATTTCTGGCAAAAACTCCGAGAGCAAATAAAATTGCCATGAAAAGCTTCTCAAAAATCTGTCGTTCAAAGTCGTCTTTGAACTGTAGGTCCCGCTACTCATTTATACAATTAACACACACAACATAAGTGGTGTGAGAAGCTACGTTGTAATCCAGACTGAAGGGTTTAATGCCCAATTATATATGTATGTGAATAGGGTTTCCTAAATTTAAATTGAAAAGCCCAGCGGGGCATTAAGTCATATTGTGACAGATGCCGCATATTCCAAAAACAAAAAAATTTTGGAAGTTGTTGGATAAAAATTCTGAAATTACAAACCAAAATAAAAAACATTTTTTATTACGCTTGTTTATGTCAAAATAAATTCCGCCTATTTGGCGTTCTTTTTTTAAGTACATACACTTACTGACAGTAGAAATAGTATCGCCAGTCTATTTTAAATAAAAACGTCATAGTTTGTCTGGCCATGTTAATAAGAAAATAATTTTTATTACCTTTTAATAGCATTCAAATGCTGATCTACTCCTGGCATTGTCGCCTACTTTGTTGACATGTTTCCCTCTCAATATTATTGCCCACGCTTAAATGTTTCTTTTTTTTTTTTCTTAACGCATGAATGAATGAATGAAGAATGCTTTTCACTTTCCTTATGATTATTATTATCGTTGTTGTTGTCGGTGTATTTAGAAATTAATGGAGTCAACGGCATAGTCCTGTTTAGCAGTCTTTCTCTCTCTCGCTCACTTTCTTATGCTCACACACACACATACACCCACATATAAACACTCATAGACAATTGGGTTTTATAACAGTTGGCAAATTTATTAAAACAATAACAACAACAAAAACCACACAATATATTTTCAACCATTTTTCCAGTAAAATTTATGACATTTTTTAATATTTTTGTCGTAACAATAATTGACGGACGCCACCAAGTCCGTTGACTGTATTTAAAGAGAGCGTGTAAATAAATTAAATTGTTTATTACTCTCTCTCTCTCTTATTGATTAGTTTTGATTCGTTTTGTTGCCTTTTCTTCGTTTTCTTCCTTAACATTGTTTATTGCTGGCAGCAGTTAGATTAGGTTTTTCTTTTTTCCGCTTTTTGTTTTTAATTTTCAATTTTCATTCATTATCTGTTGTTGGGAAACAAATTTTATTTGGAAAACTTTTTTCTTGTTGTTGTTTGGTTTGCAATAACATTTCCTTTTATTATGTTTTTGTTTTTCAAATAAAAAAGCGAAACAGAAAACAATAAGAAAACAATAAAAGCATGGGGTACCAATAAAACCTGGGGTCCAAAAAAAAAAAAAAACAAAAGTTTTATGGTGAGAACATTAAATTGAGGTTTTTTTTTGTTACTTGTTTTATTTCTTTTTAATTTCATTTGCATAAGAAATAAAGAAATAACAAAAAAAAAAAAAAACAATAATATCAGCAACAACAATAAAATACTTAAAGAAAGATTTCTAAGTCAAGATAATAAAACAAAACATTGCGAAAATCAAATTCATTTGTTATTATTTTTTTTTTCCTTTCTTTCGTTTTTTATTTGTTGAATAATTTAATTACTTTGAAATTGCGTTGCCAACTTTTATTTTATTATTTTTACCACCATAAACATTTTATACGCAGTGTTGTCACTTTTTTTTAACTTTAAAAAGCACTAAAATTGTCAAAAAAAAAGCTGCTAAACAAAGAATGTCAACGAGTTCATACGATCATATGTCACATCTTCAACAAGTTCCAGATTATTTTACAAGACGAGCATTAGTCTTTACCATCCATGTATTTTAAGGTCTATAGTGTTCTCTATGGCCCTGTGAATTCAAAACGAGCGCTTGTCTAGGGATGTTACCAGGATAGGTTTTTCAATATACGGTCTATTCATGTAAATAAACGTCCACAGACTTCTTATTCAATTGATTTGCAATTCACCATCGAAAATAATTGTCAAGTTCGGCTAGAAAATAGGAAGAACATTTATTTTGAACCGTTTGTTGGCATCTTCGAGAGTTTTGGTTAAAATAGTGTAAATTTTTTGACTTGACGCTACAGTCTCAATTGATATCACAGCACTGCAAATTTGGACGTTTTTTGTGCAAATAAGATGGCTTCAGATGTTTCCGAAGGCATTTTGCGCGCTGAAAACGAATCTGGGTTCAAAATGGCGGATCCAATATGGCGGTAACAATTTTCAAGTAAATCCGATTAATTTTTATAAACCTCGGCCGCCATATTGGATCCGCCATTTTGAATTTTTTTAAATCTGAATGAAGATCTGTAATCAGCGACCCCAAAAACCCCTGAGTAACAATTTTCAAGTAAATCTGATTATTTTTAAGGACCTCCGTAATGTGTTTCTTTTTCTGTTGCACCCCTTGATATAAACACACCCCCTACTTTAAGGATGCATGCAATCAATTTGGGCTCATTTTAAACAGCAAAGATCAATTGTCAATTTCTGACAATAGGGATGGTTCTAGCACGTCAGTGTTTAGCTCTACAATTTTTCGAAAATGGCCAAAAACGCTATTTTTAGGGGGTTTCAACCCCCTTTTTCTCGAAAACCTGACGTGATGGAAAGTTTTTGAACACAGATTCGTGTTCAGCAAAATGCCTTCGGAAATACCTGGAGCCATCTTATTTGTAAAACCCATACAGGGCTGTGTATTCAATTCTTGCATAAGACGAGATGGTGTTTGTACGCCATATCCGTGCAATTCTGGCTTTATCCGATTCATAGTATACCCAGAAGATCGTTGCAGTGCTGCTGTCTAAATAAGCGTGTTGCTTTATGATGAATACATCCAGTCAAGTTATCTCAGCTTCTGCCGTGTCGTGAAAGTGGCGTGTTTGATCTGCCTTTGCCATTATGAAACACACTTTCGTGTTGGTCAGTTGTGATCATTTCGTTAACTGTTGATTTTTAGAGATCAAAATCATTCAATTATCCAGGTTATAGAAGCGGATAATGAACAATTCTCTTCCAAGTCCAATAAAAACATAGTTTTACCTTTAATTGTATCAATTCTGGCTTTGTCACCGTCTGTGGAACTTTATTTAGTATGGTTTTTTGAATTATATTGTTGTACGTGATCCACCTTTCATTGCCTGTAATTATTCGTTTTAAATATGTTTCGATATCATTTCGTTTTAACAGGGATTCGCAAATTAAAATTCGTTTAACTAAATTGGTCCCGAGTAATCGATGTTACATCCAAACATGAGTTTCTTTGTGTGTCCACCTTTCTTCAATTGGTTGACGGCGAAGTCGCTGTGGCCTAGTGTAGGCTTATTAGACGTGAGGCCTCGATTCAAACCCCAGGTCAGACATCTCCAACTCAACGAAATATGAAAAAATATTTCTTCGACGATTTCCTTTCAACAGATTTTTGGCAAAAACTCTGAAAGTAAATTAATTTGCCATGAAAAGTTTCTTAAAAAATCTGTCGTTCGAACTCGATTTTAAACTGTAGGTCCCGCCACTCATGTATAAAATTAAAACACACAACATAAATGGTGTGAGAAGCTAGGTCGCAATCCTAACTAAAGGGTTGTAATGACCAATTATGTATGCATGTTGGGTGCCTAGCTCCCTAGCAACGTCAAACTTTAGTTCCCTCCAGACTAGGCATCCCAGAAATCGCACATGCGCTTGTGGGAGTGCTGAGGAGTTACACAGTAATTGGCAGACGATATACTTTCCTATTGGGTAATGTCTTATAAGAATTGTTCAGTTTATGCTCTTCTTACGTCATTTAAAATCTTGCCGTTACTTTATTTTGCCTTTAGTTTCATCAGTAAAAGGTCAGTTCACAAAATTTGTACAAATTTAATATAAAATTATTCAACATTTTAATTGCAACTTAGAAATCGCTTTAAAAATCTTAAAAATCCTCTTCAAAAGCACCCAATGGTGAACACTGCCTTTGTAAATTTTATATTTTATTACGGGATATTGTTGTATTCGCTCTATTATACAATATGGTGAATGTAAGTGTGTATGTTTACTATGTAAACAAACCCCTATGTTTTGTATTTCTTTTTTTTTTTTCTTTGAGCTTTTACCTAAGCAATGTTTATTGTTCTCTTTTTTTTCTTTAGTAGTCCCTGTTGTTCTTGTTGTAGGATTTTTAATAAATTTCTCAAGAACTTGTAAGTTTCAACATGTGTTGTTTAAGTATTTTATTATTAAAAAAAATACAAAAAAAACAACAAAAATTGCCTACAATTGCCAATAATTGAAGGAAAAAACTGCGGGCTCTTTTGGCTCTTGTGTACATGTTTGTTTAAATTCTGCCGTTATAATATGCAACATCACCTTGTTATCATCAGCTGCTGTTCCTCTCTCTCTCTCACACTATTTTATCTCTTCTAGGTATAATGTTTTGTCTTTTGTGTTTGTATCAACAAAATAAAGGGGCATTAAACAAACGAAAGTTTCTGAAAGAAGAGAAGAAAGTAGAGATCCTTCCACTTGAAGTTTGTTTACAAATTTCTTTAAGTGTGTGTGTAGTAGAGATGAGCGATATTTTCAAAACTGTGATTTAATCACGGTGATTGATAATTCACTGGTAACTACAGTGATTGAAATTGCAAAATAACAGGTACTAATACTCGTAATGTCGTTCTTTCAAAATTGTTACATACTCAAATTTATTTCGTTTTGTTTTGATTATTTACTTTTGTCTTTTATACATGAACTTTCTGTCAAACTTAATTGTCAAACTTCATATAAAAAAAAAATTACATTAAAAATAATAACATTGATGACACCACCAGTGTTGCCACGAAAAAAGAATATTGTAACCAACATTTGTGAAAAAAAAATCACCAAATAAGAAAAAATATAACCAAAACTAAATTCGCAGTTTTTTTATTTTATTTTTTTCAAATTTAAATAACAATTAATACAACAGAGTAAGAAAAGAAACAAAAAATAACAAAATAAAATTTTAGTCTTACTAATTAATACATTTCTACAAACAAAACAAAAGCTCTTTTTATAAGAAAAATAAATAACCAAACCCGGAAAAATCTACACATCTACACATTGAACAAAAAAATAACCAATTTTGGTTAGAAATAACCAAAAACGGCAACACTGGACACCACTTTGATTTTGTTTAAGGCCCCTTCACACGATCACACAAGTAATATGATCTGTCAAAATTTTGTGTAGAAGAGTACGGATGTGATCGTCTAAACGTACTATGTAATGAAACCATCGCACATTGAGAGAAAATACGGATGAAAATTTTGACAGTCGTATGGCTCTCTTCATTTTTTGAAATGATTTAAAAAACTAGCAAGTCGCATTAGATCAGGGATGTATTTTTATGTAAACACATAGAAAAAAAAGTGTAACAGCTGTTTTCATTTTACTTTGTTATTGTCTTATACCGATCATGTAAACACAGAAAAAATAATCATACGACTATTATTCTCTTTTTTGAAATACGGATGGAATTTCATTTTACTTTTTCATCAGACTTTACGTATTACTTGTGTGATCGTGTGAAGGGGCCTTTAGTAGTCTTTTCGTAGTATGTATCTAGTTGTCTCATTCTTACGACTTAATAAAATACGTTATTGTCATTATTGTATTATTGGAATACTGTGATCACAATCACTGTTTTAAAGAACAGTGATTAACAAATCACGTTCACTGAGAACAACGTTCTTCAAAAATCACTGGATCACTCATCTCTAGTGTGTAGTCTTGTTAACAGTTGTTGTTTTGTTGTTGTTTTTATGTACATTTAACACTGTTGAGGTGTAAACATAGTGCTACACTGTAAGAAATTTTACACATAAATTAACCTTCTTGTTTCTTCTTGTTGTAGTCGCCGTAGTCTAGTAGGTAGTGTGTTGGCTTATTAGACGTAAAGCCCGGGTTCGTATCCCAGGTCAGGCATCAAAACGAAAATATGAAAAAAAAATATTTCTTCGGCGACTGACTGAGAGTAAATAAAACCTGCCAAGAAAAAGTTTCTCAAGAATCTGTCGTTCGGAGTCAACGTTAAACTGTAGGTCCCGCCACTCACGTATAAAATTAACGCACACAACATAAGTGGTGTGAGAAGCTAGGTCGTAATCCTGACTGAAGAGTTGTAATCAGACGTCGGCACAAAGAGAACATGATAAAAATGTGTATAACCCAGAGGAAAATTGTTAGTAATTATTGTTTCAAGCAGTGTTCGAACAAATATTGTGCTTTTTGATGCCATTGGTATTTTTCGTACAAGTTTTTATGGATTTGTAGTAAGAGTCATCATTACATATTGCAGGTACCTTAAATTCGATTCTGTTCCCCAGTTTTTCTTCACATTTTAATTAAATTTTTCTTTGGGTGTACAATTGATACACAAAAAAATTTCAAAAAGAAGCGACGAGAACCTGCTTCACTGAAAGCTGACAAGCAACTGAATGCATTTTTATGCTCTTTTTAATTGATGTTCGCTCTGTTTTAATTGATTGTTGATGTTCGTGTCCATTGAAGAAATTCGGCCCCCGGGGGACATTGGTGCCGACGTCTGGTTGTAATGACCAATTATGTATGTTTCTGTAAGACGAACAATTTTGATTTTGCATGATTTTCCATACAAATAGAGGTTCGTCTGAAAGCGTTCGTCGATTTATGATGGCAATTTTGGCATTGTCACATGCTACGAATTCTTTTCACACTGGCTGCCACTAATCATTGGTATTTCTCTCATTAAAATATCATTAAAACGATACAGAACACTGAAAACAATGACTATAATGGTTATTATTTATTTAAAATGTTAAGAAGAGAGGTTAAAAGGTGCTTATACAGTAATCCCTCAATTTACGTCGCAGTTGGTTACAAAAAAAGGCGACGTAAGTCGAATGATGACGCAAATTGAAGTTAGAGGGAACAAAAAATTTGACGACGTAAATCGAAACAACGTTAATCGAGGCGACGTAAATCGAAGTATTACTGTATTTTACAGCCTCTCTCATTATCTTCCCCCCGCCCTCTCCACGATAGCATAAAACCTAATGAGAAAAATGTCGCAACACTGTTGATTGAAACAATGCAGAGAAAAAAAAACTTTAAATCGACGGAAAGAGAAAAATGAGTGTGGGAGAGAGTAAAAGTAAGAAACAAAGGATGAAGAAGAAAAATAAACTTGGCTTAAAGCAACCGGAAAATAATTATAATTTTTTATACAACAGCAACAACAACAACAACGATAACAAAAATAAACACATACCAACGTTGTTTGCATACGATTTTGAAAATACTCACTCACATGGCTTAGGAAAATGTTAAGGGAATAGGAGAGAGGACTGTAAATAGGAGTACAGAGAGAGAGGCCCTAAACTAAGCAGCCACAATTTATTCATTCATGATATATGCATTCCCTCCATTCATTCACTCGACATTCATTTACTATTTATTTGCCATGCCATGAGTGAACTAACGAATGTAACCAGATTTTCGGTTCCTACACACACAGACACATACACACACACATGAAATTATTGTGTTTTTTCTGCTTTTTTCCATTACCAAAAGCCAACAGAAACATTGTTGTTGATGATGACGCTCTTTTGATAATATTTTACTTTATTTGTGTGTGTGTGTGTGTGTGCTGAATGTAATGAAAGAAAGACAGGACAGTAGAAAAAAAGCAAAGAAAAAAACACAAAATAATGTTTTGCCACAATCTAAGAGTAACAACACAACAACAACAACTACAAGTGACTGACTGCTTGCCGCTAGTAGTTATTGCAGCTGAGGTATCAGTCAGCCAGCCATCCAGCCAGCCAGCCGTACCCAGCCTTACTTACAGTCAACACACATGATTTAGAATCCATTTGTGTCTGACAAGCGTCGTTCATCATCTTTTGGTAGATTTTTACGTTTTTTTTCATTTCATTTTTTCTGTAATAATTTCCACATTTTCACAATGTTACAGGAGTGTGTGTGGTGCTAGAGATGGTGGCACAGCCAAGGCAATGGTGGGAGTCTTGTACATTTTTTGTTTTTTATTTTCAGATTTTTGTGTTCACTTGGTTTGCTTTTTTAAATGCTTTTGTTATTCTTATTGTTGTTGGTCGTTGGCAATTAAAACAAAACCCTTCTTTATGCCTTAACACATACACATGCACATGCACACACATAAATTTTATAAGCCTAACTGCCTCTTATAAACCATATGATAAGGTTGCATGCCACACATTACAATGGCATTAATGTGTTCGCATATAAAAATTAAATGCTGATGCAACATTTACTAGCAGAGCCACAGAGCTGCTTAAATCTATGGATGGATGGATGAATGAATGAATGAGTGCTTGTACTCCAATGATGATGATGATGATGACGTTGGCTAGTTGAGGTCTGAGTCTTTTCATTTAACTAATCTTACCTTACCGCTCCTTGCAATAATAATTCAGTTTTTAATTTGTGGCATGCAGGTACTTGTTGAAAAATACCACTATTAGGCGTAGGGCTTTAAAACAGATGTTTTGCAACATTTTGAAAAACTCAAATTAAATTGAGTTTTCTCTTCTCGCAAGCAATGAAAAGATTAGTATACTCCACCTCCGCCCCCCCTATTCTTATTAAATTATATATTATAGCATGAGGCTAAAAGATCTCTTAAGAAAATTACTACTTTTATGTATTTCAAAAATGGTTTTGTATGGGTTTTTCTTTCAATTCAGCAAGCTGAATATAATAATTTCGAATACATTTCCATGATACATGCTATTCAAAAACATTTTTGTGTAAAAAACTTAAATTCAGCCAGCTGAATAAGATAATTCTTAGTATATTCTTTTCTAAACTTTGATTTGAGTTACCCTCTTGTATAAATATTAAATTCAGCTAGCTGAATACGGCAAATTTCGGCATATTTTCTTTTAAAAATTTCATTTGGGTCATACTGGGGTATAAAACTTTAATTCAGCTAGCTGAATACAATAATTTCGAACATATTTCCATGATAAAGGTAATTTTAAAACATGTTTAGGCGTAAAACTGTAATTCAGCTAGCTGAATACGACAAATTGTAGCATATTTACTCCTGAAGTTTGATTTAAAATATCTGGGTGTATAAAATTCAATTTCAGTCAGCTGAATACGACAAATTTTGGCATATTTTCTTTCCAAAATTTCATTTATGACACACTGTGTCTTAAAACTTCAATTCAGCTTGCTGAATATAACAATTTCGAATATATTTCCATGATACATGCAACTTAAACTTAAATTCAGCCAGCTGAATAAGATAATTCTTAGTATATTCTTTTCTAGACTTTGATTTGAGATACACTGTTGTATAAATATTAAATTCAGCTAGCTGAATATGTCAAATTTCGGCATATTTTCTTTTAAAAATTTCATTTTGGTCACATTGGGGTATAAAACTTTAATTCAGCTAGCTGAATACAATAATTTCTCATATATTTTCATGATAAAGATAATTTAAAACATGTTTAGGCGTAAAACTGTAATTCAGCTAGCTGAATACAATAATTTCTGATATATTTCCATGATAAAGGTAATTTTAAAACATGTTTAGGCGTAAAACTGTAATTCAGCTAGCTGAAAACGACAAATTGTATCATATTTACACCTGAAGTTTGATTTAAAATGTCCGGGTGTATAAAATTCAATTTCAGCCAGCTGAATATGACAAATTTTGGCATATTTTCTTTCCAAAATTTCATTTATGACACACTGTGTCTTAAAACTTTAATTCAGCTTGCTGAATATAACAATTTCGAATATATTTCCATGATACATGCAACTTAAACTTAAATTCAGCCAGCTAAATAAGACAATTCTTAGTATATTTTTTTTTTAACTTTGATTTGAGATACCCCGTTGTATAAAAATCAAATTCAGCCTGCTGCATACTACAAAATTTTGGCATATTTTCTTCATGAAGTTTCATTTGTGACACACTAAGTCTTAAAACTTTAATTCAGCTAGCTGAATACAACAATTTCTCAAATATTTCCATTATAAAACATATTAGTGCGTAAAACTAAAATTAAGCTAGCTGAATACGACAAATTTCGGCGTATTTACGCCTGAAGTTTGATTTAAAATGTCCGGGTGTAGAAAAATCAAATTCAGCTAGCTGAATACAAAAAATGTTGCCATATTTTCTTTTCGAAGTTTCATTTGTGACACTTAGTGTTTTAAAACTTTAATTCAGCTAGCTGAATACAATAATTTCGAACATATTTCCATGATAAAGGTAATTTTAAAACATGTTTAGGCGTAAAACTGTAATTCAGCTAGCTGAATACGACAAATTTGCAGCATATTTACTCCTGAAGTTTGATTTAAAATGTCCGGGTGTAGAAAAATCAAATTCAGACAGCTGAATACAAAAAATGTTGGCATATTTTCTTTCCGAAGTTTCATTTGTGACACTTAGTGTTTTAAAACTTTTATTCAGCTAGCTGAATACAACAATTTCGAATATATTGTTTAAAATCATTTCAAAGAGTTTGAAAACCTGTGACAAATACCTTAAATAAGTAACTTCCTTCGACATATTTTAGGTGATCATTGTAATTCGTTATGAATTGATTTACTACTATTCCTGACAATTCTTTAATGTTTTAATTTACTGTAGACGCGCTTAGAGAGTTTTAGACAAATTATTGTTGTTGTCGTTGTTGCATGGCAGCAGTTATTTAACGCTGAGCTGACATATGCAAAATAAGCAAAAAAAAAAAAAGAAGGTAAAAAAAAATTCATTAAAAGAGGAGGACTTGAAAAAAAAGAGGAGACAGAATATACAAAACCAACCAACCAACCAACCAACATTTAAATTATAAACTTCTTTTAATATTGTTGTTGCTGTTTTAGCTGTTGTTGTAAGTGTCGTCTTTGTCTCCACATGTTGCTAAATATTCACACATTAAAATTACAAAAACAAAAAAAAAGAAAGAAAGAAAAAATATTAAACAATAGCTAACGATGAAGAACTCAAAAGACCGTGAAATATATGCGAATAAGTTGGTAACACCACATATATACACACACACAGACACATACCGATTTAAATGAGAAATAGTGAAAAGTAAAAGAAACTTAAGCCAACTAATAATGGCTGGTGGTAGTTACAGACTTCCTGTTGAAAACGAAAATTTACTGCCAACACAATGGCCCTAACAATGGCACTCTCTTCCTCAGCTTAAAAAAGCAAAGAAGAAAAGACCAACCAACAAATGCTTTAAATGAAGTGAACATTTTTTTTACCACAACATATGATTACATTTCGGTGCTGGTGACCACCATAATATACTCGCACAAAAAAAAAACACTGAAATCTACGAAAAAGGAAAAGGATAATTTGTATCCTGTTACTTATTTACTTGTTGGCAATAAAAACCGCATCTTTTTACGGGGTTTTTAAAAAAAATCTTTAAATATTTTCTAAAGGACATGATACAGATATTTAAGTGGATAACACTAAGTAAGAAGAATAATTGAGATACTAAGGTGATACAGCTGTGAAAAAGACAATCATTTAATATGACTGAAAGCCTTACTGATGTGGTCAGGCCTGTACATCATTGTAATGTATGCACTGACAAAAATATCGCTTCTATTTGAGAAAGTGTGGCGGGTCTGTCTTTTGTCGTATTTTGCAATTGGGTTGGGTACCTCCATCCACATAAATTTCAACACAAGCCGCATCCATCTGGTCAACTAATTGAGCGCAAGCGCATCAGGCTTTCTATGCTGATTTCACGATCAAATTTTCAGCGTGTTATGACCGTATGACAACGGTTCTTTTTGGTCAGCAATTGAAGATTATGAAGTGGACAATAAGTAGTTCCAACAAGCCAATGCCAAAAGTCACATAACGCAATTAATTTTGGCTGACGCAATGGCTGAACTTTGTGCCGATAATACTATGTTCAGACATGCACTTTTATTGAGTCAATATTCGATTTATTGAGAACAATATTTTTAGTGTTCAGACATATAATGTACGCAAAATTTATTTGACAGCTGGTAAACAAAATAGCTGATTGCTTCAACAGAACATACTTGTTCTATATTCACACACATACATAATTGGTCATTACAACCCTTCAGTCAGGATTATTGACCTAGTTTCTCACACCACTTATATTGTGTGTGTTAATTTTTATACATAAGTGACGGGACCTACAGTTTAAAGTCGACTCCGAACGACAGATTTTTTTTGAGAAACTTTTCATGGCAATTTTTATTTACTCTCAGAGTTTTTGCCAGAAATCTGCTGAGAGGAAATCGCCGAAGAAATACTTTTTGTATTTTGTTTTGATGTCTGGCCTGGGGCTCGTACCCTGGCTTTACGTCTAATAAGCCAACACACTACCTACTAGACTACGGCGACTTGTTCTATATTCAGAGTTGTCAAATATCAATAGAAAGTGTTCGGAAAATTGTAATATGCTCACTGAACGTACTTATGACAGTGTTGTATTTTAAGTTTTAATCAATATTATAACAATTTATGAATTTATTGAGCAATAACACGGTGCGACAGTGAAAATACACCCGAATAACTACTTAGCCCACATTGTTCAGTTGGTTGAGTAGAACTCAAAAATACCTTTTTTTATATTTCTCGAACCCTCCAAACTTGTTTTATTTGACAAAAACTGTTTTTTTTTGACTTTAGGCACAAATTTCTTGATTACTCAAACATTTCCGAACCGATTTCCAAAAATTTAAATCTTATTGGAAAGGGGAGAGATGTACCTTTAAAACGGTATACATATATCTATTATTCGACTTAATATGCTATGAGTTTTGATAAGGTAAACTTGAAAATTCGAATTTTTTGCATTTTTTTTCAAGTTTGTCCATTCATAGTAGCAAACTTTAATAAAAAAAATATAGAATAAGTGATAATATTCTTAAAGTCTGTTCTCTTGTAAAGAGATTGAGTCATCATTTGATCAAATCGAACAAAAATTACCGTAGTTATTATTTAAAGAGTCTAACAGTCGAGTGATAATTTTTATATATGTCATCTCATCAAATGAACTTTTAGTTCAAAAATTTTCAGAATTTTTGATGGATCTTGATTGTTTATCACAAAATGTGTCAATTTCACGTTTACACGACGTTCAGAAGTCGGCTAATATTTGTGTTTTTTTGCAAATATTATTATTTCTCTTTGCGCAAACATTGGCCAACTTCTGGTGGTCGCTCAAACGTGAAATTGACACATTTTCCGATAAACAATCAAGATCCATCAAAAATTCTGAAAATTTTTGAACTAAAAGTTCATTTGAAAAAATTTATATATGAAAAATATAACTCGACTGTTAGACTCTTTAAATAATAACTGCGGTAATTTTTGTTCGATTTGATCAAACGAAGTGTCAATCTCTCCACAAGATAATGCACTTTCAGAATGTCATCACTTATTTCATATTTTTTAAGTAAAGTTTGCTACTATGAACGGACAAACTTGGAAAAATATGAAAAAAATTCGAATTTTCCAAGTTTACCTCATCAAAACTCATAGCATATTAAGTTAAATAATAGATATATGTATACCATTTTAAAGGTCCATCTCTCCCCTTTCCAACAAGATTTAAATTTTGGAAATCGGGTTAGAAATGTTTGAGTAATCCAGAAATTTGTGCGTAGGGTCAAAAAAAAATAGTTTTAGTCAAATAAAAAAAGTTTGGAGGTTTCGAGAAATATAAAAAAAATATTTTTGAGATCTACTCAACAAAACTCACAACCTACACTATGTCATTAGCCGGGTGTATTTAATTTTTTCTATTCTGTCGCATAGTGTAATTAATTGAAATTTTATATGAAATATTGAGATCAATAATGGCGTTTATTGCGATTTACTCAATAAAAGTGCATGTCTGAACATAGTATAAGGCTTGGAGCAGTACGTGTTTGAAGGATAGAAATTTTCCTTCAATCCTACATATTCTACTAACTAAAACCCAAGTTATGATAGGTTACATAGCCCGACGTTAGAATGTTGACCTGAAGCACTTTATTAGGGCTTATTGTGGTGCCCTTGTTAGAAACATTAACCTTCATTGCTAACTTCCTTGCTCATAAATCCTTTGTTTCTCCTTTTATTTCCAAAATCGCTTTGCCAACTTTCTCTTAAAAAGCTGTGTATATTTATCAGTTTGCTTGTTGAAAACTTCTTTTTAATAACAGCCTTTAAAAATTTTTCTTTAGTTTTTAGTCCCTTATTTTTGTTGTTGTTGTTGCTTTAACAAACACTTGAAAACTTTTTAATTGAATCTTTTCTCTGCAGAATTCTTTTCAACTCAGACCAGGACATCCACTAAATTATTCTTGAGATGAATAGCCATTTACTGTAGCGCATAAGCCAACACTAAAAAACGAAAACAAAAACAAACAAAAAAAAAAGTGAAAAGAAAACTTTGATTTTAGGTAAAGGATCTCTTTAAAAAAGAAGAACTGACCTAAGACAAGAAATTAATTAAAAACACAAAAACACTTGAAGAAATTCAGAAAGATTTTCATTTAAACAGTTTTAACTTAATTTAAAGTGCTTTTTATATTTAATTTTCTTATTTACTTGTTTTTTTAATTCATTTATTTTTTTTATTTCATTTTAATGCACTAGCATTTCTTTACTGTGTAATGAGTGGGTTTATAAACATTTAACGCTTCCATTGTGTTTTTGTTTATTACACTGCTTAAAAACATTACACGTGTATGTGTGTATGCATGTATTAGTAATTATTTAGTGTGATTTATTTAATGAAAGAAAACAAACCTGTAATGAAAAATGTCTTACTAATAACAACAACAATAAAAAATTGCCATTATTTAATGAGATGCCATTATCATACACACACACACACACACACATACACATGCACACTCATTATTTTTAAACCTAAGCAAATAATGAAAACAATAACAAAGTAATGAGTAAATTATTGTTGATTTTTTCTCTGTTGCTTATGAATTCTTAAGCAACCTACACATCCACACATATGTACCAGTATGTAGGCTTACATTAATTCATACAAATGTATGACAGATGAAAACAATTTTAACGGTAAATTATGTGTTTTTTTTCATTTATAAGGGGAGACAATAATAATAATAATACTGTTGCTTGTCTCTTTATCTCATGCTCTATCACTGTTTACGTTTGGAGCTTATGTGTATATGAATGCGTGTGTGTATGTGTAGTTGTGTAGTTGAAGCTCAAAATGTTTATTTTATAATTAATCATCATTATGCATGAAGAGCAAAAGATGAAGATGAGAAGCAGAGGAAAAAAAACATGATGGCAGCAACATAACTGCACTGGTTGTTGGATGTTTATGTTGGTATGTGCAAAATATTAACGGTGTTTGAGAGTTTAAATTGTTGTAGAGAGTCGTGTATTAATGGTGAGATAGAAAGAAAGTTGGTTTGTAATCACTTATGACTGTTAAAGAAGAAGAATATTTAATGATTAAAAGGGGAAAAACCCACAAAACAAAAGCATGTTAAACTAACAAGACCTACTACATACTTTTTAACAATTTAAATATTTTTTAATGTTTCGTTATGGCCAAAAGGAAGTTTTTTATTTAATCTTAAATGTTTAAGAATATTTAGAATATGAATTTAAGAGAATTCACAAAAAGTTTTTTTTTTAAATAAAATGAAATTATAAAAAGAAATTTTTTAATTGAAAAAGAAGAAAAGATTGGAAAAATATTCACCCTTATTCTGGTTGTCGTCGTCGTCGTCGCCGTCGTTGTCGTTACCAAAAATGATGTCGATAAAATCAGAGTCGACAAAATCAGAGTCGACACAACACAATATCGACGGCATATTGACTCACAGAATACCAAATGTGTGTTGACAGTCATCTATAACTGTCAATAACGATAAGCAGAATACCAATTTTAAACTGTCGACGCAAGACGACGTCGACGACGACAACCAGAATAAGGGTGATTAAATATTACGAAGAGACAAAATTCTTATACAGAAGGTACTTACATACGTATTAAGTTTGTTTAAAGTTTTTTTTGTCTTATTTTACGTACTGAACTGAAAAATGCCAGAATGACACAGGAAAGTAACCTGTGGTTAGGGAAACACACCGGATATTTTCAAAATAAAGTTTTTGTTTATGACTCACGTGTAAAGAGTACCTAAAAAAACAAAACAAAGTTTTTCGTTCTGCTTTACTTAACAGAAATAATTTAAAGAAAAAATTTAACAGAAATTTTGCGTATTAAAAATTTGATATTTTTTTTTTATCAAATTTAACAAAATAACCAAAACACCCAAGAAAAAAAAATACCAAAGAATTCTGATAAACAACTTCCGAAATAATGTCCAAGTATTTGGAAAAAAAAGGAAAAAAACAAGCGATAAAAATTAATTTTTTTTTTCTACTTTAAAATTGAATTTAAAATTTTTTATTTAAAACTTAATAAAATGGAATTTGTTTAATAAATTCTTTGAAACTCTTAAAAACAATTTTTTTTATTTTTGTATTCTAAAGAAGTTTCCGCCATAGGGTAGGCAGACTAACAAAACTAACAAAAGACATCAACATTTTGTTGTTTTTTATAGTTTTTGTTGTTTTTTTCTTTATTTTTTCCTTATTTTATCTCAACATTTGAATTGAAAACGAGCAGATGATGATAAACAGATAGGAATAGGCATTATTTGGCTGACATATGCAATATAAGCAAGTAAGCAAGCAAGCAACAATAAAACAAAATTAAAAAGAGTTGCCAATCAAATAAAATGCTGAGTCAGCAAAGGTTTATTCTAAATGTATGGAAGAAAAATATCTAGAGTGGATCGCATCCTTTAATTTGAAATTGTTTGCGTTAGTTGGCAACTCCTTGCATATAAACTGCTTAAATTTATAATCACCCTTATTCTGGTTGTTGTCGTCGTCGTCGTCGTTTTTGAATCTACTTAGTTTTCTATCGTCGTCGACATCACGTCGACACTGTTTTGGTATTCTGTAACAGTACTGTGCCGACGTCGACTTTTATCAAAAATTGTAATAACACAAAACACACATCGCTAATATTTAAGTCAGCTGATTCATTTTATGGTTTATTAAAAAAAAAAAGTTTTTATTTCTGTGATACGAGCGTTATTTTTTAAAAATCACCCTTATTCTGGTTGTCGTCGTCGACGTCGTCTTGCGTCGACAGTTTAAAATTGGTATTCTGTTTGTTGTTATTGACAGTTATAGATGACTGTCGACACACATTTGGTATTCTGTGAGTCAATACGCCGTCGATATTGTGTTGTGTCGACTCTGATTTTATCGACGTCATTTTTGGTAACGACGACGACGACAACCAGAATAAGGGTGAATGTTTTTTATTTGTGATACAAGTTCAGATTCGAGTGATGAAAATAATAAAGAAAACTTAATTTTTCAAAGAAAACTACTCAGATTAAAGTCCTTTCTAATTCACTTTCGTGCAGTTCCTCCTCTCTTTTAGCTCTTTCTTCCATAATTTTTAATTTTTTTTTTATGGATTGTATTTTTTTTTTGTATTTATTTAAATCTCGGAGACTGTATTTTACTGACGACAAAGTGTTAGATATATCAGTCAAAAGTTTTATCTGCTTATCGCTGTGCTTTTCTAGCAATTCATTGCGAGCATCGGAGTTGTATTTGGTTTTTGAGATGGAACTAGTTCTTTTCCTTTTAGGAGTACAATATGGTTGTTGATGATTGGAGCTTGAAAGCATTGAATCCAAGTTGTTTTGTGATGATGTTCCAGGTAACTCTTGGTTAATGGGGGCATCAATTGTGTCCAACTCAAAACCGTTAGCCATTCCTTCTTCCAAATAACCTTCTGACACTGGGACCTCAACATTATTAGCTTGAATTTGAACACCTTGTACAATACCCTCCGGATTAATATGTTCACCAAACTGCAGCAGATTTGCTATATCTTCCTCCAAAGGGGTAAATGTCAACTGCTTCAATCTACCGCCACCTGTGGCATTACACTCACTTTTGCCATCCATCAGAAAGTCTCCTGGGTGAGCCAAGAGCATTTAAAACTTTGGCAATATCTTCCCATTGTGCTTTAAAATTGCTCTGAACGTTACCTCTAATAAATCCTCTTGCGAGAGATGGATTTTTCTGCAACTCTTCCACAAGCTTCTCAAATTGATTTGAATTTGTCAATTTAATTTTTTCATTCACCCTTATTCTGGTTGTCGTCGTCGACGTCGTCTTGCGTCGACAGTTTAAAATTGGTATTCTGTTTGTCGTTATTGACAGTTATAGATGACTGTCGACACACATTTGGTAATCTGCGAGTCAATACGTCGTCGATATTGTGTTGTGTCGACTCTGATTTTGTCGACTCTGATTTTATCGACATCATTTTTGGTAACGACGACGACGACAACCAGAATAAGGGTGATTTTTTTCAATTTTGTTATATTTTTTGTTTTTTAACTTTAAAACAACAACTTGTCGTTACCAAAAATGACGTCGACAAAATCAGGGTCGACACAACGCAATATCGACGGCGTATTGACTTACAGAATACCAAATGTGTGTCGACAGTCATCGATAACTGTCAATAAGGACAAACAGAATACCAATATTAAATTGTCGACATCATCTTGCGTCGACAACGACAACCAGAATAAGGGTGAATAATTTTGAATAATTGGTAAATCTAATCTCCAGAAGTGTTTAAATTGTAAAGAATTCTAAAATTATATCTTACAGTTGGCAACTCCATTTTTTTTTAAATGAATTTATTTCTGATAATTGTTAATTCATTTTATTTTAATTGTTTGTATGAGATAGTTGGCAATTAAGTTCATTTAAATTACCTAAAAATTCTGAATAAATCTTAAATATTCTTCCTAAAAGTTGGCAACTCATTTTGATACATTTTTTTGTATATGCATTTGCATAATCGCTTTGTAATGCAGCAACGTATTCTTATTTCTTAAGCTTAAAACACAATCAATTTTGAATGAAAGGTATATGTACATAGACTGACTATCCATTGCGCTTTTTTTTATTGTTTCAGCATTTGACAGGCAGACAGTTTTTGCTTTTGGGTGTCTCTTTTCTCTATTTATTTCATTTTCAATATCTTAAGTAGATAGAGGAAAATAGTAAAAACAACGGCAAATAAATTGTAAATGGCATGATGAAATGAAACAAACGAAAAAGAAAAAACATTGGAAAAGTGAAATATGAAATTAAAATATCAATCATGTCACACACACACACACAAAGAAAATGTAAAGAAAATTTGAAAATTGTTTCCCATATTCATATATTACTTCCAGTTTTTAAGATGGGAAATAAAAATTTGATTTGGAAAAAATAATTTGCAAAACAAACGAAAATCAGTTCCTCTTTCAACTCCTAAACTAAAGTGTTACTTCCGGCTGTAGAAGAAAACTGAACTAATTTTGGAAGGTTAAAGAGCTGCACCTTTTTTTTATAGGTTAGGTCGAATGGTTAGCTATTAACCTTAGAACGATCAAGTTGTCTTTTTCTGATTTCTCTAAGTGTTGTACATGGTCGTCCGTAAATATCACAACCATTTAGTATTGTCATGTGGCACTGTTTTGAGATTTTCTATTTCATATAATCGAGGTACCTAAGGGGATTCCCCGCATCAAGACATAATATCCCGCAGATTTTGTGTAAGAAGTGCAAGTTAAAGGTCGTGTACGGAACAGCGACAAAGGAAGTAATCAATTGTGTTATGATGTAGTTGGATGGCGTGAAAAAGTGTTTCGATGGACATGCCTTTAAAGCTATGGTCAGTGGATTTGCCCGTATTTTTTTTTATAAATAAAGTAGATGTAATTGAGTTGCCAACCTGTGAACAAAAATTTCAACACGGCAGTTTTTTATTGTTTAGAATACGAAAAGCAATGAGAACGCTTGCCGGTAAGCATTTACATTGCTCTTCATATTCTAAAAACGAACGTACAGCTATGGACATTAAATTAGCACAAAATCCATTTATAGTTTGATTATGATTTTTTTCCTACAAGGATAAAGATCTCTCATTCTGGAAAAAAATACTTTGGAGTGATAAAACAAAGATAAATCGTTTGGGACCGGATGGTAGAGTCTTTGTTCATCGGCCCAAATGTCAGGCATTTAATCCACGTTACACTCAAAAGACCATAAAGCATGGTGGAGGAAGCATCATGGTGTGGGGATCATTTTCATGGAACGGTGTGGGTCCAATTGTCAAAATTAATGAAAAAATGGACCGTTACAAGTATTTGGACATTATGAAGAACACAATGGAACGATATGCTTTGTGAAAACATGCCAGTTTCATTCATATTTATGCAAGATAATGATCCCAAACACACGTCTAAGCTGGTAAAGGATTGGTTTTACAAAGAGCACATTCGCGTTTTAGACTGGCCGGAGCATAGTCCTGACTTACAACCGATTGAAAACCTCTGGCACGATGTGAAATGTGTAATTGCTCAACAAAAGTACAAAAATTTTGACGATTTGTGGCTTGGAATACGGAACGCTTGGTACTCTATTCCCAAAGAACGTTGCCAGAATTTGATTGAAAGCATGTCCCGTAGATGCCACGCGGTGCTTAAAAATTAAGACTATTCTCTATCAAATATTGAACAAGTAAACGAAAAACAATAATATTTTTTACTATTTATTAAAATATATTCAACCTTATTCTGGTTGTCGTCGTCGACGTCGTCTTGCGTCGACAGTTTAAAATTGGTATTCTGTTTGTCCTTATTGACAGTTATCGATGACTGTCGACACACATTTGGTATTCTGTGAGTCAATATGCCGTCGATATTGTGTTGTGTCGACTCTGATTTTGTCGACTCTGATTTTATCGACATCATTTTTGGTAACGACGACGACGACGACGACGACAACCAGAATAAGGGTGATTATTTTTATTTGAAAAATTTTAATTTTGTGCTATTTTACTGTCCAGCTAAAATCTAGCATTTGATATGTTGCAGGCCTTAATGAGCATATGATCGGCAATTTAGTCAAAATTTTTGTTTTTGCTTTAAAGAAGAATATGCCTTTTATGTTTTTATGTTTAAATTTTTTTGTAAATACACTTAAAATACTATAAAAAATTAGATTGTTTTTATGACAAATTTTTGTGCTAATTTAATGTCCATGGCTGTATGTTCCATTACGTTCCGTCGACGTTTGACTAAACGATGCTTTTCCATCTTGTTACGTTCCGAATCAGTTATTTTTGTTGTGTATGTGAAGAACACGTATATGTAAGTCTTCAAATTTTCTGTTCTGTTCCCTACGTGTATTAAATATAAATATAAATAAATAAATAGTTAAATAGGTAGTATGCTGGCTTACTGGATGTGAGTCCACGGTTCAAACCCCATGCGAGACATCACCATCAAAACGAAAAATGACGAAAATATTCCTTCGGCGACCTTATTCTGTCAAAAACTCTGAGAGTAAACAAAATTGCCATGAAAAAATTTCTCAAAAATCTGGCGTTCTGAGTCGACTTTAAACTGCAGCTCTCGCCACTCATTTATAAAATTAACACACACAAAATAAGTGGTTTGAAGGGTTGTATTACTAATTATATACATATGTATGTATTTTTTTACAAAAGCACCATTTGATGGAAAAAAGTACTTTTACAGTTACAGTTCAGTACCATTTCAAAATTTCAGTTTTGCAACACTGTTCTGTTTATACCTCTGTTTATGTGAATTATGCCCATTTGTCTGTAAAGTTTTAATACATTTACGCTCTCTCTCTCTCTCGCTCTCTGTGTGATTAATTAAAACTGATGTTGTTTACATTTTATTTTGTTTTCATGTTTCTGCACATTCATAGCTTATTAAAGCAGTTAGCCTGCACAGTTTTATTTTACAGAGTTTTAATATCTTACTCTCTCTCTCTCTCGCTCTCTGGCTGTGTATAAAAGTAAAATTAACAATATGGAAGCAGAACACAGTGTGCATGAGATATTTTACAAAACAAAACAAATCATTCGTTAGTGAGTCGTGCTAGAGTTTGGTATTGTTTAGTAAGCGTTAGCGTCGTTTTAAATAAAAAATCTGTTTGAAACTAAAAATAAAAATCAAGTGATTAATGGAAAAAAGAAAACTAATAATAATATAATTTTAATAAAAAACAAGAGAAAACCACAATGAGGCCTAGTAAAAAGCTAATAAAATTCTTTAATTATAAAATATTTGTGGTTTTAATGTAAATTGAATAAATAAATAAAAAAAAAAAGAAATTTTTTAAAAATTTCTCAAATTGTAAATACAACAACAACATACTAAATAGTAATAATAATAAATAATTTCTCTTATTAATTAAAATAAGAGCTTAAATTCAATAAAACAACGAGCCACACAAATAAAGCTTAGGTTTTAAAAAGTAAAATGTTAAAATAACTAAGTAAACAAAAGCTTACAAAACAAAACAAAAAAAAAAAAAAACAGAGTAGTTCTCTATATAACTTGTGTTTAAAGTTCTCAAAAACATACTTTTCAAAAATATTACAAAAAATAACAACAAATAACTGCAGAATAAAATAAAATAAAATAACCAAAAAAAAAAAAGAAACAAAACTTGTCAAACAAGTTGAGAAATAAAGAAAGAAAGAAAGAAAAAATCAAAAATAAACCACAGCCAGCCAATTTGCTAAATGTTTAGTTAGCTCTGCTATTGTATGGAGAGTATGAAATTCAACATTTTCTTAAAAACTGGATTTTTTGGCGTGTTTTTTTTCGGTTTCAACGCCCACTGTTAAACCAAACCAAACACTACGAAATACACAAATCCCTGTCTAACTTATGCTGCTGCTGCTGCTACCTCTTAATGTGCATTTAACAGAGTGTGTTTCGTTTGTATAAAAATAAAGTAAAAACAACAGCAACAACAACAACATTAAATGATTTGTTTTGTTTGGTGTGTCTGTTTGATAATCATTTTTCACAACAACAACAACTACAACAACAAACAAACAAGGCAACAATAATAAATAACAACAGCAACGATATCTCCTTTAACTTATGTTGCTCCCCAACCCGTTATTACACAAAACTACTCTACTCCCTTATATATGTACATGCATGCATGCTCTCTTTCTTCTTCTTCTTCTTCATCTCTTACGTTATTAAACATACTTTAAAAGGAAACATTGAGTTTTTGTGTTTTGTAAGCCACAAAAAGGAAAAAAAAACCTAATACCAGCAAGAAACAACAAAAAAGTGCAAATAAACAAAGTGTTTGTGTTCGTGTTCGCGTGTGTGTGTGTGTACCGTGTTTATATGTGGTTTATTATTGTATGAGAAAAAATACATTGTGTTGGTCGTGTGCCGAAAATTTTCTTTAACGTTGGAGTCTTAATTCTAAGGTGGCATTTTATACAGAAGGCGCCGAACGTCGTTGGGTTCGTCAAGCCGTTATGGGGGTACTAAGGTGGCGCGATCTACCCGGATCGCGTGTATCTGTTGGGGCATCATCCTCATCATCAAATCACTCAAATAATAATCACAGTAATAATAATAACAACAACAACAATAGAGGAGAGGTAAGTTTCATTTACAAATGAAAGCAATCAGAGAGAGAGAGAGAGAGAGAAAAAGAGTCGAATTTAAAAATTAATCTAATGGTTGTATTATTTTGCATGTAATTTCAATCGTTTGCTTAGAATTAAAGAATTTATGGCCTGTTTTCATACCACAAGTCACTCAAAATATCTGTTCATTTGAGAACATTTGGTTTTTATAACACATGTGGCAGTCTTTTTTGAGTAGAAACGTAAGAATAGAGTTTTTTTTGGTTTTCCTATGGCATTTCCACTTGTTAGAAATGTCAAAAGTAGACAATCAAAAAAAAGCGATTGTGTATGGCCTTTTGTTTTAAAATTGTAAAAAATAATTTGTTTTTAATGAATTTCATTGACCATGACTGCATAGAATATTTTTTTTTTTAATTTATTGCGTAATTAAGCATGACATAAAAATCAAAAGAAATTTCAATATATAAAATTTATTTAGTTTTTTTAACTGCTTTTATTAATTTCTTATGGAGGTTTGAGGGTTGTTTTTGCATTGTTGTATTTGTTGTAGAGGCCACCTTCTATGAATTTGCCTTGCCTCGGACTAAAGAAAAAAATATCCGAAAACAACAAATGTCTTCACGGCACTGGAGGTGGTCCATGTACCATTATAATTCTAACGAGATTGGAGCAACAGATTGACAGAATATGCCACTTGTCATCCGCAGCAGCCCCTAGTGGTACTGTTTTAGGGCTGTCGAAATCGCCACCTCCATGTAATAACCGAAAAAGCACAGATTTGGAACCACCGCTCATAGCTTTGGAACCACGAAGCGTACCACAATTACACCAACAAATAAATAACACATCAGAAAAATACAAAATAACACCATCAATTCTAGAAGAAAAAACAACCACTTCACCAAAACAGAAAAAGAAAACACAATGAAAACAACAAAAATTTGTTTTGATAAACAAACAGAGAAAATGTAATAATAATAAACAAAATACAGGGTTGCCTTGTAATTATTATTTATATTTTATTATATATTAACAAAGAAAAAAACTCAATGGTATAATAAAAATATATCTTGGCAACAATGTAACTTGACAAGACGTAATAATAACGTAAGTCAGGCAATTATGTTATAAAAACTCATTTTCTTACGTACTTGCCTGTGTAGAGATTGCCTGCCTGTCAACAAGCTTGTGTTATGAAAACATCATATTAATTGAGTATGAACGAAAAGAGAGAGCGTAAGTGTTTACTGGTATAATTGCACGTATGATGGCCTGTTTATTTTTAGCACTAAAGTACCTGGCAACTTTCTTTAAAAAAAAACGTCAAATTCTGCATTTCTTTAGGTATTTATGCAACACATGTAAGTCTTCACCTAAAGGAGTCTTTTTAAATTTTCCAATTAATTTTTACATTTCGTTCCTCAATAAAATTATAATTTTTTTTTTTCGATATCCATCTAAAAACTTAGAGAAGGAAACAGAAAATCCTTCTAAAATGATTAAAACTTGGAAGAAATTTATTTATTTAAATTTGCTACGCCCGTTAATGAAATAAAATTTTAAAATCCTTGTTAACCCTTTTCTGGTTAAGGGGCATTTGTATACCCGCACAGACTGTTTAAAATTCTAGAGAGAACTAAATAGCGATTCTTGGCGAAAGATTTTATTTAATAGCAGGGATTGTTTTAAAATAGGAGGGAATGGCAGCTTTGATAAATCAAAATTCAGTTGAAAACACGTAGCAGGCGATTATGATACCGCATGCGGCGATGTATCAAAGCCAACTGATAAGTCCTGATAATCCGATCATAATAATAAGCATCAGGGCTTGGCATTTAAAGAAATCAAATAAAAAATCAGAAAACCAGCCAGAAACTTTAGTGAATTTAGTAGTCGATAGCTCTGTTAGACTATCGGGAAAAGTTGGGCCAAATAAATCGAAAAGATTTCTCTTTAAATAGTGAAGAAGAGAATAATTTATTCAAAAAAAAAAAAAAATTTAAAGCCTCAGATACCTACAATGTCCAGATAAATATTCAAAACTATATTTTTCAAATGTATTTCTAACTTTTATTAAAAATTTTACATTTTAAAAGCCTACTTTATATAGCGTTTTTGCCTTTAAAAGTAATCGACAATGCTGCATATGATCGTTTTTTAAATGTTAAGCCTTCTAAAATAACACTGTCATGTCATTTAGTTTAATAAGTCTTGTATTTTTGTGTGTCAAATGTTGTTCCTTTTTTTTTTTTTTTTTTTTTTTTTTTTGGAGACTTTCAACACGATCATTAAACTTTAAACACTAAAATGCGTGACAAAGCCACACAACTCAACGCCGTACAACATACATTTGTACGGCATGCAGCAACATTGTCATAAACATCAGATGAACTCATTAATTTCTTTAGAAAATTTCTTTTTAACGCTCTTTTTTTTTTTTTTTTTTTTTTTTTTGTTACGCTGTGCTCTTTTTAAAGATGTTATAATTGTTGTGTTGTGTGGTGTGTTTGTTGTTGGAAATACCAATTAATGGTGTGATTAATGATTTGTTTTGTTTTCTTTCTCTTTCTAACTATGTACATACTCTTATTGTTTTTGTTTCGTTTTTGTATTACAACTACTGTTATTTTTTACACTCCCCCCTTTGCTTAAAAGAGAGTGATTTTTTTTTTTCTTTATAAATTTGCTTTTTTGTAATGAAAGTTATGGTTATTTAAACAACCTACGCACCTTTTAAATGCTTGCCTTTAGCATTTTATCTTGTCTTTATAAAAATAACGATAATCATGATCATGATAATCATGATGATCATCATCATTTTCGTTGTTATTCTGTAGTAAAGTAAAGAAATTATTCGTCACAACTTTCTCTTTTGTTTTTGTATTGTGCTGTGTTGAGTTGAGTGTTTAGTTTTAACTTGTTGTTGTTGCAGTTGGTTATTTGCTATTGTTCTTCTTCTTCGTTTTTTTTCTACTGCTGCATGTGTTGTTGTTGTTTCATTATATGATTTAATTAAGACGAGCAGGCAAGAGTTTAAAGAAGAAACATAAGAAAATAAACTGAGAAACAATAACACAGATTTGTAATTCTATACACCAACACCGTTACAATGAAAAGAAAAGAAGAAAAAATGCAAATAAAAGGTGTTACTGCTGCTGCCGGTGCTTGTGTTCTTTATAATGAAACGAATTGAAATGAAATGAAAAGTAAAGAAAGTGAATTTCTTTAAAGAATTTCTTCTTCAAATACTATTTTTATGCATTCAAAAAAATTTTCAAAAAAATTAAAATTTTTTTTTAAAGGAATAAAACTTTCCTTTTATTTTCAAAAAAATTTTCAAAAATTTAAAATTTTTTTTAAAAGAATACAAATACTTTCCTTTTATTTCTTTTAAAGGAATTTAAATAATTTTTAATTTCTTTTTTTTTTAGAAAATTTCTCTTTTTCCTTCGAAAAATATGTTTTTTTTTAATGCAAAAATTTATTATGGTTTTAATACCCACTTAACTTCAATATTTATATTCCGGCATTTCCTTTCTCTCTCTCCGTATTTATATGGTTACCACAAAAATGCTTAGCTCAATGAGATAATTAAGTACCTATCTTAAGTATTTTCTTTTTTTTCTGGTTTTTTTTTCATTAACCTTATCATCATATTATTTAAATTTCTCCACATACCTACATATGTATATTTCATCTTTTGTTAAGCATTTTTCTCCTTCTTTTTTCTCTTCATTATTTTTTTTTTTTTTTTTTTTCAAAAAGAAATCACCTAAAAATCTTTAAAAAGTAATCTTTGAAAACCATAAAATGGAATGAAGAAAAAAATCTCTTAATACAAGTGGCTTGTGTGTGCAGGTTTTTAAATAAAAAAAAAATTTTTTTTTTTTGGTATTAGGTATAATGATAGCTTAGTAAATTGTTATAAACTTATCTCTTGTAAACAATAAACAAGAACAAATGATTTCCCATGTCACATTTATGAGTATCTATGGAGACAAAGTGATTTTCTAGTGAGAATATTTACTAAAACCAAAATTAATATTTTTGTAAACCAAAAAATATTCACAAAAATTACATTAAAATTATAAGTTTTATAAGGTTTAAAGAAACTCTGCAAAACAGTGGAAATTTTCTATTTCCTGTGCTTCAAAATTTTGGGTACAGAAGATTTAAATTCTTTTGTAATGAAATTGCAAATTTTAGATGCAGAATCGATCTATTCAGTTCGAGTTTTTTTTTTTATATGCATAGGTTTTTCATTGATTATTTATGAGGCAGTTACCAGCTGTAAAATTAACTAAAATTAAGTCAATTTCACTTGAGAACTAAAAAATAATTAAAATAAACTAACAAACTAGCAGACCCTAATGACCACAAAGTTGTGGCATAATCCTATAAACACAATAGATGCAGTATGTAGATGCGGCAAAGCAATTTTGCAATTGCTGTCTCAAGCAAGCAGCAGAATGAAAGTTAATTATTTTAGAGGCAGAGCTGGCAAAGCATAAGTGAAACAAATAAAATGAGAACATTTCATTAATTATTTATCAATGATATTATTAACCCATTTCGCTCCGAGATTAAATTTTATTTTTTGTTTAAGAAGAAAAATACTTTTTTAGGGTAATTAGGACCTACTGATGTCAAAAATCAGCTAAAAAAATTTTTCCGACTTTTCGTTTTCCCAGAAAACAGTGTCCGAAATTTCGAACACTGGCGTTTATCCTATATGTCTGCTTTATGTATATGCAAGTAAAACATTTGAATTCATTTGCTGTTTTATTGATTTATTTTATTATTTTTGAATCAAAAGGCACAAAAGTTATTAAATTTAGAGAAAAATTATACTTAGCTAAATTTATGTTGTAATAATTTGATATAAAAATTGGGAAAAAAATTACGAAATAGCCGAAATAGAAGCTATGAAAAAAATGCTTTTATTCATGTTTTAGTTCGAAACATTTTGTATGCAGATGAATATTACATTTATCGCACATATATATATATTGTGGGCTTACCGCAACCCTTCAATTGACAACGGCGATGTTTTCCCTCTGGATTTCTGTTTATAACGTATTTTCCCTGCATTTTTGGAAGATTTGGAGGTCGGTATTCCTTATCGTCGACATCATCATCGGTAGTTTCTTTTCTTTCAGTCAAAAGAAGAGCTTTTGTCACCGAGATTTTGAATTCTTTTTGACTCAAAGGCTTCTCAACTTTATGTTTTGCAATCAAGCAATGCAATTTCCAAGCATTCACAACTGCCGAATTCAAAATAGTACACCACAAAGGCCAATACCAGTTTTTTCCACGAATATGAATTCGGTAGTTCTGGATTGCATTGTCGTGTAAATCCAATCCTCCCATGCCCTTGTTATAATTGTGTAACATGGCTGGCTGAGCAAACGTGACGTATGTATTTACCAGCTTCCGGGTTCTTTTTGGATGTCGATGCTTTTTTCCAAAGTTTTTCCAAAGGCACGCATGTGCATGTAATCATATTTTTTATATTTTATAAAACGGTTACATATCGAGCCATAACCGCAAAAGTATCTCAAGCGACAAGAACGAAATTTTACAGGGGAAGGTTTTTATTTTTTATTTCTTGTGCAAATTAAGTTAGAAAGTTAAACTTTTTTTGTTATAAATTCAGAACGGTACAGAGTGTGACCCTGAAATTTTTATAGATGATGCAAATGATGCCAATGAATTTATTTATTGCAAAAAATAATTTATGAAAAATATGTCGCTTGAGATATTTTTGCGGTTATGGCTCGATATATTGGCAGTAATTCCTCATAATTATTTTTTTAAATTTATTTTTTTTATTATTTTTAAAAATTAATTTAAAAAGTATCCAAAAATATGGGTTGAAGAAATTTACCTCTAGCATCGGGGGGGAGGGGGATATTTTACGTGCGGATTTTTTTTTTTTATTTTCCTAAAGTTTAGACTTAATACCAAAACCCAAATTTTTTTGAAATTTTGCCTTTTTCATACATAAATATTTTTTTGAAAAAAGAAGATTTTTACTGTTCCAAAAATCGAACAGCGGAGCGAAATGGGTTAAGATAAATTTACGCGTTTTTTATAGTTGGATTGTATGTAAGGCGCTTTTAAAACCTCTACTTCATGCATGTTATTCTATCAGCAGTATTAAACTTCTATTTGGCAGCACAAATACTCTCTTTGTCAGCACTAATTCACTTATTGCTGCTATTAAAAATAGCAATTAAATTAAATGCAAAGCAGCAGCATTGTCTCTTGTTGGCGCGCCACCTTTAAAATAATCATTTCCTTATACCCCTATTGCGGTGCAGCAAATGTTGCGTCTATTGTGTTTCAATAAAAAATATTTTTGTTTCAAAGCATAATATAAAAAGGAAAATATTTTTACATTTTATTACAGTATTTCTGGTTATTTTCATTAAACCATTACAACACATTTGAAATCACAATTGAGTTTGTATAGAGTCTATATCCATAGTATTAGAGGCGTGTTGCCTATGGATTTAGAATCCAAAACATTTGTAATTTTCATTTTCTTAATGTGTTTCACAGGCGATTTTTGATTTTTCGATTAGGAAATCTTTAAAATTAAAATTCTTTGTCACTGTCAGCAGACAAGAAATAATGTTGTAATCTTTTAGAATATTTTGGTTTTTTTTTTTTAATTGTATATTCATTCTGGAGTATATTTTTGTCGAAATTAAAATTTTTATTTTTTTATTTTTTTTTTGTATTTTTTTTGTATTTTGTTATGAAAGTAAGTGAGTGTCTCTGTGTATTTAAAGTTATCAGTTTATTTACGATGGGCAACACTTATCTTTTCTTGTTATAAAAAATATTTTTTTTTCATATTTTTTTTGCTTTTTTTTTAATAAAAATAATGAATGGAAGCGTGAATATGTTTCCGTTTTTTTCGTTTTCATAATTTATAGCCAAAAAAAAAAAAAACAAAATTTTTTTCCAGTTATTGCCTTGCTTGCCAGTCATACACAGAGTTTTGATTCGCTTGGATTTTTTTTTTGATATGAAATGATGGCCCCTTTAGCAATTTATTATTATGGAAGGTTATGGTAGCCATGTGTTTGATTTTCAAGATTCTTCTTCTAATTCTACACGTATCTTAAAAATGTTAATTATTTTACAAACAAATTTTAACACACTTTTCAAGCCATTCAATTCTTAATGAGTGTGTTACTTTTAAGCCAAATGAATACGAGTTTTTTAATTCCTTATTGAAGTTGAAGAACCCGTTACAAGGTTATAAAATAATAATTTCCTACCTACACTCGAGAGGAGTTGTTATAACAACGCCTAATTGTCTCTCTGTCTGTCAATATATATATTTTTTCTCCTGTCATTGTTATCTGTTGAAATGTCTGTGTGGCTTATTATCTATTACATGCAAACAATACTTATGTTGAATATGAAAAAAACTAGCCAGCCAGCCATGTAGACGACTAAATATGTCATTAAAGGAGAGGGGCAAAAAAAAAAAAGAAAACTACCTACCCTAGACCAGCTACAAACAACCATATTTAAAGAGATTACAAGTATTATGTTTGATAAATTTCAACAAAAAAAAATATATAAAAATCAAAGAAAGAAAGAAATCAAAATAAAAAGACTTCCATAAAAAATCAAAATAAAAAAATTATTTTTATTATAAAATAATTGGGCAATTCACACAACTTTGTTTCGTGTTTGTTGTATTGAATACACTTGGTTGTTTGTGAACGCTCAATACTATGCTGTATTGTGTATTTCGTATTCCAAATGTATTTTTTTTGGCATTCACACAATTTGATAGCACGAAACCAATACAACTTTTGAAAAACATATGAAAACATATACACATTTTTGGCATTCAAACAATTTGATAGCACGAAACCAATACAACTTTTAAAAACATATGAAAAAAATTTGGCAATTCACACGAATTTGTATCGTGTATGTTGTATTGAATACACTTGGTTGTTTGTGAATGCTCAATGCTATGCTGTATTGTGTATTTCGTATTCCAAATGTATTTTTTTGGCATTCACACAATTTGATAGCACGAAACCAATACAACTTTTAAAAACATATGAAAAAATGTGTATAAGTGTATCGGATTTTTACATGAAAATTATCAACAACAATCATACACTGTTGTATAATCGTCCAACAATACACTCAATACAACGATACAACGGCTTGTGTGAATTGACCAAATGTTTTTTTTGTATCTCAAAATGATTACATGCGAAAGTAAACATGAAAATGATCACTTATTTGAACAATTTATTTGAAAAATAAAAATAACAAAAATGGTAAATTAATAAAAAATGTAATGTATTACACACTAAATAAACCATACATAATATTATTGTAGCTGGACTGGTGTGGACTCCATTTAAAAGACGGCCTTAAAAGTAAAATAATTTTTATTTTTTTGTTTTTTTTATGTTTTATACTTCCTTTGCTTTATTATTATGATTATTTCAATTCCAATTCTTATTCGCATTCATATTATAATTATTATTATTATTACTTTTGTATTCTCTTCTGTTTATTTCTTTTCAAAAAAAAAAAAAAAAAGCATCGTAAATAAAGCGTTTCATTCATTCAATTGTTTTCTTCAAAATTTATTTCATTAAACATCCATATAACCCTTACTTACCCCCTTTCTCCACGTCCATGAATCACAATATTTGTGCAACAACTATCATTAAGTTGGCAGCAGTAGAAGGTGTCTGTCTCTCTCTCTCACTCTTATAGTGTGCTTTTTGTATACTGCGAACGTGTCTTGCATAATATTTTATCACTTAAATTATATGCACATTTCAGCTTTTTTCTAAAAGGTTTTGTTTTATTTTCTTTTGTGTTTTTTTTATAAAAATTTATTTAATTATTGCTTTTAAATGGCAGCAGGGTCTGCTATTAATTTATGAAATCCATCATTTAACTCATACTACACATACTGCATTTATAATTTGGTTTTAGGCTATGCAAACAAAACGCAACACAACAAAACAGTCAGTAAAAAAAAATAATTTGAATTGACCAAAAATGGCAATAAATATTAGAGTTTTTCAATAAAAAAACAGAAACAAAACCAAAAATGGTTAACTAATGAGATTTATATCCTACGATCCTTACATTCTTGTGTAGAAATTAAAAGATGACAATTTTTTTAAACAAGGGTTACAATGGAGTAAACTTGCATCTGATCGTTAACACCATATGATTAATGGTGTTTTCTTTTCTACAAAGAAAATGTCACCCTCTTACAAGGTGCATTAAAAAATTGCTGACCAACCCTGTTGTAATATCATTTTTTATTTGAGAAGAACATAACACAAATATTAAAAAAGGTTATGCCCTGTGTTTACCACTTATTAAGAAAATGAATGAGGAAATGGCAATTTGTTCAAAAGCAGTTCAATGTAAATAATAATATTTAAAATAAATTTAAAAAAAGTGTTTTGTACGTATTAAATGTTTTATATTTATTAACGTTAAGGTTTTAGATTTAAAAATATGTTGTATTTTTTGATTTGTTTTCAATAAAATATGTAAATACATATGAGAAAGGTGTTGCCAGATAGCTAAATTTACTACTTCATTTTTTGAGCGCTGTTTTTTATAACCAAAAAAAATTTTTTAACACTGTTCTAACACTGAATGCAATTTTTTTAAATTACTGACCATTTCCTCAAGGTTACTCCACAAAACAATGAAAAAATTAACTTCAAAATTGGATAAAGATACCAGGCGACTTTTTTTAAATTTCATCTGGTAGCCCTATAAATAAACAAAAGTCATCTGCTTTACAGGGCATTATCAGCACTCTCGATTTATACAGGGCATAAAATGCAATGCCCTCCACCATTGGCAAGTGCGAATTATTTAGAATAAAACATACCACCCTTTTTGAGGGCGAAACATTTTTAAGAAACAAACACAAAATTGCATTTTGCATATGCAACAATGCACATTTTTTGGTAGAAAAGAAAACACCATAAGTTTAATACTGAATGCAAAATTTAGATGAGATCTCAACATCCAAGCGAGTGTTTGACAGAATGATTGCATAAAAGCCTAAGATCTCAGTATTTAATGGACATTTATATGGACAAGTTGCTTAAATACCATCTCTTTTGAACGCTGTTTACCTCGGACGCGTAGGGATAATGCTTAGATCATGTGTCATTCTTGTCAGAGTTTCCAAGCACACGATTGGTGAGATTTAATCACTAATGAAAATATTATAAAAACCTCCACATTGTATGTCAAGATCTCCATATTGTACCCTGTATTGTGGACTGCTGTATTCCAACTTCTCATTTTGACAATAGAATCGTTAACCGGGTCCATAATTATCCTTCACTGTGTTATAGTGGAAGACAACATTAAATATATTGCTAGTAATTGCAATACAATTGCACAAAATGTACGCTGTGGTTTAGTTTCTCCATCTTATCCAGGAGACAAAACCTAATGAGATGACATCTTAGGTAATAGTTACATGATAGAACACTGGGCCTGTTCGTAAATGCATTATTGCGCTGCATAATATGATTATTTTGCGCTCACACTGCTAATCACATGTTGCTGATGCTTCTTTTTGCTGATTTATTTATTTGCATTTACGAACGAACAAACACTGCAGAAATGTAAAAATTATTAATAAATTTGATTTTTGTACTGGACGATAGAACAAATGACAAAATGTTGTTAAATGCACAAAAAAGAAGACATTTAAGGAAGATAAAAAAGAAACTTATTGTTAAAACTCCCATTCTCTCTCGCGCTCATTCAATGTATCAGCCATTTTTATGATTAGTGTTTTGTGTTTATTTGCGCATAATATGATTTAATGTTGCATTTACGAACATTTGACAGCTGCAGTGCTGCCAAGGTTTGCATTTATGAACATGATGCGCATAATATGCAGTGCAGTAATGCATTTACGAACAGGCCCACTATCTCACGAAGTTGCAGTAGTCCGTAAGCTGAAATATCTGGCTTTTAAAGGCTTGGTAAGGCTAGGAGTGAATGCTATATGAATGCTATATGATATGCTTCCTGTTGAAGAAAGTTAGTTTTCTCTGTACGAGATAATGATGATATGTTGGCTCTTTGAACTCCCGTGAACTTTAAATTAGTTCTGATGTAATACTGCTGTATTCTTAGACTGATTGTTAGCTTGGCCAATTACGAGACTTCAGCAAAAGATTACACAATCTGCAGGATTTTGAATGGGCTAAGGCTGTTGGCTGTATATCGCGTATACAGTATAGATATTCGATTACTTTTGAATATCTTAGCACTTGTAAAAGCTTTGGATTGCCTGATTTAACACGTTCATCGCCACGATAGTATAAAAAAATTTTCACATGGGCCACGGTAACTTTATTAGATAATTTAGCTGAAAATGTATCAAGGAAACTAAAATGTTTCACAGAAATTTTTTTTTTTGCCAAAATTCCCGTAAAAACACTATTTTTTATGTCACACATATTTGTCTGACATGGCCTTATTTAAAACTTTTTTTCTCGACAAGCCGTGTCAGTCTTATATGTCTGACGCATCCAAACAAAATACAACAAGTATTAACCTGTTGTGAACACAGCGTCGTTTGCGTCGGACATCTGTGATTGACGGGGCCTTCTACTAAATCGCCATGTCAGACATATATGACTGACATGGCTCATGCAGAACTTCTTAGCGTCAGACACATATGACTGACATGGCGATGAACGTGTTAAAGCTCAGGGCAGGAATCAAACTGCCAACAACGGACATTGATTACATGATTGTTATCTCTTTCTTTTCACTTAAAACAGGTATCGCAGAGGAGGGATTTTTTGATCGACAATGGGGTGGAGAGTTACTACATTTCTCTTATCTGTTATGCCTAGCTTAAACTTAACATTTTAAAAACCAAACCATAAGCAATATTAGATTACTTACTTAAGAGATTTCCTTTCTATAGACAGACAACAGTGTTCATAAAGCACTGTCAGCTTTGACCTTAAATAACTATATTTAAATACTCAGATGAAGTCGCCTTAGTCTAGTAGGTAGTGTGTTGGCTTATTAGACTGAAGGCCCGCGTTCAAACCCAGGTCAGACATCAAAACGAAATTATGGAAATATTTCTTCGGCGACTTCCTCCTCTCAGCAGATTTATGACAAAAAATTTGAGAGTAAAAATAAAATTTCCATGATAAAGTTTCTCAAAAATTTGTCGTTCGGAGTCGACTTTAAACTGTAGGTTCCGCCACTTATGTATAGAATTAAAGCATACAACATAAGTGAAGTGAGAAGCTAGGTCCATAATCTTGACTGAAGGGTTGTAATGACCAATTATGTATGTATGTACATACATATGTACATATGTAAATACTCAGATGTCGTTGTATCTGTGTCACTAAGTTAAACAAAAATTTAGAATTTAAGTTTTGGATATAAAAGAATTTTTAAATATTAACACAGGTGTTTAGATTTTCTTGAGAAATTTTGTTGATTTTATTAAAACATTTGAAATAAAACTTTCGTTGTTTTTTTTTTTTCTAATTGATAGAAATCTTTTAAAATATTTCTTAAAAAAATAAATAGGGGCTACTGGGTTAAGGTCGAAAATTGAAATTTGAATTTTTTGTTTTCTTTTTTCAATATTTATTTACTTTTCTTATAGAAAAAAATATTACGTTCTTTTTTTTAACTCACGTTTCAAACGGCAGTAAACAATTTTGCCAAAAATAAAAAAAAATATCTTAAAAAATGAGAGAAAAAAAAAAGAAAAATAATCTACGACAACGAGTACAATGAAGTTGTGCTGTATGGAAAGAAATATTAACACTACGTCGTAGTACTCTTACGAAAAATAAAAAAAAAAATAGAATTAAAAATTATTAAGAAGGAGGTGATAAGTTCTTCTTTGTTTAAGAAAAAAAAAACAATTTTTTTTCTTCTTTTGCCATAAAAACAAATATTTACTTAGAATGTCAACATAGAGGCAAACATAAATATTGTGTAAAACACATAAAAATAACACAAAAAAAACAAAATAAAAATAAGAAAAAAAATTTAAAGAAAAACTTTTGTAAATTATAGGCCATTATTTAAAGTATTTCGTTTTCATTTGATTTTGGGGAGGGATTTTACAAAAAGTTTTTTTTTTTTTTTTTTTTTTTTTTTTTTTTTTTTTTTTTGTAGAAATAGATTTTTTGTAGAAATAGATTTTTAAAAGTGATAAACATCAGTTTTACATGTTATTTTACAAAAAATAAAAATAAAATTTAGAAACAAAATTAAATATCACAGCCCACCATTTACACACAAAATATTGACAATAAAAATTGAAAATAAATTTCATTTTCTTCTTCCTCTCTCTCTCTCTCTCTCTACCCAAGGGTTACAATTTTTCATTTTATTTTTAAAACAGAATTCAATGAAAATTTATATAAAAATTGTCTACGACAATGCACGCACGTGTCAAATAATAGACAATAAGAACGGGGGAGAAGAAAAATAATTACTCAACATTATTTAACAAAAAAAAAAAAAAAAAAACGAAAAAGTAGTGGTTCAAGTACCCCAAAAATAAGCTTAATTTGAGAATTATTACAAGGCTTGTTTTGTGAAAACTATTTTGTATAAATAGCCTCAAAGAACACTATGCTACAAAATAAAAAAAATTAAATACACCCGGCTAATGGCATAGTATAGCTTGTGAGTTTTGTTGAGTAGATCTCAAAAATATTCTTTTTTTATATTTCTCGAACGCTCCAAACTTTTTTTATTTGACAAAAACTGTTTTTTTAGACTTTACGCATAAACTTCTGGTTTACTTAAACATTTCTAACCCGATTTTCAAAATTTTCAAAATCTTGTTGGAAAGGGGAGAGATGGACCTTTAAAACGGTATACATTTCTCTATTATTTGACTTAATATGCTATGTGTTTTGATGAGGTAAACTTGGAAAATTCGAATTGTTTTCATATATTTTCAAGTTTGTCCATTCATAGTAGCAAACTTTAAAAAAAAAATATAGTATAAGTGATAATATTCTTAAAGTCTGTTCTCGTGTAAAGAGATTGAGTCCTCATTTGATCAAATCGGACAAAAATTACCGTAGTTATAATTCAAATAGTATAACAATCGTGTAATATTTTTTACATATGTCATCTCATCAAATGAACTTTTAGTTCAAAAATTTTCAGAATTTTTGATGGATCTTGATTGTTTATTACAAAATGTGTCAATTTCACGTTTGAGCGACAACCAGAAGTTGGCCAATGTTTGCGCAAAGAGAAATAATAATACAGTAGGACCTTGAATATCCGTGATTCGATTATGCGGCAACATCAATTATCCGGGATGGAAAAAGAAAATTTTTTGCATCGACTTAATTTTATTTTGGATCGACTTAAATTTTTCTGCATCGTTTAACCGTGATTACCTCTATTATCCGTGATTATAAGCAAAAATTTTATTCTATTATTTTGGACAAACAAGCGAAAAGGGGGAATTCCCTTACATAACATGAAATCCTTATCTACTGTTCACTGTTTTCTGACAAAATTATTATTTTTTTATATTTTTGAAACATGTATGTATATAAAATCCTTGAATTATTTAGTTTTTATATAAATATGTATATATTCATTTATTAATTAATAAAAATATCTATTAAAAAACTAGCCAAAATTCGTACTCAATTAACCGGGAAAATCGATTATACAGAATGCTTCCGGTCCCGACCATCACGGAAAATCGAGGTCCCACTGTATTTGCAAAAAACACAAATATTAGCCGACTTCTGGAAGTCGTGCAAACGTGAAATTGACACATTTTGTAATAAACAATCAAGATCCATCAAAAATTCTGAAAATTTTTGAACTAAAAGTTCATTTGATGAGATGATGTATGTATGTATAAAAATTATCACTCTTTAAATAATAACTACGGTAATTTTTGTCCGATTTGATCAAATGATGACTTAATCTCTTTACAAGAGAACAGACTTCAAGAATATTATCACTTACCCTATATTTTTTTTATTAAAGTTTGCTACTATGAATGTACAAACTTGAAAAAATATGAAAAAAATTCGCATTTTCCAAGTTCACCTCATCAAAACTCATAGCATATTAAGTCGAATAATAGATATACAGTATTGGCCAAAACTAAAACATCACCTCAGTACATTTAGGATTGAACCGTTGTCCGTTTGGCCTGCCTCTGGATGCCTTATGCCATCTGAATCCTTTAATTTAAACTTGGATTCGTCAGAAAACAGCACATTCATCCATTTTTGGACACTCCAGTTGATATGGGTCTTGGCGAATTCAAGTTTGGCGATATCAAAGGTCTTTTGCTGGTCGTCGACTGAATAATCCGGCCTCTACCGCCCTTCTGGGAATCGTTCTTTCAGTTATTTTTAAATCTAAGCGGTTTCGTACGTGACTAGAAGATGCTGTAGGATCATTTTGGATTGTCCTTTTAATTAAGGAGTCTTCATGTCGCAAGGTTTCACGTGACCTTCCTCCAGAATGAGTAGGAGATGTGCGACCAGTCTGTAAAAACTTTTAAATTAGCCTAGAAATAATTGATCTGTTGATTGAATATTTTGCACTCAATTGATGCCTTGATAAGCCAGCTCTCCAATCCAATCATTAACTTAAAAATTAACCCACAAAATTGCAAAACCAAAGAAGATTTATTTGAAGACGCAAAAATAGCCTGGGAAGCAATATCTCCTGAAATAATTAATAATTTAATGTCCCCTATGCCTAAAAGATGTGCGTTTGTCATTCAGAATAAAGGATTCGCAACGAAATATTGATTTCAATAGTTTTTTGTGCACCTTAATTGGGGGGGTGCTTTAGTTTTGTCCGCTTATATTTGTGACTTAAAATGTTTTTTGAATTCTAACTTTTTTTTTTTTTAAATTCTGAATTCCTTAAGTTTGTGTTTTTCAATAATAAGGATATAAATAAATAAAAAAAAAAATAAAAATAAAATTTTAATAGCTTTGTTTTCTTAAAAAAAATTATCATTTAAAAAAAATGTACTGAGCGGGTGCTTTAGTTTTGGCCAATACTGTATGTACACCGTTTTAAAGGTCCATCTCTCACCTTTCCAACAAGATTTAAATTTTGGAAATCGGGTCAGAAATGTTTAAGTAATCCAGAAATTTGTACGTAAAGTCAAAAAAAAAAAACAGTTTTTGTCAAATAAAACAAGTTTGGAGGGTTCGAAAAATATAAAAAAGGTATTTTTGAGTTCTACTCAACTAACTGAATAACGTGGACTATGTAGTTAATCGGATGTATTTTCACTGTCGCACCGTGTAATTAAAAGAGTAGAGACTGTTTTTCATTAATTGATACTCTTTTTTTTTTCGAACATCAATTCGAACTTCAATTGTTATTAAAAACTGAAGAAGAATATCAAATTTACTTTGACATTTCACGGCCATACGGTTTGTGGCAATGATGTGTTTAACTGCACTTAAGCTGTTCTTCCTTATAGCTTATGGAAATATGAAAGTTACATTGAATTGTTAAATTATTTAACAAATCTGTCTGCCTGTCTGCCTGGCTGTCAGTTTTTTTTTTGCAATAAAAATCCTTTCTTAATTGTTATTATTGTTGTCGTTGTTTGTTTGTTTTTTTCTTTTCTGCATCATTAGCATACCTATTTAAAAGCAAGCCCTGTTGCCATATTTCATGTTTTTATTTTTATTGAGTGTGTATTAAAAACAAAAAAGAAAATATTTTTTAAATACAATATTTAATAACAAAAGTTATTATTGTTATTATTATTATTATTGCATTTAATTGTTTCTCATCATTAAACATCAACATCAACAACAGCTCGTACAAGACAATGCAATTCAACACTTTTTAACATCATCATCATCATCACAATGATAATCATTGTTATGATTATTATAATGATAATTATTATACATATATATCTTCTTGTTGTTTTTGTTGTTGTTTAAGTTTAACTTTTGTCATTAAAGTACTTACAACTGCTTGGCAAATATTTTTTTTTCCTCCTCCTTGTTTTCTTTTTTTTCCTTCATTTTATTTTTACTGTCATCATAATTTTTTTCTTTTATTTTTTTTTTATTTCATCGAATTTTAAATATTTTATTCCCTGGGAAGTGTGTAGGAAAGACAGAAGAAATTTTATAAAGAAAACGTGCTTGCATATCCGGCCTTTAAATAATCCAGCAAACAGACTTTAAAAAATGTTTTTTTTTTTTTTTTACAAAACTTGCGTGTCATGCATCAAGATGGAAAGCTTAAAATTTGTTGAAACTACCGGGTTTTTGCTTTGCTTTTTGTAACTATTTTTAAGGAATTTTAATTTTTTTTCCAATATTTTTTTCAATATTTTCATTTATTATTGCTTAATAGTGGATTTTAAATATTTTATTTCTTTTGGTTATTAACAATTTTAAAACTTTATTGTATGATATGTTGCAATAACAGGAGGTGGAGACTATAGAACACCTCTTCTGTAAGGGTGTGCAGTCCATGTAGTATTAGCTTGAAAACTTTGTTTGAAATTTTTCCGCCGATATTTGGGCTCTCTTGAAATAGATTTGTAATGGGATTGAGCTGGTTAAGTATTATCTCCTCAATATTGCATAGCTAATTCGCGATCTTTTTACATTTTTCTCCGACTATATTTCTCTCTCTCACCCTTTTGTTCCTTCTTTTGTAAGCCTTTTATCTTCATCTTTGCTTGCTACCTTTAAGACGGTCACAGTGGATCAAAGCTGGTTACTTATACAGGTAGTCCCCGACTTACAACCGTTCGACTTACGACTATTCGCACTTACGATCATTTTTTTTCATAGAAAATACTTAAAGACAAATATGTAGTTGCGGGGAATCCCTAAGATATATGAGAAAAATTTAAAAAAAAGTAAAAAAAAATCGATTTACATACATATTTCAGTACAAATAATACATTACATTAGCTAAGTCGGAATTTTTTTAAGTGAATAATTTTATATCCTCCCAAAAATGGCTGGAACTAGTAAATAAAGTTAGAATTATATGAATTTTGGTTAGTTTGACTTCTCCTGACCCTTAAAGTTAGTAGTACAGTATGTAATTTTTTTCTTAAATTTTTTTTATATGAAATTCGACTTACGGCTTAATCGACTTACGACCGATGACAGAGGAATCTATCTCGGTCGTAAGTCGGGGAATACATACATAACATAATTGGTCATTACAACCCTTCAGTCAGGATTACGACCTAGCTTCTCACACCACTTATGTTGTGTGCGTTAATTTTATACATGAGTGGCGGGACCTACAGTTTAAAGTCGACTCCGAACGACAGTTTTTTGAGAAGCTTTTAATGGCAATTTTATTTACTCTCAGAGTTTTTGCCAGAAATCTGCTGAGAGGAAGTCGCCGAAGAAATATTTTCATATTTTCGTTTTGATGTCTGACCTGGGATTCGAACTCGGGCCTTCAGTCTAATAAGCCGACACACTACCTACTAGACTACGGCGACTTCAAGTCGGGGAATACCTGTACATAATTCTGCCCTGAGCCATTGTTGTCACCTCTCCACAGAATTTGCCGATTGTTCTTATTTGGAAGTCGCCGTAGTCCCTAGTAGGTAGTGTGTTGGCTTATTAGACTCAAGGCCCCCGTTCAAGTTCCAGGTCAGACATCAAAACGAAAATATGAAAATATTTCTTCGGCGACTTACTCTTAGCAGATTTCTGGCAAGAAATCTGAGAGTAAATAAAATTGCCATGAAAAGCTTCTCAACTTTAAACTGTACGTCCCGCCACTCATGTATAAAAAATTAATGGTGTTTTCTTTTCTACAAAGAAAATGTCACCCTCTTACAAGGTGCATTAAAAAAATTTTTGACCAACCCTGTTGTAATGTAATTTTTTATTTGAGAAGAACATAAAACAAATATTAAAAAAGGGTATGCCCTGTGTTTACCACTTATTAAGAAAATGAATGAGGAAATGGCAATTTGTTCAAAGGTGTTGCCAGATCTCTAAATCTCTCAAAATTGCATTTTGCGTTAATAAAATGCACATTTTTTGGTAGAAAAGAAAACACCATAACACACAACAAAAGTTGTGTGAGAAGCTAGATCGTAATCCTGACTGAAGGGCTGTAGTGACCAATTATGTATGTATGTCTTATTTGCGCTGGAATTTATCTTTTCCCCGCATATGTCAGCGTGGTCACTCTATTCTCTTTGATGCGGTTTCTTGAATTCCTCTAGAATCGCCATTTTAGTGATTGTATTGCGTTCACAAACTTGCCTTAGTCAGAAGATCCTCAGATGTCTTCGTAGACATTTATTTATTGAAACTTCCATTTTCTAAATTTGTCAAGACGCAGCATTTCATGTTTCGCAGCCACAAAGTGGTATAGAAATTACATGGAGAAAGTCATACAAGTCTAGAGGACAGAATTCATTGTTTGGTTAGTTAATGTGACAACTTCTTTCCTTACAATCCCAACAAACCTTCAAGATATTCTTCTTTGTCCTGAAGCTAGGCTTTAAAGATTTTTGTGAGGTTTTATGGACATTTGATCATGTCTTTTCTCATTTAATATTTTCACATTCTATACTGTTTTTACTACCTGTAATGATCTGTTGCTTCTCAGCATTTAAACATCGAGCTTGTTTGGTTAGACATTGATTTTTAAATGCTTTTTAACTATTTTCATATATTTTTAAAACCTTATCGGTATAACACATTAACAACTAAATAAAACGTTTTTCCTATTACTGCCCACTCTT